>JARHVA010008763.1:0-423990 GCA_037957365.1 Torreya grandis
AAATCTCAATATCATATTCTAATTATTTCCCATATCAATAATCCACCTTTACCTAAATTTATTAACATGCATTCTAACCTACATGTCACTCTTACTTATTTAGATGATGATGAAGTAAATTAATTAAAAAATACTCGTAATACCACGTGATTACCTCCTTATATATTGGAGTGATTCCCTCCTTTACTTGCACATGACCATACCATTCCCTTAATTAATGATACTATTGATACTCCCCCTCCATGAAATGCATATAAATCCTCTTTCACATAAGATGATTTTACTTGTAATGAATATGGAGTGGAAAAACTATTTTAGGATCTTATAACTACGTCTCCTCAAAAATTTAGTAACAAAGGTGTTTACACCACTGATTTTCATACAAAAACTAATGCATGCATAATTTATCACACCTATGATGATGATTATATCATGGCCAAGCCCAATGATGAAATTTATATATAAAAAATTATCAAAATACATTATTAAAAATACATGCCTTCAACCATGATGTCCATGTTATTCATATCTCATCTAATACTAAATGAGAACCTGAAGGTTATGTACCCCCCTACTAATCTTCCATTATTACACATTTAGTAGGTAATTGAAGAAACCCTAACTATGACATCATCTAAACCTTATACACAACTTAATTCAATACAACTCACTTTACTAACCATAAATATTATTTCCCCTTCTTACAATTGTACTGGTAAATCTACATTATCACCATGTAAATCTATCTAACCAAACTCGATTAAAATAATAACTCTTCCTCAATTACCACTAGAAATTACCTTAGCTGATAAAGCAACTAACATGAAACAAATAAATTTTAAACATGATAGAAAAGGTAATCAAATCATTGATATTGAAATAGATTTTAAATATTATGAAACTTTATGAACACTTCCTAGTGATGAACCTATCCTAGAACTCATCCATGCTAGAGAATCTCAACTTCCACACCAACAATGTAAGTTTGTAAACTTTCAGCAAAAGGTTCCTTGTTTAAATAATTTAATTTATAGTGTGAACCCTAAAATAAATCCTATATACTCCCTCCCTTCCAATCCATATCATTTACAAGATGGAAATGGTAGGCTTATTGAATAAACTACACAAATTGAATATGATACACCTACCTGACCTCGACCTATTACCATATCTAAATAAATCACTCCTAACGAGCAAAATAATTTTAGCCTCTTATTTAAAAAATATAATGAAACCCTCACTTATTCATATGAAGACATACCTATAATTGATCCTAGCATCATTGCCCATAATATCATCACTTACCCAAATGCCAAACCTATATGATAAAAATAATAAAAATTCCCTCTCAAGATTTATACCTTATGTCATAAATAAATCATCAAACTTTTGGATGTTAATTTCATAAAACCTATAGATTACTCAGAATGAGTCTCAAATAGTATTCCTATTTATAAAAAGGTAACATTGATTATTCACATATGCATCAAATTTCACAATCTCAACTTAGTATGTCCAAAAGATAATTTTACCTTACCATTAATAGATGCCATAGTCAATTCCATTACTGGTTATGAAATGTCATCACTCATGGATGATTTATCAAGATATAACCAAATTCACATAGCTCCCAAAGATCAACATAAAACAACATTTACCATATAATGGGGCACCTATTGTTATGTTAAAATGCCTTTCAATCTCAAAAATGCCAGAGCTACCTATAAATGTGAAATGACCCATACATTTCATGATATTATTCACAAAATAATCAAAACCTATGTGGATGATATCATTTCCAAATCTAAACATCGTAATACTCATCTTTGATCAAATCATTAAATACAAAGTTAGACTCAACCCCTTCAAATGTGTGTTCAATCTTACTTATGGAAAACTATTAGGTATTTTAGTCTCCCATCATCGCATTGATGTCGATCCAACTAAAATAAAATCTATTATCAACATACCTATTCCTCACTCCATTTAATATATATGAATATACCTTATAAAACTTTGGGAAATTCACCATTTTGTTCCATAAATGGCTTACCATAACTACTCTTTTAATTCCCTTCTCAAAAAGGGTAATGATTTAGAATAGATAGATTCATGCCAAAAATCATTTGATAGCATGAAATAATTATTTCTTCATCCTCCTACTCTTTTCCCACCTTGAAAATGATTATCCATTAATCCTATATACATCATCTACTCTCATATCAGTTGGGGCAATGCTCACCCAAAAAGATAACACTGGCAGAGAATATGTTATATATTATATCAACCATGGTTTAAGCAATTATGAAAAATTCTATACAAAAGTAGATCATGATTGTTTAACTATCCATTTTGCATCTTAAAATCTCTACCATTATATGCTCTATCAAACTACTTATGTCATTATCCATTCTAATCCACTTCATCATTTTTTCTTGAAAGCTTCACTACTTGGAGATAGAATCAACAAATGGATGGTCTTATTGATGGAAATTGATATTTAAATTATTACAAAATGTAATGAAATTACTTAGATGATTCATAACAATAGAATAATATATCGCATAATTAATAATAGAATAAGCAGATCCACAACAATAATTGGTGAAAGAGTAGAATACTTGAATATTATGATTAACCCACTTTGAGGGGGAAAACTAAAAAATAATACAATAAGAACATAATTCACAATATGATGATAAAAGACTAACCTCTACCTATTATATATACTATACTTACCCATGGTTATTTTATAGGCTGACCATACTAAGAATGCTAAGAAATGTAATAAGATAATGTGAAGGTATGTAAGTTACAAGTTGACCAAACATATCCCTAGACACACTATAGGTTAAGGGAATAACATTCCCATCTCAGTCAAAATAATGTTATATTTAACATTGAATCAAACCAAGATGTTTCTGTAGGAACGCTTCATCCTCCCATGTTATATCTTCAAAATACAGGTTCTTCTATTTGATTAAATACTCTTTAATCACTATAGTGCATATTTGATTAGTGAATTTATGAAGGATATATTCAAGATCCATAATGAATCAAACTTATTCATCCAATTTAGGTAAATCAATTTGAGTGGAAAATATATGTCCAATTACCTTCTTCAAGTAAGATACATGAAATACTAAATGTATGTGAGTAGATGTGGGCAATTCTAGCTTGTAGGCCACACTACCAATTTTATGCAAGATATGATACTTAGGGGATAGATTTTTATCTTTTTAATATTAATTCAGAGACATCTGCTTATATGGATACAAACACATAAAACTCCAATCACCTATGTCAATTTTTTTCTTTCTCTAATGTTGATCTGCTTGCTGCTTCAATCTATTTTATGCTATTTATAAATTATCTCACAAACTAATGAGTAACTCCTATTGATGGTGAATGTGTTACTTAACAACTCAAACCTTGGGATGTAACATTAAGGTTGAAGTGATGGATGGAGGGTAATACCCATAAAATGCCAAAAAGGGAGAAAATTTTTAAATAAGTGTGAAAAATGTTCTATACCAGCATTCAACAAGTGGCAACCAATGAACCCATTTCTCTTATTTATATAAAAGAAAATAACAAAGATACCCTTATAGACATTTTTTGAGTACCTCAATTTGTACATAAAATTGAGGATGATAGGATGCATTGTGAGCCAACTAGGTGCCCAAACATGTAAATAATTTAGTACAAAAATTACTAATAAATATGGGATCTTTGTCACTTATAATGATCTTTGGAGTACCATGCAATTTTTGAACAATATTGAGAAAAGTAGAATCTATTATACTTATAACAAATGGATATGATAAGGAACAAAAATGAGCATACTTGGTGAGTCTATCCACAACTACCATGATAACATTTTAAACATCAGATGATGGTAACCCAGTAATAAAATCCATGAAAACCTCCTCCCAATGCTATCTAGGGATAGATAAAGTTTGAAAAAAACTTGGGGTATTAATGGTTTCACCTTTTTTCCATTGACATACCATTTATTCAGCGACATATTTTTGGACATCCTCCTTGAGTCCTTCCTAAAAAAATCTTGCATGATTCTATGATATGTTTAAAAAAATCCTAAGTGACCTCCTAGTGGAGATGGATGAAGTTCTTGAAGAATTTTATGTTTTAGGAGAGAATGATTATAAAGGTATAATATATATTTATACCATAATGTATTCCCCTTCCATATAATTTTTCAGATTTGTTAGGACCCTATTGAATATTTTGAATCAAATCTTTGGTAGCACTATCATTCTCCCATTCTGATCTTACTTCCTTTAGCCAATCTACCTGCCATATGGTCATGGTGCATAGTAATGCCTCAACTGATTCATCCTACTGGGAGAGGGAATCTGCCACCACATTTTCTTTCACTTTCTTATATACTATTTTAAAATCATATCCTAACATTTTAGTCACCCATTCTTATTATTATTTAGATGACATTCTTGTTCCAAAAAATATTTGATGCTATTATGATCAATGTTTACCTGAAAGTGATAATCTATCAGGTAAGATCTCCATTGATTGAATGCACATAGAATAGCCATCATCTTGTTTAACCATAATTTAAATGTGGATCCTACTTGGGTAGATAGGGTTAAGGATATCAAAATTATAGGGTACATTGGTGAATATCAGATCTATAGTAGGATAATTAATGCTAAAGTCATATGTACCATATGTTGAATGTATTAAACTGAGATAAACTATAAATGGAAAGAAAAAATATGCTAGATATAGAAATTAAAAATAAGTGATGTACTTATCATGTTATAATGATAATATAGATTGGGATCTGGTACATGCTGAAAGCAGGTAGAAAGACAATTCTAAAACAATTATTAGATTCTAGACATGGTGCCTCTAGCTCTTTAGACAATTGCATCAATGCTATTATCTAGGTGTGATGCTAGAGTCCTATATAGAATATCAAATAAAATATTATGTGACCACCTAGATGCTTCTACATTTGGATTCACCTTCATTTTATTGTATTCAAATATAGGTCATGGACTGTTACTCCTAGTGAAATGGAAAAACCCTAGCTTTCCATCTTTAATATGACCTTGGGAAAAAATGGGTTAATGGGTACACAATGTCAATTTGACTTATAATGACCCCATTGTCAAAGGGTTTTGCCTACATAGCCAATACTCTATAAGAGGGCCTCAAATTCATGTAGTTATCCACTATGTGTTGGTTATTGTGTGAATCATGCAATTTATGTAAAGAAAATACAAAATTGACCTACATTGTAACTTAAATAATAAGAAATTATGACTACTCCTTTAATAATCTAGACCTATGCTGGGGTGTTCCTTTGAATTATATCAGAATAAGATAGAATAGGAAAGTTTTTTATAACTTGAGTGCTTCTTAAATGCTATTTTGGTTTGATTGCTATGTGAGTTATGAATGAGGGTTAATATTATATTTATAACAATCCTATTAGTTTAAAAATTGCATTAAATCACTTAGGGTGACCATTTTAATATGTTTTAATTTGAAAATTAGATGACTTTAGGGTATTAGACACTTGCATCAAGATAGGTCAGTAATATCAACATTACTATCTAACCTAGATGTTGGTGTCCATGGAGTAAGGGAGTAGGTACATGATCAAAACTTGTAAACATGTAATATAAGTAAATTTTAAGTAGTGTGGGTAATATAGGATGTATGTGTCATCAATATAAAACTAGTTGTACTAAGAGAGAGGCCAATTGGCATAAAATAGAGAAGATGTGAGGCTTATGGAAGCAAGGCACATGTAAAAAATAAGAAGAACAACCAATGTCTAATTTTTCCAAGTGTACAAGACTGAGGTGATACATAATCACAAAATATCATCTATATTTTCCCATGTTTAATTTAGTAATGAAATTTTTAGTTCAAAGGAAATAAATACGTACTTGGGTGTGTGTGTATACCTTATATTTGTTTGAGTTGAATTTGAGTGCTTTGATTGAGTTGAATACAAGTGATTTTATGGCGACTAACCTAAAATCAAGAGCATGTTATTGTGTAAAATTAGTGCATATAATCTAGGTTAAAAGTACTTGAATTAGATTAAAATTGAAAGAACAAGGTTTAAGAGTGCACATGTGTGTCGATGTAACCACCTTACCTATTGGAAAGTTATTATTTATAAATATGTATCATTTTAAAGATCTAAAATTGATATTAAGATAAATATAAATAAATAAATAAAGTGCATATGTCCAAGGAGATAGAGTGATATTGGAAGGCACATGCCCCATATTTGGAGCAAAAGTGAGTTGCCACCTAGTAGTTGAGATTAGCTCAAACATGAAACCCAATGATACTTATAACCTAGTGAGGCTAGATGATCAAGTCCAATTTAAAAAATTGGAAATATTGAGTGATTTAATCACCTCAACCACATGAAAAGGTGAACCAACTACTATATTAGATTGGTTTGATAAAGTTTGTAAAAGTTTGCATGGTATTAGTATGTGTAATAGTTTTAAAACTTGAAATTTATTTAGATTTTATAATATTAGGCACATGTTGAATAACACATGCACGTTAGATATATATCATGCTGAAACTATGTATAATAATGGTACCATGTATAAGATTCTACCATAACTATGAATATGAATCATATAATTATGTGCTTTGGCCAATTTAGATAACTGTGTAAGTATGAATAACATGATTCCAAACCATGACCCCACCATATATGGAGAAATATGAAAACTAATATAAGTACCAATGTGGAGGACATGTTTCCAAACATTCCCCCATTTTAAGTTAGAGATGTTGAATATTGAGTAAGTGTGGAGAACATACTTCCAAAGCATGCCCCTAACGAATCTATGAATTGATATAAGTACCATACTGAATGAATGTGGAAAATATGCTTCTGAATCATACCCCCATTGAATTTTAAATTTATTAATGTGTGGAAGTCATGTCTAGATGACATGCCCCCACTAAATCCATAAATTGGTATAAGTACCACATATTAAATGAATGTGGAGAATATGATTCCAAAGCATGCCCCCATTAAATCTAGAAACTTTGAATGTGTGGAAGCCATGTCCTTATGACATGCCCCAATTGAATTTGGGAATTGTGAAAAGTGTGGGGAACATGATTTCCAAGCATGCCCCCACTAATATGCCCCATTTGAGGTGAGGTAAAAATAGTTCTTGGAATTGACCTCACCTCAAAAGGGTAAGACAACTATAATTTTTTTGAATGTATCCATGTAACATATAAAAGGAAACATGTCTAGGTAAATGTATCATTGAAGTGCATAGAACCAATGTGATCATATGTGGGTTTAATATGCATGATAAAGATAATGGTAATGTATAAATAGTAATATTAAAAGGTCAACAAGTAAATAAGCACAAACATAAGAGCACTCAAAAAAATTAAAACAATAATGATCCAAGGAGACTGTAAACAAAGGGCATGTTCAAATGCCACAAAATTAAATGGACATGACTTAGTTAAATGTCTAAAAAGTAAGGAATGGCATATTAAAATGTACAATAAGGTAAACATAGGCACATGACACACATACAATAGGGCATATTCAAATGCTCTAACAAACAAGATTATAACAAATAAAAATAATCAAGGAAGTGTGTAAATGAAAATCATAAGCAACCAACATAAACATGTCATAGTGGCCCATGAATTAGTTATGTTAGTAAAAGATGTCAAGTGAAAAGAACATCAAGTACCATTATATATATATAATCATGGATAATAGGCATGTTTAAGTACATATGTAAGCTCAAAATGATAATTTAGACTGATCATTGAATCACATAACTTGTGTGTATCAAGATCATAAAAAATGGATTCCCCCAATGTCCTAATGACATGAGTAGAGGGAAATACCAACACACATAAGTGTATCATGTATATGTGTATGCTTGTATATGTATATGTAGGAGTAAATGATATTATAGCCCTCAACATGAAACTAAGACATATATGCCAAGTAGCCAATAAAACATGTAAGTTCCAAAAATGTTTTTGAATGTTTATGATTTTTTTTTGTATTTTTGATGAGTTATTGGAAAATGGAAAAACTATCCATATTCCCAATTTGAATGTAAACAACTAACCATTTTCCTAATCATAATTCAAAGGACTATCTAATAATTCAATTATGTTATTCATATGGCAATGTGTCTTATGGATTATCATGGCACATGCTATGATACATTTTGGTAAACATATTCCATCTATTGTTATCATGAATTTATTACTATACCCATCAAATGGCACATATATTTTTTATCTTGAAATTTAAATGTAAGACACATGTTTTTCATATCAATATTTACTTCCATATCAGTCAACCTAGACCAACCTAGATGCAAAGTAAAATTCAATTTCTTATTTGTTACCCATATCATAAAATATACAATCTTTGGTCCACATGCTATAGGTAGAAGTATGTATCCAAGGGAGTCTGGATTTAAGGGAGATTTATTTATTTCATCCATATGATGTCCCATTTTCTCAAAAACCATCTTACTACAAAGTGAGTCCCATTCTATGCCAATTAGATTATATATCAACATAACCCATTGTTATTTGTAGAAACTGTTATATGTCCACTTATAGGTGGGTTTGAAGGTTGCCATTCTATAAAAAGATGTGAAATATTGGACTTGATTTGTTGTGGGGATAGAAATTTTATTTGGCCCTCACTTTTGTATTCTTAAATTTTGGCCTTCAAATCCCCTCATTGACTTACATTGTGGCCTATGATCTGATGGTAGTTACAATATGGCAATACTTCTTGAGGAAAAAGGTGACTGCCTGATCTATGTTGAGTAGAAGGTAAAGACATCATGTTATATTTAAATAACATATAAAAAATAGTATCAGTGTTATCTTGTTGTGATATGATTTGTAAAATTTATTGTGAAGCCTTTTGAGTAGACTCTACATAATGGATATGATGTAACAAAACTTGGTTCTCATATAATTGATCCAATGTGTTCAATGAAGAGGGAGGTATGTAAGGATGAGAATCTATGTATTCATCAATTTTGGTTATCATACTTATTCCTTGATCTGATTTTATATCCATATTTTTTATGCCATAAGGATGGATAACCAAAAAGAGATTGATTATTTGATTCTATTAATTTTTTTTAACATTGGTTCCCCTCATGATGGTTCCTAATTTTTATGCGCATTTATGTGTACCTCAATGTTTAATTCATTGATAGGTTGTTGGTTATCCATGATTGTTTTTTATTACCTAAAGCCTTACCAATTTTAATTACACTTTAGAGATATAGGATGGGTAATAAATTGATCAAGTTTCCCAATACTTGTCCTTGATACCCATATTTGAGAAAATATTGAAGGCAAAATTATATAATATTTTACTTAAGGAGTTTGAAGTATTTGAAGAATGTGATGTATCCACCATTGTCATATTAGAATGTTTTAGGACCTTATGTTTAAAATTATCTATAGGTGTAAAATGCTTCCTTTTTCTTGATGGATTAATATAACTTGGTAAAGATGCCATAATTTCTTGGTTAATCTTTAGAAAAAAATTAATATCAAATGAAGGATAGGAAGAATCATCACATCTGATAAGGGAAATATTGTTTGGAAATGTAGGAATATGAGGAGTTTTGATCAATAAACTTGAAAAAACATCCCATTTATTATTGATTTGTATATCTTCCATGATTTATTTATGGAGTTGATGGAAATTGTCACAATCAAATGAAGGTACCTTTTCTCTATGTGGAACCAATTTTGGTATAAAAGGAAATGGAAAATGCTTTGGATCTTCCTTGGGATGGATCACATCATGTCTTAAAAGGATGGGAGCATGGACATGATTAGAGGGATAGTAGCTACTGCCATTCAAATATTTTATATTATATACCCTAGAACTTGGAGGGATGCAAGAGTAATTGATTTTGATCCCTACTTTAAGAGATTGTTAAAGGGTTTTAGGGTCATAATCATCAAATCAATAAATGTCATCCATGATGAAAGAGAAAAATAACATAAAGATTAGGACAAGGTAGGAAATAAACATCTACAAGAGAATGCTTATACAATAATGATGATCTCAAACTAGGTTCACCAAATGTTTAACCCTAATTTCGATGTGGATCCTACATGGGTAGATAGGTTTAATGATATAGAAATGATAGGGAACATAGGTTAATATTAGATCTATAACATGCCAATTAATACTAAATTCAAATGTACCATATGCTAAATTTATTAAACTGAGATAAACTATAAATAGAAAGTATAACTATGCTATATATAAAAATGAAAAATACATAATGTGCTTAACTTGTTATGATGCTGAAATCAAGTGGGAAGATAATTATATAACAATTATTAGATTCTGGATCTGGTGTCTCTAGTTCTCTAGATAGTTGCATCAACCATGAATAGTTGTATCAACATTATTGTTTGGGTTCACCACTAGTGTCTTGCACAAAATATCAGATAAAAAAGGATGCAAACACCTAGATTATTCTATGTTTGGCTTCACCTTTGTTCTAGTGTATTTAGATATGGGTTATGGACTGTCATTCTTGGTGAAATGGTGAAACCTTAGCTTTCCATATTTAAAATGACCTTGGAGAAAAATAGGTTAGTGGGCACATGGTGTCAAGTTGACCTAAAATTACCCTACTATTAAAGGGTGCTATGTATATATCCAATACTATAAAAGAGGGCCTTAGACTCATGTAGTTCTCTCCTATGTGTTGGATTGTTTGTGAATCATGTAATGTGTGTAAAGTAAGTAGAATAGTGATCTAGCTTGTAACTTGGAAAATAGGACCTTATGACTACTTATTTATTACTTCAAATTTATAATTAGGATGTTCATTTGACTTATATTAGAATAGGGTAGAATAAGAAAGTTTTTGATATTTTGAGTGCTTCTTAAATGTTCTTTTGGTCTAATTACTAGGTGAAGTATAAGTGAGGGTTGATATTGTATTTACACCAATCATATCAAGAGATAACTCACATTAAATCACTTATGCTAACCATTGTAATATATTTTTGTAGTCATATAAAATGTCCAAATTGGTAATTTGAGTGTGGCTTGTGACACCCTATCCATATATTTAATTTGCATGCTCTTGTGACCCTTTTAGACACCTTTTTGCTCATTACTAGTCATCTAAAACCTTCTGAATTATCATTCCACCTCAGCTAGGCTAATTTTCCCAAGCCAATCATATTACCCTAGGTATCAGGCCTATAAGATAGGAACCCAATACTTGGACTATAGCTCTAGACCCTATGGTGTCCCATTTTTGGCACTCCTATCCATTTGAATTTTTAGCTTCAACAATTATTTTCATCAATCCCTATCCTTCATTATGTCAACCTAACATGAATACATTTGACCCATGACCAATGGTTCCCTATAAAAACCCATCCAAAGCTCATTTACAAAGGGAGGTGACAAATCTTACAAAGAAAGCAAGAATACAAATAAAGCATTAAGGCAAACTTCCCTATTCTCTACATACAGTCACCTAACACAACCACAAACATACTCAAACCCTCATACCAATCCCTAACCACCTCAAGCACTCTCAATTTGTCATTTTTGCATTTGCATCACACTATTGCACAAAGAAAATTAGGTGAGAGAACTAAAAATGTCTTAATCCCTCTTCAGAGTATTGGTATGTAGACAACATACCCACACAAGGGGTGTGAATTACACATTTAGTGCATCTTACACACTACCCCCCATTTTATCAAGTGATTCAAACATTGTTTTATCAAGCATGATGGAGGGTTAGGGTTTGAAGATTAAATTAGATTGATAGTGAGTTTCATTATGAATCAAAACTCAAGATTTCATAGGCAAGATCACATAGGAACAATGCAAAAACCTAAAATGTTTCAAGTCTCTATGACCAATTTGGATAATAGTGGTAGGAGTGGAAAACAACACCAAAAACTAAAGTGTCCTATTTTTGGTGCTCTTTTCCTTTTCCCAAATGAAATATAAATTGAGATTCATGACACTATCCTAGTCCCACATAACCAGTTTCAACATCTGTCTCAATCATCTCAGTCTAGTTTCAAGATAAGTTATATTTCTCCTTATATATTACTATTTTTAGAAAGGTAAAAAAGATAAAATAAATTATACAAATCAGGACTGTATTTATTATAATATTCTTAACTAATTTATTAATATATACCCTTAACTAAAATAGGAATAAAACTCCATTATTCCCAATTAAGTTAAATCATTTGGTAAACCCAACTTTGTTTGTGCACAAAAACCCTAGAAACCTTAGGGAAAATCCTTGCTGATTTTAGAAATATTATTCTTATTTTTTCTGCATATATAAATCAAAATTTCACATTTAATTTTTAAAATTTACCATATTAATTTTAAAAATTATTTCTTTTAAACCCTAGTTACCTATACTAGGTCTCAATATTTTCAAACCCTAGCCTACAGTTTCAAAATTAAAATTTTAATTTTTGCACATTGGGCTAAATATTCCAATTTTATTAATAATGATTTACTTATGAAATGTTTTCTCATTTCTCTTGCATGCTTGTATCCTTTCATTTGGCATGAATTCAAAAATGACATAAATATATATGTACATGCTATTTTAGGACCAATTTAACTATATGTCATATTTCATTACTTATTTAACATGATATCTCTCTATTATGTTCAATTTAATTAAGAATAAAATACTCACATACTTGGAGGATCCATTACATAAGCTAACAACCACCTGCCAAGTTTCAATGTCATATCTTATGCACAGGAAATAATTTCCTTCTCATTCTCTCCCCCAAGAGGGTGATAACTACTTTCCCTCTAACCAGGTCCATGATATCACCCCTCCAATAGGTGAGGTAGCCTATACTATTATTTCTTCTAATGCATAAATTCATCCTATAGCTTCTTCAAACCCTCTTTAACATATGTGCTTACATGTTCAATTGGAAGCAACTAGGGTTTGTACTTGTGAGACTCTAAGGGATCAAATCACTAGTATGATAAAATTAATTTTAGATTTAAAAATGTAGAATTAGATATTACATGAAAAGATCACAACATTGGAATATAGATTATACTATAAAAGCCTCAAAGGTACTCTAATGTCAATCATGTATATGCACCTTCACCTAGTCAATTGGTTGTAAGCAATGTTACATATCAAACAAGAAATCACAATAAGTTAACTCAAAAACAAGTGATTAAAAAAGTATTCAAAGATAAAATAAGAGTTCAAGTGAGGTATTAAAGGAAATGATTAAATCTAAGTTGATCAAACTACCTCTTCTACATCTAGTGAGAAGATCTAGATATTATTTGGCATATCATAAAATGCATGGGCATCACACAAATTCATTTTTTCCATTGAAAAAAAATTTACAATAGATAATTGATAATGAGGCCCCTATACAAGGTAAATCCATCAAGTAATCCATAGTGACATAGGAACACATTCATAAAGGGTCAAATTCAAAAATAATATAAAAGTGGTTACCAAAGCATAACTCAGAACAAAAAAAGGATCAAAAATCAAAATTAGAGAAATAAATAGTACCAAAAGCATAGATAAATCATGAAAAATATGTAAATATACCTCTATAAAATGAGGCTCAACTTTCAAATAAATATGGGTTTGGTAAAAAATATCTACAATAATTTGATTATCAAGGTCAAGGGTTGGGCAAGCATGCTCAAGGCATCACTACTCCTATTCTAGCAGTTGATAATGTTTGTCATCAAGGTTTGGGATTTTTTGAACATACTAAGGCAAATCATTCACAAACATAATTTATCAAAAGAAAAGATCCAGATACAACAAAAGCCAACACTAGCATTCCATTGGTTTAAAATCAAGATTATAATGATGAGTGGAACAATACAGGTTATTATGATTTCCAATATATCGACAATGAATATAAATATTCAAAATCATATTCAAAGCCATTCCCTTATGCTTCAAAATAATGCATGATTCCTTTGTTTGATAAAAGACACCATGACAGGGAGTCTCTTCTGAGACTCATCATTTAGTATCATTTATTCTCAGTCTTTCTTGTACATAGTTTCTTTCTACTTGTACATAATTTATTAGTCTTTCTTGTACATATTTTCTTTCTAATTACTTTTATATAATTTATCAGATTAATTTTACATAGAAACATTTAAAAATACCAAAAATAATATAATATTTCAAAATACCAAAAATAATATAACATTAAATAACTCAAAACACCAAAAACACTTTTCAACTATATGCATTATCCATGCTTTACATTTCTACTACCATGCTAGACTTACATTTTGTTGTTTTATGTTATTGTTTGTCAACTTATCTACATTACCATGCTTCACTTGATCTTCTTTGAGTGTGAGTAGTGACACCCAAATCCTTGATTGCTTTACTCTACTCATTGAGGGGCATCCTACTTCTACATTCAAGACATACATCAACATATCTACCCATCGGTGGCATATTCTACATGACTACACCATCCATGTTATGTAATTTCTACACCACACACTCTAGTTATCATGTTGATGTACATTACTTACTAGCTTACATAGATCAATCTATTGACACTCACTAGTATATAACACTTTTGTATTTTAGCATCTACCTAGTCTTGCACTACATGTTTTGCATACTTTCCTTTCTTGCTTTGATTAGTTAGATGTGATAATATTTATAGCATTTACATGCCTTTATTTCTTTTTTTCTTTGAGTATCTATATGTGATTACATTTCTCTATTCCTATTTTATTACTTGTGTGTTCCTTAAGATAGTTGCCAATATCCTTTGCTTGTACTCTTGTATGTGTTTGTGGCCCTCATGCCAACCTTGCTTGTTTGCATTTATATATGTATGTGGGAATTTGAACATGCATGTATGCTTACTTTTCTAATTTAAGTGATATGTGTCCATGTCCCTTGATTGCTTGGTCCCTTGGCCTCTTTTGTGTGTTTCTTGCCTTGTGTGTTTGTTGCTTGTTTGTGTTAGGTTGTGGAGCTAAAAGCTTCACTGATGCAAACATGGGAGGAGGTTACTGAGTGTCACAGTCACCGGCATCGGTCAGGCAAACCAACATCAATCAGGTGTAGACAGTAAGCTATTGACATCAGTTAAGGATCGGTTGATGTCAGTCATCTCTAGGCAGACAGGGACTGACGTCAATCGCCTGTGCAGTTCCAAAATTGCTAGTTCTGAACATTTAGTTAACAAACCGGTTGTTTGCATGTTGAAAGGCTAATTTTAATCTTGAGCTATGGATTTATTTATTGTAATTGGATGTCTAATTATTGTTTGGATGAGATCTATATAATAGACTCATGGGTTGTATTGTAATTTGGGCTAGTTGAGTAAGAGCAAGGTTAGCTCCTTCAGAGTGAAGAGAGTAAGGTGTGTTCCTCCTAGTTCCATAGGGGTGCCGAGTGTGTATGATTAGGTAGAGCTATAGGTTGTGCAAGTTCTGGTAGAAGATCCATAGGGGTGATGGTTTGGAGAATCAAAAGGGTTTTACATGTGTGTATGATCTTGGTTGATAGGTGGGCAAGGCCACATTTGGAGATCTACATGGTAAGTAAGGTTGGTTGATCTGTAGGTGTGTGTATGTGTGTGTGAGATCTAGGTTTGCAGGTGTGCAGAACCAAGGTGATTTATAGGTGTGAAAGATTAGGGAGGTTAGTAACACAATAGGTAGCAAGATTAGGGGAGATCTACTTGAAGTAAAATTGTGTACTTGGAGTACGGTGTGTACTCAGTCATGGAGTGCGTGGATCACTTGTGTACTAGCAATAGTGATATTGACTGGTGGTAATGGCAGTAGTGATACTAACTGGTTGGAGGTGAACAACAAATCTATGTGTGAGTTTCTTGTTGGGACCATAAGAGAGAGAGTGAGCTCTTGAATAAATATACTGTTTATGCCCTAGAGGTGTGTAAGGAAGAAGACAGTGGCATCTTATTTGTTGTATTTCCTTTTGGAAGAGTGTTAATACAATTGGGTATTGTCTCTCATATTCTGTGTTATTTTTGAATTCTAGTTACTTGTTACTTCTGGTTAATTCCACATATTTAGTTGTTTGTACATGGTAATCAATTGTGCTTTTGGGTCCTAACAGTGGAATCAGAGCATGTTTGTTGTTCTAGATTCCTAATAGTTTGCTTCTCAATTATTTATAATTTCATGATACACATCATATATTATATTGCTTTCCTAGATGCCATGATGGACATCATGCTCCATCCCTCCTTTACAACTAACAACTAACAACTAACAATTAAAAACTAACCAAATTTCTACTTTTAATTCAGTATACTGCACATGCTATTACATTGTTACATCTATCTAGGCATACTCTTGTTGATATAACAACCTTCAATATAAATAATGCTATATCTCGAGACATCTTTTCGATTATCATTTCTATATCATGTATTTTGTCTCATAACACACTTTCAAGGCTATTTATTTTGAGGGTAGTCATTTTAGGGTCTTCATTCCTACCCTTAGAAGAGGGGGCAATAAACAAGGGTTTATCATAGAGATCAGAGCCTTTTAATGGTAAAAAAACTAATTTTTAGAACACTTAGAATAGTAATCAAAATTTAAACTAGGAAAAATAGACCAAAAAGATAGTGATGAATACATAATAGTGATTAGAAATAGTAAATGATAAGAGCACCATACTTGGACTATAGTGTCAAATAGCAAAGTGTCCTATTTTTGGCACTCCTATCCAAACAACAAAAAACTCTTATTTTCTAGAAATAGATAGAAAGGTAAGGTCAGTTACAATTTTTTCAGCTATAATATAGTTTAGATTGGGTAGTATTAGTATATTTTTTAGTCAAAATATCCAAATATAGGGGCATCATATGTGACATGATGGTTCTCACTTCTAGTTTTAGATTGGGTAGTTGGTACAATTTCTAGATTAGAATCCATGTTACAAACACCATTGATTGGGGGAAATGTGCATGGCACATTTAACTTATTTTCTTTCCAATTTATTGTATTACCTAGGTATTCTTAGCAGTTATATGCCTTATTCCATATGTAGGTGGTTGATAACATTTTAGAGTGGCTTTCATATAAGCCTAGTTCTCATTTTTATGGTGGATTTCATACAAGCCTAATCTCCACCTTTTGGAGTGGCCAAAATTGGCCTAGTTATCAATACACATTCAGGTATCCATGTTACATTGTTAGATTATAGAGCATTAATGAACTTCAAGATCCATTTCATATGACACACATTCATACCATTATCAGTTCATAGATTCACTTAGTAGGCAACCACGAAGCCAAAGGACTAGCTAGTCTTTGTAGTCTTGAGCCACCTACTTAGAGGGATTGGACACATAGTCTAAACATTTATTAACACATGCATGATCATATATCTTCATTTAGTGGGTGATGATAGAGATAATGGGCTTGTTAGGTTGTGGAGCTAAAAGCTTCACTGATGCAGACATTGGAGGAGGGTGCTGAGTGCCACAGTCATCGGTGTCAGTCAGGCCAACCAATGTCAGTCAGGTGGAGATAGGAAGCTATCAACAATGGTCAGAGATTAGCCGATGTCGGTCACCCCCAGGTAGATAGGGACTGATGTTAGTCACCTGTGTAGTTTGGAATTGTGAGTGTTACAGACAGTTTGTTAATGAACTAATTGTTTGCATGAAGAAGGCTAATTTTAGTCTTGAGCTGTAGATCTAATTATTGTAATTAGGTGTCTAATTATTGTTTGCATGAGATCTATATAATAGACTCATGGGCTGTATTGTAATTTGTGATAGAGAGTAAGAGCACAAATATTAGCTCTTTCTATGTGTGAAGAGAGCAAGGTGTGTTCCTCCTAGTGCCACAGTGCCAAGTGTGGGTGCTAGTTTGGAGAATCAGAAGGATTCTTCATGTATGTAGGATCTTGGTCAGCAAGTGTGCAAGGCCATGTTTGGAGATCTACATGGTAAGTAAGATCATTGATCTATAGGTGTATGTGTGTGCGAGGTCTAGGTTTACAGGTGTGTAGAACTAGGTTGATCTGCAGGTGGCAACAAGATCAAGGTGACAGCAACACAATAGGTAGCAAGATCAGGCAGGATCTACTTGGAGTATGGTGTGTACTCGATTGGAGAGCAAAGAGGAAGGCAAGGTAGTTCCTTCCATAGTAATATCATTTGAGTTGCAGGTTGTTGCAAGTTCATGGGAGATCTAATTAGAGCACATTGTGTACTCGATTGAGTATGTTTGTATACTCGGTGTACTGACAGTATTGTTACTGACTGGTTGACTGGTAGTGTTGTTACTAGCTGGTGGAGGTGAACACCAACTCTGTATTTGAGTTATGTGTTGGGACCGTAATTGAGAGAGTGAGCTCTTGAAGGTGAATTACTGAACACTTGGTGTGGGAAGCTTGTAAGGTGGGAAGAGTGTGGTGTCTCTTCATTTGTAATTCTTTTTTGGAAGAGTATTAATACAATTGGG
Source organism: Torreya grandis (assembly GCA_037957365.1). NCBI lineage: Eukaryota > Viridiplantae > Streptophyta > Pinopsida > Cupressales > Taxaceae > Torreya > Torreya grandis. The sequence continues at coordinate 18,554 of JARHVA010008763.1, forward strand.
TATTGTCTCTCATATTCTATGTTATTTTTGAATTCTAGTTACTTGTGCATTCTAGTTAATTTCTGCATATTAAGTTGCTTGTACATGGTAATAAATGGTTCTTCTAGGTCCTAACAGTTGGTATCAGAGCATGCTTGTTGTTCTAGATTCCTGATAGTTGGTATCAGAGCTAAGGTTGCAGGGAGTAGGTTTATGTTTGATTATAGGTCACTCTCAGGGGTTTCTAATTGAGTGGGAGTATAGCAATGGCAGAAGAAAGTAAGCTAAGAATGGAAGAATTAAAAAGAAGGAATGGTCAATTACGGTGTTATGGAAAGAAAGAGCAGGTAAAGAAATATTGTTGGTTGGTTCAAGATCAGCATGAAGGAACTGAAGAAGCAAATGTTGCAGGTGTTGTTGCACAGGATGCTCTGGGATGTTTCTTGGATAAAGTAGAATCTTGTTTTATAGATTCTGTTGCCTCTTTCCATGTAGTCTGAAATAGAGTATTTTTCCATGTTAAGGTCTTTGGAGACTTTGGAAAGATTTATTTAGAGGCTGGTGTGCCTTGTCAAAGAATTGGAAAAGGGGAAGTGAAGCTGAAATTGTAGGCAGCCAACACATGGGTGTTGAAGGAGGCCATACAGGTCCCGATCTTGAAGATGTGGCTAATTTATTCAGGAAAGTTGGGTGATGAGAGATGCATAAGAACTCTCATAGTGGATGCACTTGAATTAGCTGGTGGTAACAAAGTAGGTATCCTTTATCTATCTACTTATATTATTGATTCTTCTTCTATTGTGAAGATGTGGCTTTGTAGGCTTGGTCACATGAGCAAGAAGGAGATGCATGTTCTTAAGTGGAAGACATATGTGTTTGACAGACTTAAGAACTGGAAAGCCTTGGTGTTTCTGGAGGAGATGATGGATAGAGATCAGAGGATGGGATTGAGCATATTTGAGTAGGGCGGTTTGGATAGGGTTTTGATCCATGGAGAGCTCACAGGTAAAAAGTCATCACTCACAGGCAAACATAGTTACTGGCATCAGTTAGGGGGAACCGGCATCAAATAGACAGGTGTCGATGTTGGTCATGTGCAGACCAGAGGTAGTGATGTCAGGTAGTGTGGCTATCAATGTTGGTCAGGGAATCAATGTCGGTGACTAGGTAAGACTGACATCAATAAAAAACTAGCATTTACAGAAAGGACAGTCGCATGGAACTAACATCGGTCGGATGCAGATTGTGTGGTGATCGAGGTCGGTCACTATAATTGATTTTGGGTGGACAACAAGCTATCAAGGAGTCTCAAATGCCCATTTGGAGGACTGAAAGTGGTAAGTAAGCCTCAAATTCATTGTTCCTCTTCTTTATACTTGTTGCTCACTACAGAGCAAGAAGGATCCAGGAAACAGTGGGAGCATGGCATGATCAGGATGCAGAACCAAATGGGAGATTTGGTAGGGTTGCCAGCCTATATGAAAACACTGAGATGAATGGATACCTTAGTTAAAGAATAGAGAGAATGGATACATGAGATGGAAGGCCTAGTCATATAGTCTTGAGAAAGCTGCAAGATAGTGGTACAAGTTTTGACAGGTGGATGACAAAGCAGGGCTTTAGTCAATATCAGTGTAACCATTGTGTTTGTCTTACCAGGTTGGATAATGATTGCAACATTATCTTGTTACTATATGTGGATGGTATGCTAGCTAGCAAGTTCATACATACAGGGTTTTGCTGAGTTAAGGGTAAGGTTAGTTCAGTGGCATGTCATGAGGAATTTGGAGTAGTAAAATTCTTTGGCATGAGAGACATGGAAGATCACAGGTTGATTTTGTCTCCAATGGGAGCTGATGTGAATCAAGTGTTAGTGAGGTTCAATACGTAGGATGCAAAACTAGAGCACACCAAGGGCTGGATAGTTTAGTGTCTGAAATCACATGAGGTCTGGTATAGACCTGAGTTTTCCCTAGTAGTGGGAGCTATCAGAGAGTTAGGAGCCAATTCGGGGAAGTGGGTTTTCAGGTATTTGAGAGGGACCAGCAGCAGGTATACATGCTATGCAGGGTCAGGACTTCACTACATGGGTTTGTAGGTTTGGATGTGGCAAGTTATTTGGATGGCAAGAGGTGCACCACAAGTTGTGTGGTGGGTGGTCTTCAAGATTGATCTTGAAGAGGGATACAAGCCAAAAAATAGATTAGACGATGTACAGGTACAGTTACAGTGCAACTATTTATCTCTAAGTGGGAGATTGTTAGGTTGTGGAGCTAAAAGCTTCACTGATGCAGACATTGGAGGAGGGTGCTGAGTGTCACAGTCACTGGCATTGGTCAGGCCAATCGACGTCGATCAAGTGGAGACAGGAAGCTACCAATGACAGTCAGAGATTAGCCGATGTCGGTCACCCCCAGGCAGACAGGGACCAATGTCGATCATCTGTGTGGTTCAGAACTACAAGTGTTACATATAGTTTGTTAATGAACTGATTATTTGCATGAAGAAGGCTAATTTTAGTCTTGAGCTATGGATCTAATTATTGTAATTAGGTGTCTAATTATTGTTTGCATGAGATCTATATAATAGACTCATGGGCTTTATTGTAATTTGTGCTAGAGAGTAAGAGAGCAAATATTAGCTCCTTCTGTGTGTGAAGAGAGCAAGGTGTGTTCCTCCTAATGCCACAGTGCCAAGTGTGGGTGCTGGTTTGGAGAATCAGAAGGATTCTTCATGTATGTAGGATCTTGGTTAGTAGGTGTGCAAGGCCACGTTTGGAGATCTACATGGTAAGTAAGATCATTGATCTATAGGTGTATCTATGTGTGAGGTCTAGGTTTTCAAGTGTGTAGAACTAGGTTGATCTGCAGGTGGTAGCAAGATCAAGGTGATAGCAACACAACATGTAGCAAGATCAGGCAAGATCTACTTAGAGTACGGTGTGTACTCGGTTGGAGAGCAAAGAGGAAGGCAAGGTAGTTCCTTCCATAGTAAGATCATTTGAGTTGCAGGTTGTTGCAAGTTCATGGGAGATCTACTTAGAGTATGTTGTATACTCAGTTGAGTATATCTATAAACTCAGTGTATTGGTAGTATTGTTACTGACTGGTTGACTGGCAATGTTGTTACTGGCTAGTGGAGGTGAACACCAACTCTGTATTTGAGTTGTGTGTTGGGACCGTAATTGAGAGAGTGAGCTCTTGAAGGTGAATTACTAAACACTTGGTGTGGGAAGCCTGTAAGGTGGGAAGAGTGTGGCATCTCTTCATTTGTAATTATTTTCTAGAAGAGTATTAATACAATTGGGTATTGTCTCTCATATTCTGTGTTATTTTTGAATTCTAGTTACTTGTGCATTCTGGTTAATTTCCACATATTAGGTTGCTTGTACATGATAATCAATGGTGCTTTCGGGTCCTAACAATTGGTATTAGAGCATGTTTGTTGTTTTAGATTCTTGACAATTGGTATCAGAGTTAAGGCTGTAAGGAGCAGGTTTGTGTTTGATTACAGGTCACTCTTCGGGGTTTTTGATTGAGTGGGAGTATAGCAATGGCAGAAGAAAGTAAGCTAAGAATGGAGGAATTGAAAAACATGAATGGTCAATTACGGTGTTATGGAAAGAAAGAGTAGGTAAAGAAATATTGTTGGTTGGTTCAAGATCAGCATGAAGGAACTGAAGAAGCAAATTTTGTAGGTGTTGTTGCACAAGATGCTCTGGGATGTTTCTTGGATAAAGTAGAATCCTATTTTATAGATTCTGTTGCCTCTTTCCATGCAATCCAAAATAGAGTATTTTTCCATGTTAAGGTCTTTAGAGACTTTGGAAAGATTTATTTAGGGGCTAGTGTGCCTTGTCAAAGAATTGACAAAGGGGAAGTGAAGCTGAAATTGTAGGCAGCCAACACATAGATGTTGAAGGAGGTCATGCAGGTCCCAGTCTTGAAGATGTGGCTAATTTCTTTAGGAAAGTTGGGTGATGAGAGATGCATAAGAAATCTCATAGTGGATGCACTTGAATTAGCTGGTGGTAACAAAGTAGGTATCTTTTATCTATCTACTTATATTACTGATTCTTCTTCTATTATGAAGACATGGCTTTATAGGCTTGGTCACATGAGCAAGAAGGAGATGCATGTTCTTAAGTGGAAGATAGATGTGTTTGACAGACTTAAAAACTGGAAAGCCTTGGTGTTTATGGAGGAGATGATGGATAGAGATCAGAGGATGGGACTGAGCATCTCTGAGCAGGGTAGTTTGGACAGGGTTTTGATCCATGGAGAGCTCACGGGTAAAAAGTCATCACTCACAGGCAAACATAATTATTGACATCGGTCAGGGGGAATCGGCATTGAACAAACTGGTGCTGATGACAGTCATGTGCAGACCAGAGCTAGTGATGTTGAGTAGGGTGGCTGCCAACATCATTTAGGGAACTAACATCGATGACCAGGTAAGACCGACATCGGTCAAAAAACTAGCATCGCCAAAAAGGACAGTCGCATGAAACTGACATTGGTTGGATGCAGATTGTATGGTGACCGAGGTCGGTCACTATAACAGATTTTGGGCAGATAACAAGCTATTAAGGAGTCTCAAACACCCATATGGAGGACTGAAAGTGGTAAGCCTCAAATTCAATGTTCCACTTCTTTATACTCGTTGCTCACTGTAGAGCAGGAAGGATCCAGGAAATAGTGGGAGCATGGCATGATTAGGATGCAGAACCAAATGGGAGATTTGGTAGGGTTGCTAGCCGGTATGAAAGCACTTAGACGAATGGATACCTTAGTTAAAGAATAGAGAGAATGGATATGTGAGATAGAAGGCCAGGTCATATGGTCTTGAGAAAGCTGTAGGATAGTGGTATAGGTTTTGACAGGTGGATGACAAAGTAGGGATTTAGTCAATGTCAGTGTAACCATTGTGTTTGTCTTACCAAGTTGGATAATGATTGCAACATTATTCTGTTACTGTATGTGGATGGTATGTTAGCTAGCAGGTTCATACATATAGGGTTTTGCTGAGCTAAGGGTAAGGTTAGTTCAGTGGCATGTCATGAGGAATTTGGAGCAGTGAAGTTCTTTGGCATGAGAGACATGGAAGATCACAGGTTGATTTTGTCTCCAGTGGGAGTTGATGTGAATCAAGTGTTAGCGAGGTTTAATACGTACGATGTAGAACTAGAGCACACCAAGGGCTTGATAGTTTAGTGTCTAAAATCACATGAGGTCTAGTATAGACTTGAGTTTTCCCCAATAGTGGGAGCTGTCAGAGAGTTAGGAGCCAATTCGGGGAAGTGGGTTCTCAAGTATTTGAGAGGGACCACCAACAGGTATACATGCTATGTAGGATCAGGACTTCACTACATGGGTTTGTAGGTTTGGATGTGGTAGGTTACTTGGATGACAAGAGGTGCACCACAGGTTGTGTGGTGGGTGGTCTTCAAGATTGATCTTGAAGAGGGATACAAGCCAGAAAAAAGATTAGACAGTGTACAGGTATAGGTACAGTGCAAATATTTATCTCCAAGTGGGAGATTATTAGGTTGTGGAGCTAAAAGCTTCACTGATGTAGACATTGGAGGAGGGTGCTGAGTGTCACAGTCACCGGTGTCAGTCAGGCCAATCGACGTCAATCAGGTGGAGACAAGAAGCTACTAACAATAGTTAGAGATTGGCCGACATCAATCACCCCCAGGCAAACAGGGACTGATGTCAGTCGCTTGTGTGGTTCGAAACTGTGAGTGTTACAGACAGTTCGTTAATGAAATAATTGTTTGCATGAAGAAAGCTAATTTTAGTCTTGAGCTATGGATCTAATTATTATAATTAGGTGTCTAATTATTGTTTGCATGAGATCTATATAATAGACTCATGGGCTGTATTGTAATTTGTGCTAGAGAGTAAGAGAGAAAATATTAGCTCCTTTTGTGTGTGAAGAGAGCAAGGTGTGTTCCTCCTAGTGCCATAGTGCCAAATGTGGGTGCTGGTTTGGAAAATTAGAAGGATTTTTCATGTATGTAGGATCTTGGTCAGTAGGTGTGCAAGGCCACGTTTGGAGATCTACATGGTAAGTAAGATCATTGATCTGCAGGTGTATGTGTGTGCAAGGTCTAGGTTTATAGGTGTGTAGAACCAAGTTGATCTGTAGGTGGTAGTAGGATCAAGGTGACAGCAACACAACAGGTAGCAAGATTAGGTAGGATCTACTTGGAGTACGGTGTGTACTCAGTTAGAGAGCAAAGAGGAAGGCAAGGTAGTTCCTTCCATAGTAAGATCATTTGAGTTGTAGGTTGTTGCAAGTTCATGGGATATCTACTTGGAGTACGTTATGTACTCAGTTGAGTATGTTTGTATACTCGATGTACTGGCAATATTGTTACTGACTGGTTGACTGGCGGTGTTGTTACTGGCTGGTGGAGGTGAACACCAACTCTGTATTTGAGTTGTGTGTTGGGACCGTAATTAAGAGAGTGAGCTCTTGAAGGTGAATTACTAAACACTTGGTGTGGGAAGCCTATAAGGTGGGAAGACTGTGGTGTCTCTTCATTTGTAATTCTTTTCTAGAAGAGTATTAATACAATTGGGTATTGTCTCTCATATTCTGTGTTATTTCTAAATTCTAGTTACTTGTGCATTCCGGTTAATTTTCACATATTAAGTTGCTTGTACATGGTAATCAATGGTGCCCAGGTCCTAACAGTTGGTATCAGAGCATGTTTGTTGTTCTAGATTCCTGATAGGGCTAACCTTTGTATTCTTGAGCCACCCTTAGGGAATTAAGCATTTAGATCCATTCATGATATTACTTTTGGTACAACACATACCCAACATCACTCAACATCACAATAGGTTTTATATTGGTTCATGTACTCAGTGAGGTGTATTCATTCCTTTCTCTTCCTCTCTATTTTACCTAAATTTTGTACATTATTATTTTAGGCATAACATGTCTAGTAATAACTAATCTAATCCTTGATTTCCTTTTGTATATTTATGCTTCATGATGTGCTCTCTCTACACATACTCAACATCACACATCTTCATGGGCTTCAACCTTGTAGGTAAGTTCATGTATGTTTTCTATGTTTCTTTTATCTTAATATTTCACTTTTATACATCACTAAAATAAAGGTAGTAAATTTAGTCATATAAAATGTTTGAATTGGTAATTTGAGTATGGATTGTGACACCCTATCCATAGCTCCTTTTTTCATGTTCTTACGACCCTTTTAGACACCTTTTCACTCATTTCTAGTCATTTGAAACCTTCTAAACGGTCATTCCACATTAGCCAGGATACATTCCCTAGGTCAATCCTATTCCCCCAAGTCTTGAGCCTCTAGGATAGGAGCACCATGCTTAAAATATATAATTGGAACTTAAGGTGTTATATTTTTGGTGCTCTTATCCATTTACATTTTGAGCCTCAACAAATATTTTCATTTGATCCCTACCCCTCATTATGTTAGCCTAACATGAATAAATTTGACCCATGACCAATGGTTCCCTATAAAAACCCATCCAAAGATCATTTACAAAGGGAGGTGACAAATCTTACAAAACAAGCAAGAATATAAAAAAGGCATTAAGGCAAACTTCCCTATTCTATGCATATAGGCACCCAACATAGCTGTAAACATACTCAAACCCTCATACTAGTCCCTAACCACCTCAATCACTCTTAATTTGGAAAATTTTTGCATTTGAATCACACTATTGCTTAAAGCACATTATGTGGGAGAACTAAATATGCTTGATCCCTCTTCAGAGTATTAATATGTAGGCAACGTGCCCACACAAGGGGTATGGATTACACATTTAGTACATCTTACACACTAACCTACCTTTTCTCAAGTGATTCAAACATTATTTTATCAAGAATGATGGAGGGTTAGTGTTTGAAGATTAAATCATATTTATAGCGAGTTCCATCATGAATCATCACTCAAGATTTCATAGGTAGGCTCACACAAGAAAAACACAAAAACCTATAAAGTTTTAGGTCTTTATGACTAGTTTAGACAACAATGATAGGAGTGGACAACAACATTAGACACCAAAGTGTCCTATTTTTGGTGCTCTTGTCTTTTCACCAAATGAAATATAGATTAAGATTCATGACACTATCCTAGTCTCACATAGCCACTTTCAGCATCTACCTCAATCATCTTAGTCCAGTTTCAAGATAAGTTATATTTTTCTTTATTTATTTCCATTTTTAGAAAGGTAAGAAAGATAAATAAATTATACAAATCAAGACCATATTTATTACAATATTCTTTACTAATTTATTAATCTAAAACCTTAACTAAAATATGAATAAAACTACATTATTCCTAAATAAGTTAAATTAGTTTCATTTTAAAACTAGATGAATTTAGGGCAATAGACACTTATGTCAAGTCATGACAATAATTTTGATGCTACTGTCTGACTTAGATGTTAGTGTTCAGGGAGTTAGAGAGCATGTATAGGCTCAAAACTTATAGAGGTGTAAGATAAGTACATTTTAAGCATTCTAGGTAAGATAGAATGTTTTTGTCATTAATATAAGACTAGTTAGAATAAGAGATAGGTAAGGGGTACAAGATAGAGTATATGCAAGGCTTGAAAAATCAAGATGTGTAGAACTAAGAGTAACAACCAAGGTTTAAATTTTCTACGTGTACAAGACTGAGGTGCTACATAGTCATAAAATATTGTCAATATATCTCTTTCTCATGGACTGGTTTGAGAAAATTTTTCCCTTTAGTTGATGAGTTTAAAATTACACTAGTTTGCCTTAATTCATGAATGCAATGCCCATGCCATATCCTGATGTGCCACACTCCATAATATTTTTTTGAAAAATTAGGGGTAGCCAAAACTAGAGTTGTGTACATATCCATTTTCAATTGTTTAAATGCCTTGGTAGCTAAATTAGTCCATTGGAAGGAGTATTTATTCAACAAAGAGGTGAGTGGGGCTATAATATTATCATAATTTTTGACAAATCTATGATAATAACCAGTTAGCCCCAAAAATACTTAGAGGTTCTTGAGGGTCTTGAGAACCTACCACTCCATCATCTCTTACAATTTTTTAGGATCAACTTTCACTCCATGTGAAACAAGATGACCCAACTACTCCACCTATGGGACACCAAAATCACATTTGGAAGGTTTGGCATAAATTTGATGTTATTTCATAACTAAAAATACTTGTTTCACATACTTCAAATGGTCTTCCCAAAATTTTATGTAGATGAGGATATCATCAAAAAGACCAATACAAATTTCTCAAAAATGACCTAAAAATAAAATTAATTAAACTTTTTAATGTAAATGGTGTATTTGTGAGTCCAAAAGGTAAGACCAAAAATTCATAATGGCCTTCATGAGTTCTAAAATCTATTTTAGGTATGTCCTCATCATGGAATAAAATTTGATGATACTTAGAGTGAGTGTATAACTTGGTAAAATAAACAACACCATGCAATTCATCTAGAAAATCATCAATCACTAGAATAGGAAACTTATCTTTGATGGTGTTCTTGTTGAGTTTTATTTAGCCTAGGTACATCCCCCAAGTGTCATCCTTATTCTACAACATGACTAGAGGGGATGAATAATCACTCTAATTGTGTCAGATGATTTCTACCTCCAACATATCTTGTACTATCTTTTCATTTTCAATATTTTGGATATAGAGATACTTGTAGGGTCTGATGTTGGGTGGTGTAGATGATATTTATAGATTATATAACACCTAAGTCTTGTACACTTTGAAACCTCATACCTTGGTTGTTCCTCTAAGCTCTAGACCTTTCTTGCTTTTGTAAGTCTCACATCTACTCTATGTTATGCCCCTTGGCCTATATATCTTAGTTTGACTAGTCTTATGTTGATGAACCAAGACTTATATCTTATCTAAAATGTTTAAAATATACTTATATTCCATCTCTATAAGTTCTAAACCTATACCTACTTTCCCAATTCCTAGACACTAACATTCAAGATAGACACTAACATCAACATTAACATCTTAATCTGACACAAGTATCTAGTGCCCTAAAGTGATATAATTTGCAAATGAAATGTATCCTAATGGTTGACATAAGTGATTTTATGTGAGTTACTTATACAAAAGGATTAATATAGATACAAGATCAACCCTCATTCATACCTCACCTAGAACCACCTAAAAAAAGATCAAAGAGACCAAAGCAAGTTATCAAAACCACTCTATCAAACATTTAATTTAAAAAATATTTTCTATTTCCATACCAATCATAGGTACATCACATCTATAGGTCTAAAATACTAAAAGAGAATCCAAAAATACCAAGTTGATAAGTTATAAGCTAAGTCACTATTATACTTGATTTTTAAACATTGTATGTTTCACACATAAGCCAACATGTAGGGGAGAACTACATCAGTCTGAGGCCCTTTTTAGAGTATTGGCTATATAGGCAACACCCTCTAATATTAGGGTATTTGGGGATAAATAGACATCCTATCCCAACTAACCTATTTTACACCAGGGTCACTATGAAGATGAAGAAATAGGGTTTTACAAATTCATGAGTGATAGTCCATGACCCATATTTGAATTCACCAAAGCAAAGGAGAAGTCAAACCCATAAGCATCTAGGTGGTTTCATCTCTTTTCAGTAATTATTTTATATAGGACACTTAAATTAAACCTAGATAGTAGTGTTGATGTAACCATCTCAAGATAACATTAGTGTCTAGAGTGCCAGATGTGTCAAATTCAAAATTTGACAACTATTCTAGAATCTCCTTATAGATTATTTTATACATGTTCTAGACCCAACACTATGTTAGCATCAAAACCAACTAAGTATATTAATTGTTTATCATTTCCATAAATATCTTAGTTTTAATTTATATATTTAGTCTATACTTATAATAATAAATTTAGTGTATGCTTATATGTAAATTTAGCACCTGATTATCTTGCTGTAGATTTGATTATTACCCTTGTGCATTGTCATTTCTATATTCTTAACCCTTACCAAAAAAGGACAAGATAACCCCCTTATCCAATTTAGGGTTAAATATTTGGTGAACTTGATTCATTTGAAGGTATTATTTTTGATTCCTAGGGTTTTAAATTAGTTAGGGTTTTAAATTGTTATACTTTTTCATTTCTTATTTCTACTATTTTGCATGTAACCTAGTCATAACCCTAGATTGGGTGGTGTGCCTATTAAACACATTGATATTCCCTTCCCACCATCTAATATGTCTCAAACTAATGTGGGATCTCATACTTTAGATCATGATGATACCCATGTTGATAATGGAAAACATACTAATAGGGTTATCATAGAAGAAGATTTTGACAATGAAAGCCATGAAACAAATGAAAATGAATAAATATACCAGGATTAGGAGCAAATAATTGCATTGTTTCATGAGCATATTTTTCAAAACCTTGAAGATATTGATGAGATCCTAAAAACTATAATTGAAGAAAAAAGTTCTAAAACTATAGAGGAAACATCCATCCCCATGAACACATTACAACCTAATACATCTAATGGGGGCATGGGTTATGTGTTTAAAACTTTGTTTCCTAAAACTACTATTGCTACATATAGCATCAAATTACCAATTATTTCGACACAAATATAGGGTTCAATGCCTATTACTAATAAAAACATGTTTACATCCCTTGTGGTGACTAATCAAAATTTTAATCTAAATCCCACTAGGCCTACAATTCAATCACTCCTTCAAGTTATAAAGACATTGGAGGATACGGTTATAAATGCTAAATAAAATACTTTAAAATCACTTCATGATATATATTCATAGGATGTGTTTCATAACACTTTGTTACTTGAGATCTCTTTGTACCCTTTGCTAACTAGATTTATTGCACTTAAGTTCACATTTTATGATGGCAAGGGTGATCTTGAACAACATCAACAAACATTTTATGTGGCATTCCTTGAATATGTCTCCAATGATAAAATTTTGACTAGATTATTTCCAAGAATCCTCAAGGACTATGCTTTGAGGTGGTTTTATGATTTACCTATACAATTTGTAAAAGCATTCAAACCCCTTGTAGACTAATTTTTAGCACAATTTTCCATTAATATTTTTGAAAAGGTTTCATATGCTCAAATGGCCAAAATTAAATAAGGAACGAATGAACCTATCAATGAATATGTCTTAAGATATAATATAATGCTAGTGAAAATGACCAATCTTATGGTAGATAAGGAGTTACAAGAATAATTCAAGAAAAGTTTGCTTGCTATATTATATAAGTCCATTATTTATAATAAGTTTAAATATTTTGATGACTTATGCCATGTTTTATGGGATTGTAAAATTAAGTTTATGTCATTGAATAAAATCAAGTATGTAGAAAACACACCAATTGCATCTACATCTAGTACCAAGTTTACAATCAAACCAAGTTATAAGGTAAAACCTCCTAAGACTAAAAAGGAAATAACCACCATGGTTAAAATAGTTTCATAACTACCTAATAAACTCATCTTATCCAATACACCAAGGATATAGTTTACATATTTACCTGAGTCCCTAGCTTCATTACTTCCATGGTTAATAAATCACTAACTTATATCTCTCCCTCATCTTATTGAGGTTGATATGAGTCAACCTCCATCCAAAGGATATGATGCAAATGATGATTATGATTATCATCAAGGATCAAGGCATTCTATAGGTAGATGCCTTACCTTGAATCAAAATATCCAAGATCTTATCAATGACCAAAATCTTACATTTGAGGATCTTCCAAAGGAATCAGGCTCATAACCTAGTGATCCCCACAAATAGAAAGTATTTAAAAATCCCTTGCAAGACCATTCTAAGAAGGAACCAAAATTACAAATGGAATATAATGTACATCTTCCTATGCCACATTATGAAAAAACACTATATGGGATTATTGGTACTTACACATGACATATACCTCCTATGGTTTAGATACCATCTATTACTTTCGATGACAATGAGATTAAGGATGATGACTATGATCTTCATTCTTTATTCATTTAATCATACCTTAATAAACACCTTACATGTAGTGTTATGATTAATAATGGTGAAAGTGAGAATGTTTTTACCATGACACTACTTACACACTTGGTTTATACTCATAATGATTTACATCCTTATACTATATCAGTTAGAGAATTTTATAGGACATCCTAAAAGGTTCTTGGCAAGATTGACCTACCTTTATAGGTCAGTCCCGCACATGTGGTTACTACCTTTTTAGTCATACCTTCCATGAGAATATTTGATATGTTATTGGGAAGACCTTGGATACACATACTTTAAGATGTTAATTTTATAGTGCATGGATGTGTTAAATACATTCATGCCAATTGGGTAATTTTTAGCACTCCAATCTACACCCTTTGAAATAGGTAATTTAATTCTCTTCAAGATTGGGGGTAACATGGGATTGGTCTAAAGGCTATGGGTGACTTATGGGAAGACCAAATCTCTAGTTTATGGGGCTAGTTACCCTAGGACATCAACTTAATCTCTCTTCCTAAAACTTATTAATGTTAGGATGAAAAGAGATAGAGGGAAAACATGAAAAGAAACCTATTACAAGTATGATGATACACCAATATTCATTTATCTTCTCTTAACTAATATTCAAACAACACTTAGTAAATAAAATGAAAGACTAATGAATAAATGTGATTCTTGATGAACTCCTAAAGATAATTATTTCATGTGGAGGCTATGTGGAAGGTCTGTAACTTGAAGGCAATGGATAAAAGGCCTAATTGAGAAACTATCAACCAACTCACTCTTTAGTAATACCACATTCTAACACATCACATGACCTTCATAGAATGATGCTATATAAATTATGTGAAGGAAAGGACCTAAAAAATGGAATGAACATCACACTTCTACAAGTTGAAAAAATATAACACACACTAATACTAATATATAAGTCTACAAATAGTCCTTTCTTATTGATTTTCAAGGTTCAAGATATAATTTGGTAGAGTTTTGCTACACCCAGCTGAGGGATGAAAAAAAAGACCTTAAGGCTTGAATATATAGACTTGTGAGAAAGAGAGAGAGATGGGAATATTGGAATATAAGTGGCATAAAGAGGCCATAATGGTCATAACCATGCACATAATAGTTACAATAGTCCTTCACTCCTCCATGCATTACTTAGGTTGACTAGTACTTTAAATGAGAACCTTGGGGAATTAGAGACTATTTTTACAAATATTTGACCCAAATAGAGCCAATTCACTCCATACTTATTCAATTACATCTCCTATCATTAGTTACCAATCATTGAAAAGGTCCCTTTAGGCCTCCTTCAGAAAACATTAAGTAGGTGCATTTTCTTGCATATTGGCCATGTTCAAGAAACCATATAACTCATCTATAATGACCATGTATTATGGAAATTTATTTATTAAAGGGAGATTTATAGAGGTTTTACAATTAATCATTAAATTCATAATGGCCTTCTATGCACATGAGCTTCTCTATTTTATTGGCTAAGTAGGCTTATGGACAAGTAGCTTAGTCTCTTATTTATTCACTATTTAGGGAGTTATGAGAGCTAAACCAGACCTTAAATATAATTTAGCGAGACTTTTTTACACCTAAAACAACCTATTATATCAATATTTAAGCCTTACAAATAGTTCAAGCTTTTAACCTTACTCTACTTAGGTGACTAGGCCACCTTTACTAGCTTCTACAGACTGACTATTTGGTGAAGGTTTGAAAAATTATCTCTAGGAAAATATGTGAAAATTTCATGTCTTGAGGGAGTAAAAAAATATTCATAACACTTTATCCAATGATCTACAATCCTAGACTAAAACTTACACCTCATTTTCTACTAAAAACCTTGCAAATTTATAGTTTTTAAGGGTGTTCATATACTATCCATATAGAATAGGACCATAACAGAAGCCTATTTTGAGTGGGATATGTGAAATAAGTGTTTGATAGGTGTTTTAAACTCATTTGGATGAATTTTTATCTTAAATCTTCCCAATCGGGTCCTTATTAGGGTTTTAGGGAGGTATAAGAGGGTTATGGACCTTTAACAATGGTTCATAGAGGTTAAGGCCTTAACCTCTAAACCAATGCCATTGATCTCTTGTATAAAAATCTCAAAAACTATCCTAAAGTGATTAACTCCCCATGAAACTATTAAGTATAGTTGTGAAGTTTCCAACTTGCCTCTTAGGTGAGAAATGAACATGCTAAGTAGTTCTAAGACACTTCCAGGTCAAAATGACCAACATTGACTTTTCTCCTATACAATAAAGTGGTCTACACATTTAAATAGAATGATAAACATCTCCATGAAGGTATGAGATGTCAATTGATGCCCTATTATCCTTTGTTATAGCTTTTGAGTGGCATTACCTTGAGGAAGGTACTAGATCAATAGTTTTAATTATAAGGTTTCTATGTTTTGAATTTAAGCTAGAGTTATGATTCTTTTAATCACTTTATCTAATAAGGAAATAACCCTTGAGGTCCCTTAAAGCATTTATATTATCTTGATCAAGTGATTTACATTCTTTTATATGCATATAGTATCTCACTTAAGTACCTAGGCTTGTTTATAAGTAGTTATCAAGGAAGGAGGCCCCTATAGGTGGCTTATGTGAATTAATTTAAGATATTCAGGCCTCTCTCAATCCTCAAAAACCTATAGAGTATGTAGATCCTTCTTAATTCCTTGCTCATAGACTTAACATGGCTCTTTTAGGCCTGATCTATATAGTATGTCCCCTACACATACCGACTGGTAAGTCATTTGAGTGCTTAGGAGACCTAAAGAGACCATTATGACTATTTCATATCCCACTTATTTAATTTGGATGTATTTTGGGGAATAATTCCTCTATTGAGTTTGATCTAGGGTTAGGAAGGGTTTTAGAGGTCCACCATTTTAACGATGGTTTATATAGTATGAACATCCAAAAAAAATTATTGTCATGAATGTTTTAATCAAAATTTTTATTTTTCATTTTAAGAAAGAGATAAAACTAAAAGAAGGATTATGGTATAAATACCTAGTAGAAAGTGTGTGCATTATCCAGATGATGTGGAGAGCTCTTCTTTGGCTTGGGAAGATGACTTGCAATTAGAAAGACAATAGAAGAAAAATTGTATGTTAGATAAGAAGTAAGGTGGATTACATAACATAAGCTAGATCCAAGAAAGGATGAGATTACTAGGAGGATATCAATCCACACTTTAAATAGTCAAGCTAGAAATAGATATGATATGCTTGCATAAGATAAAATAAAGGAAATGCTAGAAAAAAAGATTGTTTGATAAAAGAAAGACTAATTTAAGCAAAAGTTATCTAATGTAAATGTTAATTAAGTTAGATCTAGTTTAAGTAATATTTATAGTCTATGAGGTGATAGAGGCTAAGAAAATAGGGTTTTGGGTGGAGGTTTCAGTTAGTGGTGGCTTGCTGGTTTTCTATCACATAGTGACTAGTGGTATTTGGGTGAATTGGCTTTGGTTGGGTGAACCATCTCTGGTTTCCTATGTAATTCTAAAAGTATATAAAAAGAGTTGTAGTCTAAGGTAAAAACAAACATATGATCAGGAAGAGGGCTATGTAGGATCCAAGAGAGGGTAAATGATAGGTAGATGGTCTAGATCAGGTTAGGGGTCTAAAAGCAAATGAAATCAGAAATGTATTAAAAAAATACTTATATGATCTTGGTTTGATTTTTATAGAGTAATGGTATTTGAGAAGAGCCTGAAGTGATTTTGGTAGAGGTTAAAGTATTTATCACAATGGTTGATTGGATGGAATAAATGTATAAAATATAATTCTTGATGTAGAACTGTTGATGCTACTAGCTATTTAAAGGCTGGATGCTTGATGATAATTTTGAATTCTTGTGCTTCCTCCTTTCCTTTTCCTACTCCCTTGCTTTTATAAGCAAAATGTGATGGAGTAAGGAGGATAAGATTTGGTGGTTACAAGGAATTATGATGTGTTAGAAATGGATTAGGTAAGATTTTATTAAATTATGCTGGATTGGATGAGTTGGCCAGCTTATCAATGTTCAAGTGTAGGATACCTGACCATCACCAGTCAAGGTGACTATCACCGGTCACCTTAACCATCACTGATCAAGGGTCTAGGGGAAAAATGTGGGTTAAAAAGGTTAAAAGGTAAATTAAGTTAGCTAGGTAACTAACTTGACTCTAGGTTAGGTGAGTGGGTTAGGTTAAATAGGTTTTTTAACCTTATAGGTGTAGTCAAAAGAGGTTAAAGAGAAACTCAATACATTTTGATGACTAAGACTGTGTGTATAATTTTCTAGTGTCTAAATTTTGCCCCTTTTTATTATGTGACTTTGATTTAACAAATTTGAAAAAATAATAATGTATTGCTTGGTTGAAATTCTAATTTCCCCACGTATGGGAGGAGGTATCCCCCCTCAAACTAGGAGTCGATGAGGTGAGACCAAAATTGGGTTGGGGTTTGACAAGTGGTATATGGTGAGTTACGAGGTTAGTGAAAAAAAAAGGTTGGACATTTAAAATTCAAAACTTCAAAAAAAATACAACTAAGTATGATTAATCAAGATCATGTAAAGACTAAAGTTTTCCAATGTTAGTAAAAATAAGGTCAGTTCTAAAAGGATGTATGATAGGGGTAACTGGTCCATAGTGTTAGTCATGGTTGATTAGGTCATTCTTATCAAGTATATTAGATAGGGTTGGTGTTTTCATAGGTATCTAAGGTAATAAGTGCTCCTTTGAAAAACATAAATGGTTTTGTTGTGCATGAGGTGGTGTAAATTGCAAAAGTTCAATATGACAAGGTTGGTTAGTGTGGACAAATGGATCGAGGTAGGGTCATTATAAAATATACAAATAGTTTAGGTCAAAATGGCCAACATTGAGGTAGATGTGGTCAAATTTTGGGTTAGATAAGGGTAATATATAGTTACTTTGGGATAGTATGTCTCCATAGTGGGTCAGGTAGGGGTATCAAGGGGACCACCACTAGATGGGAGTGCAGGTGCAGGTATAAGTACAGCTAGATATGGGGATAGATATATGAGATTATATGATTTATATGTTTTTGATTTTGATATTTACCTACATGCCAATGATGTGAGATGTATATGAGATTGAGTTTTATACATTGGTATATGTATCTTTATTTGATGGACCTGATGTATACGATGATGTTTATGAGGATGTTTGATGATATAGATGTTCTTTATTTTTATGATGTAGTTTATGATTATCATGTGATTTTGATGCTTCATGGTTTAATTTAATATGATGTTGTGATGATGGTGATTTGGTTTATTTTATGCTAATTTGATTTTATGATTTTATGTTAGAAGATGGATTAGTGTGATGCTATAGTAAATGGATAGGATGATCCATAGATAGATAGATGATGTGGTTTATGATATTTTGATCATTGATTATGGTTATGGATATGTTGATGAGTGGTTTAACTAAATTTGTTTATAAGATGATGTATTTTTATATGATGTTGTGGTGGTAGATGGACAAAATGATATATGGATAGATAGATGATGTATGATGTGGTTCATGTGGTGTTGATCATAGATAGATATATGATGTGGTTCATGGATATAGTTCATAATGTTATAGTTATCATTGATGTTTGTTATTCATGATCATGGAAATGTAAAGTGATTATAATCAAGGATGTGATGAAAATACATAAAGTAAGTTTAGATAACAAACTAAATTTAAGAAAAATATAAAAGAATTATGAGACATATGTTTTCATGAACTAATAATGAGAAAGGAAGAAAGGTCTGATGTGTTCATCGGTAAGGATATAATAAAAACCTAAAGTTGGATTAGATTAAAGAATATAAGCTTTTCAAATGATTTGCATGAGCATGTTTTGATTGAAAATATGGCATCATGATCACTTTGTGTCAAGTACGCACATAGTCCCTTGATTTTGGAGAGGTTGGGAAGGGAAAGTAGGTGATAGGTAGATGGTTGAAGGGAAAATGGGTGACACGGTAACCTAATATGGGTTAGATTTCCCTTTCTATAGGTGACCAAATAACCATAATAGATAAGTCCATGCCTTAATATAATTTGTAGACTGATCGATGTAGGAAGTCTATATATATATATATATATAAAAGAGTTGATTGTGGCTTACTTGCTTGCTTGATTTTATTTTGACATAGGGTTGTTGGTTGTTCTTATAAAATAGGTGAAGCTGATTGATGTGGAAAGTCAAGTTATTTCTATGATAAACATAACTTATCCATCCTTCAAGGGAATGGTCTAATGTTTGAATTTGTTATTTTATGCAACTATCCTTTTAGGGAGCAGTCTATTTAAGTAATTTGTTTGATTGTTGGTAAGCCATCCTTCAAGGGAGTGGTCTGCATTATGAGAGATATAGATCCAAGTGATATTTTGGTATCCTAGTTGGATTTTGAAGGTGAGTTTTAGACATGGACAAGTCTATTTAGGTTTAAAGATATACCTTGATGGAGGAAAGGATTTTAACACAAAAGGTTGATTATAGTTGAGGGAAAGTGGTTTGAAAGATAACTAACCATGGGATTCTATTTGATTAGAGATGAAAAGTATCCATGAGAACCATGCCATGGGTAGTGCCATTGTATCCATGCTTAGGATTAGGCTATAACTATGATGGATAATCACATGGTTCTATGTTATCAAATGTCCTCAAAAGGAATAGGGTGAGGGTATAAGGAAAGGTGAAAATCTCATAAAATCAAGGGATGAGTTTAGACAAATGGTGAAGGTGACCCCTATTTAACAATATTAAGGATGTAGATGAAAAGCATTGAGAGGATAAAGGTTTAGTTTGCCTTTGAAAGAGGACAAATGATAAGATCCTGATCCATACTTATGGGTTATGATGTAGGGTCTAAGCTAATTAAAAGCAAATTTACCCCTTTTACTTTTCTCCATATTAGTTACATGTTGATTTTCCTTAACGATGAGGTCTCCAATATTGAATTCTCTTATTTTAAGGTTTTTTTTATAGGCACACTTGATTTTTTATTGATAGACATGAAGATGGATAAGCACTGTGAGGTGATGTTCATCTAGAAGTTCCAAATGTGCGAGATGTTCTTGACAATAATCACTCTCAAAAAGGATCTCATGTAAATATATGTGAAGAGAAGGAGTTTGGAATTTGAGAGGTAAGACTACCTCTGATCCAAAGATGATAGAGAAAGGGGTAGTACCTATAGAGGTTCAAATGCTAGTGTGATAGGCCCATAAAGTGAATGGGATGTGTAAGTGCCAATCCTGACTTGAAGCACTTATTACTTTGGTGAGAATTTTTTAAAGGGTTTTTTTGGAGGCTTCTACCTATCCATTTGCTTGTGGATAGTAGGGTGAGGAAAATATTAATTTTATGTTGAATTCATTGCAAATACCTTAGACATGTTTATTTTTTAAGGATTTTCCATTATCGGTGATGATCTTATGGGAACACTGAAGTGGTAGATGATGTGGTGGTTGATGAAATTGACAATCTTGTCAGATTTGGTCAAAATAAGAGGAATATTTTCCACTTACTTGGTGAAATAATTGATGGTGGTGATGATGGATTGATGTCATTGTGAATAATGAGGATTGATTTCCCTAATGAGATCAAGTCCCCATTGTAAAAAGGGCCACTAGTCTTTGGATACTTAGAGGCCATGGGTAGGTGCATGATGTAAGTTAGCATGTTGTTGACATTTGACACACTTATTTACATAATCATAATAGTCTTGATTGAGGGTGGGATAATAGTATCCAAGGTGAAGGATATGTTTAGTGATGGCTAGACCACTAAAGTGTCCCCTATAGATTTCTTCATGTATTTCCTTTATGGAATTGGAAGCTTCATGACTATGTACACAATGAATAAGGAGGCCCTTAAATCCATGTTTATAAAGGATTCCATCTAATATGGTATAATGAGAGATATTTTTAATAAAGGCTCTTTGAGAATTTCTAGAGAGGTTAGGAGGAACAATGATAAGGTTGAGTTAGTTAAAAGTTTGGTCATACCAAATGTATAAAGGGGATGATTCCACATTGCAAATAGTTGGAAGGTGGGAATTAACATATGAGGGTGTGATAAAATGATGGATGGTGACAAATAGTTTATACTTAGTGGGTTGAGATGAGATTTGGGATGTGAGGGAATCCATTGTATCCCCAAACTTGTTGGTAGATCATAAAATTAACTAGATAAGATAATGCTCAGATGATGATAAGAGTACATCAACTAGGAGTTTGTACTTTTTTAAGACATCATTTTTACATTGATAGGATCCATTTAATTGGTTAACTACAAGTTAGGAGTCATCAAAGATGCTGATGGTCTTAACTCCCAAGGCTAGAGTAGTTTGGAGAGCTATTACTAAGGCTTCATACTCAACCGTGTTATTGGTACACTACAAGTCAAGTTTAAGGGAAAGGGGAAGAGGTTCACCATCAAGGGGAATGAGAATAATCTTGGCACCCCCACCACACTAGCATTTGGAGCCATCAAATAACATGGTCATTTGGTAAGTGGGTTTCTCTTGAGAAAGAGTCATGATAGACTCATATGGGAATCAAAGGGGAAGTGATTGATTGTCTAGTAGAGGGGTTTCAAATAATTTGTCAGTGATAACTTACCCTTTAATTAACTTTTGTTAAAGGAACTCAAGATCAAATTCAGTTAGGAGCATGAGCCACTTAGCCATACATTGAGTTTGGTATGGTTTAGAGCACATGTACTTGAGTGGGTTGGTGTTAGTGATGATGGAGGTTTTATGGTTGAGAGGTAATGAGAAAGTTCAAAGTCCATAAAGATGAGTGCAAGGAAAAGTTTTTTAGCATGAGAATATCAAGTCTCATACTCTATAAGTGTGAAACTACTTTAATAAACAACTTGCTGCTTGTTCTATTCATCACAGTGAACAAGCATTACCCCTAAGGAATGGTCAGTGGTGGAGATATAATGGTATAAGGGTTTATATTTTCTAGGAGGGATAATAATAGGTGGAGAAAGCAGGTATTTGTTGAGTGAATAAAAATATTTTTCATAGTATTTAGTCCATTTAAAGGATGTGTCTTTCTTGAGGAGATGGTGAAAGGGTTGACATCTATCAGATAGCTAAGAGATGAAGTGATGGATGGATTAGAGCTTCTCTTATAGGCTATGGATTTTTTTAATGTGGGTAGGAGGAGGAATCTCTAATATTGATTTAACTTTGGTAGGGTCTACTTCAATTTCTCAAAGAGAAACAATAAAGCTAAGAAGCTTTCTAGATAATACCCCAAAAATGTATTTCTTAGGGTTGAGCTTGACATGAAAATGGATAAGGTATTCAAAGATGATAGTGAGAACATATAGGTGATCCTTGTAGTGTTTGGATTTGCCAATGACATAATCTACATAATCCTTGATGATTTTTTGGATGAAGTCATGAAAGATGTAGGTCATGGCACGTTGATAGGTTTCTCCTATGTTATTTAAACCAAAAGGCATGACCCTATAACAAAAGATACCCTAAGGAGTGATAAAGGAGGTTTTATGCTGATCCTTGGGAGAAATCAAAATTTGATTATATCTTGAGAAGCTATCCATGAGAGATAACATCTCATGTCTCACTATAAGATCAACAAGTTGGTTAATGCTAGGCAAAGGGAAGTCATCCTTTGGGTATGTGAGGTTGACGTCATAAAAATTGATATATAGGTGAAGTCCCCCTATGGGTTTGGTTATGGGAATGATGTTATAAAACCATTATAGGTAGTTGATGGGTTGGATGAAATTGATAAATAAGAGGAGTTAAAGCTTTTATTTGACTAGAAGGGCTATACAAGGGTGTATCCTATGAAGTTTTTGCCAAATGGGCTTAATCCCAAGATGGGTGACAATGTTGTGGAGGGATATAGAAGGGTAAATTTTGGGCATATCTTGATAGGACCAAGAAAATGATATGCTATGGTCTTAAAGGAAAGATGGGTAATCTTGTTTCTCTACGGAATTTAAGGATTGGATGATCTTGATGATATGGGGGTTATCTTAGGTACCCAAGTTGACATCGATAGTGGATTCATTAAACATGGTTTGGTTCTCATGAGGGAGAGATTTGTGGATAGAAGAATCCCTTGCACCAAGGTAGCTAAAAATGGAATCATCATCCTGATGTTGGATGGTGTTGATGGTAGGGGAATCTTTCTATATCAATTTAGATGGATGAGAGGAAGGGTTTTAGTTCATCCATCCTTTTGATAGGTCAAGGGGCCTAAAAAAATAGTATTGATATTAAAATTTAGATGGGATGATATAAAAATATTGAAACTTTGAAGGAGGTTGGGTTAGTGAGGAGGGGGATCCTCATCGTTGATGGTGGTGATAGGTTTTGGTGAGTTGAGTTATTTTGGTGGTATGAACCCAACACTGAATAACTCATGAGGTTTTTGAGTTTTTATGATGGGTAACTTGTGAGGTCCCTATTCATAAATTCTAAGACCAAACCCATTATAAGTACACCTATAAAGGTAAGATTTGGCAAAGGCTAGTTTGTTGAGATAAGAGAAGTCAGAGGTGAATGGTCAAATGGAAGAGGTCATGGCAAAAGTGAGAAGTAATTAATCAAGTCCCCCATAGATAAAGTTCATTTTATGGTTGGGGAGTCTAAAGGGGATGGTGGTTCTAACGTTAGGATCTTAGGTAGGTTCATGTTGGAGGTTCCCATATTATTGAGGACTAGGAAAAACATCCAAGGATATAAGGTGATACTCCCCTAGTGAGAGATATTGGAACATGGGTTCCAAGGGGTCCTCTACAAGAATTTAGGAAGAAGGGATTGTTGAGCTAGTTGAAGCTTCATCAATGGTAGGGGTGGAAGTGATATGGGTTTTTGTTGGTGGTGAATTGGGGTTATGGATTGATGGTGAGGTGGATGAAGGAGGAATAAGAACATAATTGGGCCAATATATCATATTTCAAGAGGAAAAAGGACTAGGGTCAGATTTGATAGTAATAAATTTACCTTCATGTTCAAATACGACACATCAGTGTAAGGTAGAAAGGACACAACCCATGTCATGAATCCAAGGGCATAAAAGTAAAATATTGTATTAAAACTCACCTTTTATAATGTAAAATAGTTTGGGAATGGTATAGGGTCCCAAGTAGATATAGAGGACAAATATCCCCAAGGTGGTAGACATGGTGTCATTGAAGGAGTGAAGGATCAATGTAGTTTTTGACATGATGTTCTGGGGTAGCTGAAGTTGGTCATAAGCATGGGAGGAGATAATGTTGATACTATCTCCTACATCAATTATTACCATTTTGATGTGGGTTTTATTGATGAATGAAATGATAAAGAGGAGAGGATCTGAATCCTTAGGATGAATAGGAGGTATCTCAAAATCCTAAAAGGTGACAAAGTTAGAAATTTGGAGGGCCCCAATAAAGGGTGCAAGGGGTTGAGAATCTTTGGGTTGAACCTCTATAGATTTCAAAGATTTTATCAATGCCTGATGATGGTGGGGCGATGTGTTGATTAGTTCATAAAGGCTCATCTTCACTAGTGTTTGGTGAAGTTATTTCAACACTACACGTTGGATGTGTTTCTATCTAAATTTTAGTTTTTTCTAAGTGTGTAAAGTAGAAACTAGTTATGAAGGGTGTGTAGAAAATCCTATTAAAATGTGCACATTGAATCTAGATGATTATGAAGAAATATTATTTGTCTAGGGAAGAATACCTAAAAATAATAAAACGCTACCACACACTTGTTTGTTAGACAAGGAAATGGGTGGATTGCCTAGTGTAAGCTAGATCCTAGAAGCAAAATCTAGGAGGCTGTCAATCCACCTATTTTTAACACTTAAGTTTGATAGATAAAAATTAATAAAAAATGTATTTAAAATATAAAACTAAAATTAAATACAAAAAATAACCTAAATTTAATTAATTAAAACTAAATTCTTTGTTAAGATGATTAAACTAAAGCAAATAGTCTGAATAATTAAAATTGCTAAAAATTACCTAAAAACAAAGTTTTGGTTCTTGGTTTGGTGAAATGGAAAGGGTCAAAAGAGTGATGTGGTTGTGGTTGGAAAATGGTTGATATGGAAAAGGTTTAAGGGGTGAAGGTTGGAAAGGATAAGGCAACAAATTATTAAGGTGGCAAAAGGGTAAGGGGATAAAGAGAGTGAAGATGGTAAAGAGGGAAATGGGAGAAGAGGTAAATGGATAAAGGGGAAAGGAAAATGAAAAGGTTAAGGTGAATGGATATGGAGGCCAATAGAATAAGAAGGTGAAAGGGTGGTTTTGGAAGTCAATAAATAATATGCCAAGAGGGATAAGGAATTAAATTTCAACAAATAAAACCAAGGTTACTTTCCAAGCTTGAAGAATAATGTTGATGAAGACGTTTGTGTTGATGTTGTTGGAACAATTTTGGAAAAACTTTGGTATAAATTTGATGCTTTGGATCTTCTCTCAAATATTATGATTATCTCCCTCAAAATTATGACCTCTTTCAAAAATATGCAACAAAAATGTTAACAATAAAAGGCTAACTTCCAACCTAACCCTAGGTGAAGGAGAGGGGGGTATTTATAGCATTTTTATGTGAAGAAACATGCCAAAATAGAGGAATTTTAAAGAAATTATAATTTCTCCAAGTGGTGCATGTTTTATTCAAAGTGAGGTTGGTGGGTATTCCCATGTGGGTTGGAAAATCTTTCACTTTGCACATGAATCCAAGTTTGAATGGAAATCATGCACATGGGTTTGAATAACACCAAAGACTTTTTACCACCCTTATTTGTATTTATACAAATGTGGCACCATTTTACATGTGGGAGGATGAAAATTCCAAGGTGAGGTTTGTGGGGATTCCCATGTAGGTTGGAAAGTCTCCCATTTGGGTTGGTGAGCCTCCATTTAGGTTAAAAACTCAAAGATGGGTGCCCTTTGTCTTTCCAAAAGTCCTAAAGAGGTAGGTATCTCTTTTAAAGTCTAATTTCATGTTGGAATACGAAAATACACGTTTAATAATGACATTTTAAGGGAAAATTCACCACATTTCAAGGAGGGGCCTTTGTGATACTTGAATGAGGTCATCAAACACTTTGGGAAGGGTCTTGAGTGTGGTATGATGTCCCACATGAAGCCACATCACTTTTAAGCCACGTCACTTACCATATCACTTCCCAAATCACCTTGCATGTCACTTGACATGTCACATGATATGTCACTTATCATGTCACATACCATGTCACTTGCCATGTCATCATGAATAGTGATAGTGGGTCCCATAGTGAATAGTGATGGTGAATAGTAATTTTAAATAGTGATTTTGAATGATATTTTTAACTAGAAAAATAGTGATTTGGTTGGTTAAGAGGGGTTTTGGGAAGGTTTAAGAAGTTTTTAGGGATCTTTAGGCATCAAAAACTATAAGTGTGTAGTTTTTTAGTGTCTATATTTTACCCCTTTTTATTATGTAGCCTTGAATTGACAAGATAAACAATAAAAACTAATCACTTGGTCAAAGGTAAGGGTACCTTGAGTATGGGAGGAGGTTTTCCCCCTCAAACTAAGAGTCAATGAGGAAAGGTTGAATTGGGTGCAGGTTTGATAAGAAGTTGATGGGGAGGAACTAAGTGGTGCCATAAGGTAGCTAGGTATGTGAAATGCCAATGTGTTCACAAAATATGACTAAGCACAATAGTCAAGATTATGTAGAGACTAAAGGTGCCAATGTTGATAATAAAGGTCAGGTTCTAAGATAAAGACAAGGTAACCAATCCCCAATATTGGTCATAGCTGATTGAGTTAGTCTTATCAAGGTTCCAAAATAGGGTCGATGTTGACTCAGGTATCCAGGGTAGGAAGTGCTCTTGAGAAAAATAAAAATGGTCTAGTTTTTTATGAGGTGGTGAAAATGTCTAAAAGTTTAACATGGCAAGGTTGGTCATTACAAGCAAAAGTTATTATAAAAAAAAGTGCCAATGTTTTGGGTCAAAAATAATCAACATCAAGGTGGACGTGGTGAAAGCATGGGTGGATTGGGTATGGGTTAGAAGGGGATGGCTAAGCTAAATTTAGATGCACACAACAAGTGGATGCTATGTACATAGTTCTATGGATAGGGATCTAAAAAGAATGTCAAGCTAAATGAAGCTATTTTGAGGCAAAGGGTGTTGGTTAACTTGGTTGTCCCAATTAGATATCATATAGGTAGGTCTAAGTGAAGGATATTGGAAAAAGGGAAGCACCAAAGGGTGGAAAAGATGGCTATCAAATAGTTTTTGATGGGTGTGGTAGAAATGGTGGATGAGGTGAGCTAAGATGCAATTGAGATGATTGTGTTAACTATGTAAAAAGAATATGTAGCCATGGATAATTAGGTTGAAGTGTGAAGTTTCTACCACCATCATAAAGAAAAGGAAAAAGGATAAATATGCTTTACTAGGCTTTATAAAATTTAGAACTACTCAAATTGACATGGTGATATGATGGGTTCTTCCATCACCATCCAAATAACATGACATTATGCACATTACATAATAATGTCATTAACATGTGATGAAATGTTATTATTTAATGGTTCAGGGAAGTAAAGTAGTAGAATGGGTAAATGAGAAGTGGTGAAGATTCAAACCCTTAACCCTTGAGTCAGTGGGGCCCCAAAATAAGTAAGCATTGAGTTTTGAGGGAATTCAAAGAAAGACACTGAGGGGTGTTAGAATATAGAGTGAGGTGAATAACAATAATATTAATTAAATGAGGGATCAAGTTATGGATTTCATGCAATAAAGTAAGGGATATTTCAAGGCATAATAAGATGTAGTCTAAAAGGGAGAATCAATGGAAATTATTGGTTAGAATGTTAGGGTGTGTGAGAGGGTGTACCTATCATCCCCACATGGGTATCATAAATATTCCATTTGAAGGTGGCTTTATTTTTGATTCTAACATCTTCAAAGGTTAGAGTAAAAGGGGTTTAAAATAGGCAAGATGAGAAGAGGTGGGGATTTTCATCCTAATGGCTGAATGACACTCAAGTTTTCTAGTTGGTCGTATGAGCCCGTAGTCCTGGATAATTATGTTATAGAGATGTAGGATTGGTATATATCTCATAGTAAACCAAAATTGAGTGAAATACCTTGGAGGCCATATCATGCTCAAAATGGGTAGAGGGTTGAAAAGGAAAAAGGTGATATGGAGGGTGAAGGGAGTAGTTAGAGACGACAAAAAAGAGAGTTCGAGTGCAACATATAGAGGCATTAAAAGAAGAAAGGGATGATCTTAAAGTAAGGAATCTGAACATATTTTGTGTATTAAGGAAAAGGCATGGGTGATACAAGGAAGTAGACAAGGAGATGTACATAGAAGTATTACAACTGGTGACGTCACTCTAAAGAAGTGGAGGTGAAATTGGAGAATAGAAGGGAGATATAAGAAGGGATGAGGTAAATGTGAACCAAGAGATGGATGAAGAGAAAAAAATGAGATTATAGATAAATATGAAGGTGGAGAAGGATGGAAGAAGCTAGGCATGGTCATATAGGTCAGGAAGAGCAAGGAAGGGCATCAAGGGAGACAAAAAAATGAAATGAGATAAAAAGAAGAGAAGAAAATAAAAGGTAAAATATTAGGGGTAAGAGATGCACTAAAGAATGATAGATTAGATAATTTAAAAGGATGGGGAGAGAAGTGTAACAATCATGAAGGGTAAGGGGAGAATGAGGGATATGGGCAACCATGAAAGGTTTGAAAACAAGTCTAAAAAAGATAAAAGATAAAATAGTTTGGTGATGAAAATGAAAATCAATGAAATAAATGGAAGAAAAGGAAACATGAGGAAAAAATGAGTGAAATGAAGACATAAAGAAGATGAGGGGATATGGAAGAAGCAGGTGGTATCTTGACCAAGTAAGCATGAGTGATGATATGCAAGGAGAGGAATAATGAAGAAAAGTAGATGGTGGTTTTGGAGATGATAATGGGATGGAAAATGGGAAAGGGGTGAAGAATGAGGGGAAGCAAAGGATGGGTGGACAAGAAGGTGAAAAGAGAAGGTAGGTGTTAATCATCTTTTTGGAAGAGATTGACAAGCTGAAGGGGTGATTAGAAGAGATTGACAAGCAAAAAAAATGGTGAGGCGGTGAAGAAATAGGGGGATTTAATGAAAGGGAGTGAGATGAAACTAAGAGATGAAGATCAGAGATGATAAGAACAAAAAGGAAGAATTGAAGTAGGGATACAAATCATGGATACTCACATAGATGCAAAATATAAGTGAGTACTAAGATGGAAAGAGGAAAAGGGGAATGTAGAAAGGGCCATAAGCAGAAAGAGATAAGACAAAAATGGCAATTATGGAAGGCTTCTCAAAGGATAAATATCCAATGAGAAACTAATTGTGGAGGAAAAATGGGATGATAAAAAGGATGAAAGGATGGAAAAAAGCAAATAGAAAGAATGGAAAATGGGTATGATGGGAAGAGTGGCAAAATGGTAGAGAGTGGTGGTACACATAAAGAAAAAGTGAAGAAATAAAAATCTTGAAAGATACATAGTATGAAGTAGAATGGGTGAGGAAAAGAGAGGGATAAAGGGGGTATGACAAATAGCCAAGGGGGATGGGAGATGATGAGGATGGATAAATAAGTTGAAGGGGATAAAGGAAAGGTTGGTAATATGGTGAAAGAGAGGTAAAAAATTCAAAAGGCAGTTGGGAAAGTGAGCTGTGAAACATGCACAAGGAAAGATGATGGGGAGGCCAACAAAGTAGAGTAGGAGGCAACTTTATGGGAGGTAAGGGGGGCCAATGGGTAATTCTATCAACCCTTGTGTTAAAAGAGATTGATAAGCTGGAAAAGTGATTAAAAGAGATTGACAAGCTAGAGGTAGGGAGATAGTTAGGAGATAAGTAGAGAAGTGGAGGAAGAGATTTTAGGTGAGAAGGGAAAATAAAGTAAAGGAAGTGGTTGAGCTAACCTTAGTAACTGAGCGCTACCTACATAGTCCAAAAAGACCTCAGGCCAATGTAGTTTTCCCAATAATGGGGGAAAGACATAAGAAGAAGTATTAGATGGTGTTAAAACATAAGGACACTGAAGAAAGAATTCAAAGATTCCTTGATGTAGGATGCCCTAAGCAAGAGGGCACTATTAACAATAGAAATGAGTGAGAAGAAAAAAAGGGGATGGGAATTAGTTGTTAGTGGTTGAGCTACCCCTAGAGTAGTGCTTACATAGTCCATGGACATTAGGCCAATTTTGTTCAACAAGGTTTGGATGAGTGGTGTTTAAATTGGCTACCCTAATTAGATGGACCACATGGGCTGGTTTAGGCTAAGGGATAAGGTGAAATAATAGTTTTGGGTTTTGGTGAAGGTGTCAATGAAAATTAATGGGGTATTTTGGTAAATAGTTACCATAATGATCCCACATTTTGTAGGATGAGACAAATGGATGGGCAAGGTAGGACAAATTAGAAGGGAACACAATGTGAAGTACCACAAATAATCTTCAATGGAGTTAATCCAAAGAAGAGGTGTTTTTGTGAGGAGTTTGTATCTTCTAAAATTGTGAGAAGGTAGGAGTTTAGAGATAGTTTCTACCTCTATGAGTCAAGTTTTTGGGAGGTGGGGGTCTATCTGAATCTACAGAGTTGCTATGGCTAAGGTTCATCACCACTATGAACTATGTTTTAAGGGTAATAGTGAAGTGATGACCTACAAATAATTTATTTGATGGTCAAGTAGATTATATAATTAAGGAAGTTATTAGTGTGGAGAGTGATAGAGGATGAACCTTGCCTAACCTAAGATCTGCATGGGTAGGCTAGACAAATGGTGGCCATATCTACATCATATACCCTAGTTACTTGGAACTATAGACATGGGGTCCCATTTAGAAGAGGCCCTAGTATCAAGAAGCTATGTGGTCTAAGATATTGGTGATATAATTAGATTAGATAGTCATTCCACTATTATGGGTGGAATCTCAACTGGAATAAAAGAAAATATTGCCATGTTCAAGTAGACACTGCTAATAGTTAAGGTCTGATGTTTAGAGCTTGTGGTAATGGGCTGGTAGGAATAGGAGGGTAATGTGTTGGATATTGTTGGTATAATGTTATCATGCATGAGCTTATGTAGATATGTATGAATTTTATGGTTATGGTTATTCTTGTTTTAATCTCACTTAATGTAAAATAAATTACCATTATTGTTGCAATGTTGGATGATACAAGTCATGGTGAAAACATCGATCATACACACTAAGATAAGAATAGGGCGTGGTGATTTGTTTTTGACAAGGAATAAAAATAGGCCTAAAGTGAGATCATCTTAATGAATATAAGCCCTTCAAATGCTATTCATGAGTGGTCATTAGTTGATAAAAAAGGTTTCATGATCACAAGGTGTCAAGTAAGCTCTAAATCCCTTGATTTAAAGATAGTCAAAAGGGAAGATGGGTGATAGGTTGTGTGAAGGGTGATGGGTGATATGTATGATAACCTCATGTGAATTAGTTTTCTCCTTCTATATCTGACCTAAGAATGGTATTAGACAAGTCTATGTCATATTCTAGATGTAGACTGATCAATGTGGGAAGTCTACATGGGAAAGTTGATTACGGCTTCCAACTTATTATGTTGCTTGAGAGCCAATTGTGGATTTAAAATTGGTTTTGATAGTGGGACTTTTGATTTATTTCTATATATGGTAAGTTGATTGATGCAGGAAACTTTCATGAAATTACTCTACTTTTGACAAGGTTAACTCAGCCATCCTTAAAGGGATTGGTCTAAGCTTATTGGCTTTGTTTTAATGTTCTTGATAGCATCCTTCAAGGGAGAAATCTACCTTACATGTGGCAATTTTTATTTTTGTTTTTGGGCCATTTTCCTTTAAGGGAGTAGTCTATAAGTCTTAAGATATTGAGCTAATTAATTGTTGCAAGATGAAATGTGTTTAGACATGGACTAGTCTAATTAGGTTCAAAGGTATACCTTTATGAGGGCAAAATGTTACATAAAAAGGTTATGAAATGTGAAAGGGTGTGGTTTTGAGAGACAATGAACATGGGATTTCATTTTGTTAGAGATGAAAAGTATCCATGAGAACCATGCTATGGGTAGAGACATGGTACCCATATTTAGGATTAGGTCATGACTATCACGGTTAATCACTTGGTTATATGTTGTAATCAATTATCCTCAAAAGGGGAGGGAAAGGTGGGTGAATGTGAAAATATAATAATCAAGGGATGAGCTTAAGTTAGACAAACATGTGAGCTTGATTCTTCTTTAACAAAAAAATGAATGTAGATATGAGGCATTGAGAGGCTCAGGTTTTGGTTTTCCTTCGAGAGATGATAAATGATAAGCTCCTGATCCATACTTATGGGTGATGTTGTAGGGTCTAATAAGCCAAATGAAAGCAAACTTGCCTCATTTATTCTTCTCCATGTTGGTCACATGTTGGTTTTATTTTAAGACAAGATCTCTGATATTAAATTCCCATTATTTTAGGTGCTTGTTATAAGCACATGTGGTACACTCTTGATAGATACAAAGGTGGGTGAGAGCTGATAAATGACTCTCATCAAGTAGCTCAAGTTGAGCTAAATGATGATGACAAAAATCTTCTTCAAAAATGAGCTCCTTCAAAGATATGCAAAGAAAATGGATTTGGACTTCAAGAAGCAAGACTGCCTCTATTCCAAAGACTAGAGAGAAAGAGGTAGCACTAGTGGAGGTTCAAATTCTAGTGAGATAGGCCCATAAGGTCAATGGGATGTGCAAGTGCCAATCTAGACCTAAAGCACTGACAACTTTTGTTAATATTTTGGTGAGGGTTTTATTAGAGGCTTCTGCTTGTCTATTTGATTATGGTTGGTAAGGTGAGGAAAAGATTAAATTAATGCCAAATGCATCACATAAACCTTAGACTTGCTTATTCTTAAAGGATTTTCCATTATTAGTGATGATCTTATGAGGAACACCAAAGTGGCAGATGATAGGGTGGTTGATAAAGTCAACAATCTTTTCTACTTTGGTAGATATTAGAGGAATAACTTCCACCCACTTGGTGAATTATTTGGTGGTTGTGATTATGGAGCTATGCCACTACGAAGAATGGGGGTTAATTTTCCCAATGAGATTGAGCCCCCATTGAGATAAAGACAAAAATTCCATAGATACTTAGAGGCTATTAGCTAACACATGATGTAAACTAGCATGTTGCTAACATTTGAGACACTATTTTACATAATCATAATAGTATTGGTTGAGGGTGG
The DNA here is from genome assembly GCA_037957365.1 of Torreya grandis. NCBI lineage: Eukaryota > Viridiplantae > Streptophyta > Pinopsida > Cupressales > Taxaceae > Torreya > Torreya grandis. The sequence continues at coordinate 51,894 of JARHVA010008763.1, forward strand.
GCCAATAGTAACCAAGGTGAAGGATATGTTTAGCGACTGCTAAGCTACTAAAGTGTTCCCCATAGATCCCATCATGTGTTTCTTTGAGGGCATGGGAAGTTTCATGGCTACATAGGCAATGAAGGAGACTATCAAAACCATGTTTGTAAGGGATTCCCCCTAGTATGGTGTAATGATAGGTACTCTAAATAAAAACTCTTCATGCATTCCTAGAGAGGTTGGGAGGAATAATGCCTAGGTTGAGGTAGTTGAAAGTTTGGTCATACCAAATGTCAGATGGGGATTCCTCTACATTACAAATGGTAAAGAGGTGATATTGGACATAAAAGGGTGTGGTAAATGATGAATGGTGACAAATATTTTGTAATTAGAAGGTTGAGAAGGGATTTAAAAAGCAAGGTAGGCCATTATGTCTACAAATTTATTAGTAGGTTAGGGAATAGATTGGATTAGGTAATGCACAAATGATTTTGAGATTTTGTCAACTAAAATTTTATATTTTATCAAGACATCATTCTTACATTGATAGGACCCATTGACTTGGTTGACTACAAGCTGGGAATCACCAAAGACATCGATTGTCCTAATTCCCAAGCTTTGAGTAGTCCAGAGACCTATCAGTAGGGCTTCATACTTAGCCATATGATTAGTGTATTCAAAGTCAAGTTTGAAGGAGAGAGGAAGGGGTTCACCATCAAGAGGAATGAGAATAACTCTAGTACCCCCACCATGTTGGCATTTAGATCCATCAAAGAACATGGTATTTGGTAGGTTATGTCATATTCTTAAAAAAGAGTCATGATAGACTCATCTAAAAAGGCAAGAGGGGATGGTTGTTTATTTTCTAGAGGAGCTTTAGCTAATTGATCAATAATGACCTAACTTTTAATTAAATTCTATTGGAGGAATTCAAGGTCAAATCTAGCATGGAGCACAAGCCACTTATCCATACACTAATTTTGGTATGGTTTAGAGTGCATGTATTTGAGTGGGTCGATATTAGTGATGAAATAGGTTTTATGGTTAAGAAGTGGTAATGTTTGGTGGCCATGAAGGTCAATGCTCAGTAGATTTTCTCAGTGTGTGTATACCAAGTTTCATATTCTATAAGCATATGACTAATGTAGTATATGGATTTCTCTTTGTGTTGTTTATCTCAGTGAGCTAACATTAACCCTATAGAATGGATGATGGTTGAAATATATAGGTAAAAGGGGTGGTCATCCTTTCGAGGGGTGAGTACAAGTAGTGAAAAATGGTACTATTTAAGTGAATTAAAGGCCTCTTGACAATCACTACTCTAATTGAAAGACACATCCTTCTTTAAAAGGTGATGAAAATGCTAGTACCAGTCTAAAAGTTAGGAAATGAAATAATGAATGGATTGAAGTCTTCCCTGAAGGTTATGGAGTTGTTTAAGGTTGGTTGGAAGAGGCATGTCCAAAATTTCTTTGAATTTAGTAGAGTCTACTTCAATTCCATGAAGAGAGATGATGAAGCCAAGAAGTTTTCCTGAAAGGACCCTAAAAATGTATTTCTTGGGATTTAGGCAAACATTATGATGGATGAGGCATTCAAATATGATCATAAGAATAGCCAAGTGTTCTTTTTAGAGTTTGGATTTCTTGAGAAGGTCATCCACATAGACTTATATGATCTTATGGATGATATCACAAAACATATAAGTCATGGCATGTTGGTAGGTTTTACCAGCATTCTTTAACCTAAAATGTATGACTCTATAGTAGGATGTTCCCCAATGGGTCATAAAGGCAAATTTATGTTGATCTTTAGGAGAAATCAAGATCCAATTATAACCTAAAAACCCATCCATGAGAGGTAACATCTTGTGGCTAGTTGTAAGATCAATAAACTAGTTAATTCTAAGGAGAGGGAAGTCATATTTGGGGTAGGTGAGGTTAAAGTCATGAAAGTCTACACAAATGCATAAACCCCCATTAAATTTTGTGATAGTTGTGATGTTTGAGACCCATTAGGGGTATTCAATGGGTTGAATGAAGTTTATAGATAGGAGACATTGAAGCTCTTCTTTGATGAGAAGGGCTATGCAAGGATGCATGTATATAATCTTCTATTTAATAAGCTTAACATCATAGTGAGTGACTATGTTATGGGTAATACTAGTGGGATCAATCCCAAGAATATTATTATAAGAACAAGTAAAGGATATGCTATGATCTTAGAGGAAAGAGAAGAAATCTGGAAGTTCCTTGGTATTCAATGATTGGCCCAATTTGACAATGCAAGGGTCATCCAGAGTACCCAAGTTGATATCAATGGTAGATTCATTCAACATATTTGGGGCCTTAAGAGGAAGGGATTTGTGGATAGAAGACTTTCCCCCACCTAGGTGGGTAAGAATAGAATCATCATCTTGATGTTGGATGGTGTTGATGGTGGGAGAATCATTCTCTACCATTTTAGGATGTACGAGTGGAAGGACCTTGGTTTGGCCACTCTTTTGGTAGATGAGAGGGCCCAAAATTATATATTGAATAAAAAAAGTTAGGAGGGATGATATTAAGATATTTAGGTGGAGAAAGTTATTGGGTTGGAAAGGATGGGATATATTCCTCTATGGTGGCAATGGGTTTGGGTGAATTGGTGGATTCTTGAGGTACCCAAGGCCAAATGACTCATGAGGTTGCAAAGTTTTGAAATTGGGTAACTCATGAGGCCATTATCCATAACGATTGAGGCCAAATATTTTCCAAGAACATCTATGAAGATATAACTTAGTGAACTCTAGTTTGCTAAGATAAGAAAAGTTAGAGGTAAATGGTTGGATGGATGATGTAGTGGTAGGGGTTGGAAGTGGCCGATCAAGTCCCCCATAAATGAAATTCATTTGATGGTTAGGGAGACTAATGGGGATGATGGTTATAATGTTAGGGTCATAAGTAGGGTCATGTCTAATATTACCATATTCTTGGGGGGTAAGGAAGGCATCTAAGGCTAAGAGTCTATATTACCCAAAAGAAAGATGTTGGAATGTGGTTATCACAGGGTCTTCTATAGGAATTTGGGAAGAGGGGATAGATGAGCTAGTGGAAGCTTAATCAATAATAGGTGTGGAGATGCTATGGGTTTTGGCTGGTGAGGTTGTGTTGTTGGTAGATGGTTATCTAGTGGATAAGGGAGGAATAAGGTCATCATTGGGGTTGATATGTCATATTTAAAGATGTAAAAGGACTAGGGTCAGCTTGGATAGTCACAACTTACCCTTCATGTTTGAACTTGACACATCAATGTAGGGTGGAAGGGACACAAATCATGGCACAAATCCAAGGGTGTCTAAGTAAAATATTATATTTAAACTCTCCTTCTACAACATAAAATATTTTGGGAATAGCAAGAGGTCTTACATAAATGTGGAGGACAACTGTGCCCAAGGTGGTAGCCATAGTATCATTGGAAGAAAAAAGAACCACTGAGCTTTCATACATGATGTTTTCAAGTAACTACAATTGGTCATAAGTATGGGAGGAGATAATATTGATGCTAGCTCCCCATTTATCATCACCCTTTTGATGCAGGTTTGATTGATATATGTCATAATGAAGAGAGGGAGATCGGGATCCTCTAAATAAATAGAAGGTATTTTTGAATTTTTAAAGGTGATAAGGTTGGAAGTCTAAAGGATACCAACAAAAGTGGCTATAGGATAAGGATCATCAAGTTGAACCTTGATGTATTGTAGAGCCTCTATGAGTACTTGATGGTGATGGGGATAGGTGGAGATTAACTCATACAAGCTCATATTTGTTGGAGTTTGGTGAAGTTATTTGAGGATAGATTTTTGAATAGATATTACATATGGGTTAGGGTATGAAGGGTTAGATGGAAAGGAACCTATGATATACACCTTGGGTTTGTTTAGAGATGGATAAGGTTGGGAATTATTAGCTTGGGAGTTTAGGGAGGGGTAAGTCTAAGGAATGGATGCCTTAGTCTTCCCTTTATCCTTTTGTTGGCCCTGAGATCAAGCAACCATGTGAATAGTGTGGATAAGGGGGTTCTCTGGGTTGGATGGTTGCTTCAATTCCTCCTCTTCACTTTTGGGTAAGACTAAAGGTTAGATGGGTTGAGTAGTTGGTTGGATTGGCAATGGGGATGAAGGAGGTTTGTCTAATAATATATCATCATCTTTGTATAAGTTGTGAACCAACATTTGGAGAGCTTTACATTTCTTGGTGTCATGTCTTGGTGCCCTATGATATGTACATATCAAGTTATCATTAAACCAAGAGGTTTTGGTATGTGAAGGGTCAAAGAGTTTGATGGGTGGTAAGCTTAAGAAAGAAGTTTGTAATAACCATTGGAGGGTGGTAAAGTAATATTTGGATTAAAGTGGTCAAGGTTTAGTGGTTTTTGTTTTGGGTATTAAAGTAGAAAGTTGTGGGGACATGGGTTTGGTGATATGTGTCTTGGGTAAAGTGGTATACTTGGTTGATGGGTTTGGTTTGGGTAAGGTGGTCTATGAGGTAGAGGCAAATGATGGTAAGGTAAGTAACTTAGGTATTATTGATTTAGTGGGGAAAGGTGCTTTAGAGATAAAGTATGAAGGTGTGACCAATAAAGGCAGTAGGGTTTTGGTAAAAATGGTGGATTTTATGTTTAAGGTAGAGGGATGGTGACCTAGAATGGAGGGAAAGGTTGAGGGAGGTAAAATATAGGGTTTTTTTTCCTTTGGTGATTTTACCTCTTTGGTTGTTTTATTTGTTAGTTTTGGAGGGAATTTTGTCACTTTGGTTATCTTGGTGGGTTTAGGTGTTTGAGGGTGAATCAATTTGGAAGGGGTTTTGGTTGGTTGGGTGGAGTTTTAGTTGTTTTAGAGGGGTTAGAAGTTTGACTTTGGTTCTCTTACCTTTATCTTGACCTTTGATAGAAGGTTTTGTAATTAGAGGTTAGGTATATGGAGTCATCTTCTCTTTTTAGATAGCTTCCAAAGAGGGAGTGGATGGTTCTGAGATAAGGGAGGTAGGTTTGGTATCCTCCAATGGAGGTGTGGATATGGTTGCTTCCTTTGTTTGGGTGTTTAAAGGAATATAAGGTGGTATTTTTTATTCTAATAGGGGAATGGGGAAAGAAGCGATTGAGGTAACATTTTCTTCATTAATGGGTTCACTAGTAACCACATTAATAGTATAGACCTCATGAGATGGTTTGGGTTTATTTTCGTGATATGGGGTAGAAGGAGCATGATTATGTAAAGGTTTGTAGAATATGTTGAGGGCTTAGGTTGGTGGTGCATTAGGATTGTCCAATGTGAGCTCCCCTTATCAATGACGAATTGGACAAGGTATTTAAAGGTATTGCATCTGTTAATGTCATGTCATATGACTTGATGAAAAGCAAAATGGTCATTCTCATTATACCAACCAAGCACAAGGTGAGAAGTATCAAACTATTGGGGTGGTTTAATTTGTGGAAGTTGGATGATTTTGGATTTTAGTAACCTTTCCAAAATAGAAGGATAAGGCTCCCCAAGTGCAGTTATTGGCTTATGGTTATTCCAACTTTGGTTCTTTTGGTTTCAATTTGGATAGTTGAAGGGGTCAGAGGTTTGGTTCCTTAGGTTTTATTGGTTGGTAGATGGTGGAGGTGCAAATTTTAGGATAATAATGTTGGTGGTGGCTTTGCTCTTGGAATTGGTATTAGTTGTGTTATTTAGTTTGGAAGGAGAGGGTTCATTGGTTTTGTAATTTGGGTTTTTGTTATTCAAATTTAATCTTCCCTCATTAATGGATCTATTCTCTAGTTTGTGATCCATGGTAGAATATTCATCAAATTTTTGAAAGCTTTAGACACATAATGTGGATGAAATGTGTTTTGTACATGCCCAAACAAATAATTCTATAAGTTTAGGTTGAGGCAATGAAAAGGAAAGTTGGTTGATTAGGCTCCTCTGATGAGCCATGAAATTAGTAATAGATTACTCTTAAAATTACCAAATGGAGTAGAGGTCGGTAATAGAAACTTTCTTGGATATATTGAATGAAAAGTGATCCAAAAATGTTTGGGCTAGTTGCGCGAAGGAGAAGATGGAGTGTTTTGGGATGGCACTATACCAACCCAATGCTGGTCGAAATAAGGACATAGGAAAGGTATAGAGGAGGAGAGAATCATCATGGGAAATAAAATAACATGCATGCCTAAATTCTCTTAAATGTTGTTGGGGGTCCTCCTTGCTTTGAAATTTAGAGAATTTTGGCAATTCCCATTATAGAGGATATGGTTTGAGAGGGAAAAATGGATTAATGGGTATATTGAAAATTTGGTCATAAGAGATAAGGTTATGTGATCCCAAGATAGATGACTCAAGGGTAGTCATCTTCTCCATTAGCATCTTGACCAAGTCCATTTGGGGTTGTTGGGTTGGATAGGTATATGACATGTTTGTTGGGGCTGGATGATATGGGAATAACTAGTGGATGGTTGGGATAATGTTATGTGTGTGTGTAAGGTCATGTAAGTTTGGGTGGAAGGTGTAGTTATGTATACTTGTGTGTTAGGAATATATTGATAATATGTCATGCGTACATGTTAGAAGGTTGAGGTTAGGGGGTTTATATGTGGCATTGAAGTGGTTAGTGGGTTAGTTGGTTGAAGGTTGGTAGTGACCAAAGTGTTTATAGGGAGAAGTGTTTGTGGTATGGAGAGTAGTAGATTTTGATATTGGTTTGTGGTTGAGGTATTGGTTTCTACCTAAGGGAATATGGAAGTAGGAATGGAGGATAATGCCATAGTAGGTGGGGTGTAGGTGACTAAGGGTAGGGTTGAACCCACTTGGGGTGTGACAAGAGGTGTTTGGTTGGGTTTGGAAGGTTGGTTTAGTTTTTGGTAGATGGGATGTTGGAAGAGGTGTGGGTCAAAAATGGTTGGGTTGTAGTGGTACCCACCATAAGGTGGGGTGGCATGCCAAGAGGGGGTTTGATAGAGGAAACTAAAATAAAAGGGGTGCGGTGTGGCATGGTATTGAGGTAGTGCTATAAAGCTACCTAATTATTATCAAGGAAGGTAAAGAAGTTAAGATCCCCTTAAGATATAATTATGACCCTAGAAGGAGATGGAGGAGGGGAACTCTCAATGTGAGGGGAACTCTTAATGTCTGAGGTATACTCTATAGGTGCAAAATAAGATGGGGGCTGATTAACTTAATTTCTAAGTTGTTGTCTAGTAGTGACCATATGAGAAAATAAGGAATGAAAAGGTGAAGCTCTCAACTCAAACAAAAATCAACCAAAAATATTTCAAAGCAATCAACACAAACACTAGAAATGCATTTAGCCTAGGATTAATTTTAAATCACTTTTGGCTTATGCCTTAAAGAGTGTGGAGGGGAAGTTGGTTTGGTATGGGTACTAAAAATGTAAGCTATAGTTGGTTTTGGATTGTTTAGGTGCTAAAAAAAAAGATCTGTGTTGAACTTTAGTACGTGGCTTGGTATTGGGGCCTACCCCCTCACTTCATAATCTCATAGAGATAAGGGTGTCAGGTGCTTAGCCAAGATATACTGAGTCCAGAGTTTATACTCAACCAAAGAGCTGAGTTGGTTCTCCCTTGGTGGTGAAATATAAGTGGGATAGATGAGAGGGGATAAGATTACCACTAGGTGATGAAATCCTAGTTGGTCTTTGTCTCAAGTATTGTTTTGATGTGTTGATTATTCAGTGGTTTGGCTTGGTGGGTGAATACAAGTGAAAGCTATGATAAAATTAATGTTCCTCCTAGTTACTAGATGAACTAAGATCAACAAGCAATTCAATGGATGCAAAGTGTTTGTTTTAAATCCAAAATTAAATTTCAGATTTATTTAAATGCATACAAATCTCTAAATTCAATCTAAATTAAAGATGAAAATTCAATTCCTAATCCTAGGATGATTGTTCTTTTTATTTCTTTTGAAGATGCAAGAAAAAGAAACTTTAACTTTTCTAAAAATACAACTAAAAATTGTGTTTTTTTTTAATAAAGAAAAGAAATATTAATTTTCTTAAAAAATGAAACTAAAAATGCAACTAAGAATGCAATAAAGTATGCAACTAAGAATGTAAGTAAATATGTAACTAAACATGCAATTAAAAATGCAACTAAATGATTTTTTTTACTAATGCAACTAAGTGATTTTTTTTCAATAATTCAACTAAATGAAATGTTCACTAATGCATTTATAAATGTATTAAGACAACTAATGGACCCAATAAAATTCAAGGGTCCCACCAGGTGTGCCAAAATGTTTCTATCTAAATTTTGCTTTTCTCTAAGTGTGTAGAGTAGAAACTAGTTATGAAGGGTGTGTAGAAAAACCTATTAAAATGTGCATGTTAAATCTAGATGATTGTGAAGAACTCTTATTTGGATAGGGAAGAATAACTGAAAATAAGAGAACACTACCACATACTTGTTTGTTAGACAAGGAGATGGGTGGATTGCCTAGCATAAGCTAGATCTTAGAAGTGAAATCTTTATAAGAGGCTGTCAATCCACCTACTTTTAACACTTAAGTTTGATAGATAAAAATGAAAGAAACATGTATTTAAAATATGAAACTAAAATTAAATAAAACAAATAACTTAAATTTAATTAATTAAAACTAAATTATTTGCTAAGATGATTAAACTAAAGAAAATAGTCTAAATAATTAAAATTGCTGAAAATTAGCTAAAAACAAAGTTTTGGTTTTGGGTTTGGTGAAATGGCAAGGGAAAAAAGTGTAATGTGGTTGGGGTTGGAAAATGGTTGATATGGCAAAGGTTTAAGGGGTGAATGTTGGAAAGGATAAGGCAACAAATGATTAAGGTGGCAAAAGGGTAAGGGGATAAAGAGAGTGAAGATGGTAAAGAGGGAAATGGGAGAAAAGGTAAATGGATAAAGGGGAAAAGAAAATTAATAGGTTAATGGGAATGGATATGGAGGACAATAGAATAATAAGGCCAAAGGTTAGGTTTGTAAGTCAAGAATTAATAGGCCAAGAGGGATAATAAATTAAATTGCAACAAATAAAACCAAGGTTACCTTCCAAGCTTGAAGAAGAATGTTGATGAAGATGTTGGTGTTGATGTTGTTGTATAAATTTTGGCAAAAATTCAGAAAAAATTTGATGCTTTGGCTCTTATCTCTATGATGATGATGATATCCTCAAAATTATGACCTCCTTAAAAACTTCCAACAAAAATATTAACAACAAAAGGCTAATTTCCAACCTAACCTTGGGTGAAGAAGAGGGGTATTTATAACATTTTTGTTTGAAGAAACATGCAAAAATAGAGGAATATTGATGTAATGAAAATTTATCCAAGTAGTGAATGTTTTAGTCAAGGTGAGGTTGGTGGGGATTACCATGTGGGTTGGAAAATCTTCCACTTTGCACATGAATCCAAGTTTGAATGGAAATCATGCACATAGGTTTGAATAAGACCAAAGACTTTTTACCACCCTTATTTGTCCTCATGTAAATGTGTCATAATTTTCCATGTGGGGGGATTAAAATTATAAGGTGAGGTTGGTGGGGGTTCCCATGTGAGTTGGAAAGTCTCCCATTTAGGTTGGTGAGCCTCCATTTGGGTTAAAAAGTCAAAAATGCGTGCCCTTTGTCTTTCCCAAAGTCTTAAAGAGGTAGGTATCTCTTTTAAAGTCTAATTTCATGTGAGAAGACAAAAATAAATGTTTAATAATAACCTCTTAAGGGGACATTCACCACATTTCAAGGGGGGCCCTTGTGATGCTTGAATGAGGTTATTAAGCACTTTGGGAAGGGTCCGAAGTGGGGTATGATGTCCCACATGAAGCCACATCACTTTTAAGCCACATCATTTTCTATATCAATTCTCAAATCACCTCCCATGTCACTTGACATGTCACATTCCATGTCACTTATCATGTCACATGCGATGTCACTTGCCATGTCATCATGAATAGTGATAGTGGGTCCCACAGTGAATAGTGATGGTCAATAGTAATTTTGAATAGTACTTTCACATAGTGATTTTGAATGATATTTATGACTAAGTAAATAGTGATTTATTTAGTTAAGAGGGGTTTTGGAAAGGTTTAAGAAGTTTTAGGGGATCTTGAGGCATTTAGGCATCAAAAAATGTGTGTAGTTTTTTAGTGTCTACAAGATGGATTCAAAAGGTTTGGAAGGAGAGGCTCCAAAAATATATATTTTGGGTTTTAGTGATGGTGAAGGTGAGGGTGAAGGTGAGTGGGTTTGGTTAAATGGTTGAGGGGTATAAGGGTGTATCCATGGGATGGATACTTTGGATTTTCTCTTATCCTTTTATTGGGCCCTATATTAGGTAACCATATGGATAGTGTGGATTAAGGGAGATGTTGTGGTAGATGGTTACTTCAGTTCCTCCTCACTTTTATATGGGAGTGGAGGAGTAGGTAAGTGTTGGTGGTTGTATTGGTAATGATTTCAAGGGAGATTCATCTGATAATATATCATTTTCATCCTATAAGTTGTGGGCAAGAGTTTGGAAAGTCTTATAGTTCTCCATTTCATGCCCTGGTGTCTTATGGTATGAGCAAATCAAGCTATCATTAAACTAGGATGGTTTGGGTTTTGTGGGGTTGAAGGTCTGATAGGTGGTAGGGTTAAAGAATAGGTTTGTAACAATCTTTGTAATATGGTCAAATAATATTCAAGCAAAGGTGTTGGAGGTGATGTGTTTTTGGTTTTAGAGGTGGAGGCCTTCTTAGGAGTAGGATTTACCATAGAAGTCATGGGTGGTGGAATGGTTTTGGTAGGTGTTTTTAGTTAGGATTGCTTGGTTGTGGTTGGTTTTAAGGTTGTTGGTTTAGAGGATGAAGGTTTAGATATTGGTAGAAAGGTAGAGACAGATAGGTTAGCTAAGACTGATGAGAGGTTTGGAATTTTGGTGGGTACAAGTATAGGTAAAGTAAAAGGATAAGATTTTGTAGAAAACAAATAGGTAATTGGGATGGTAGAAGGATGGGGTCCTAAAATAGAGGGTAAGTGTGAAGGAGGTCATAAAGGTCTAGTTTAAAGTGGGAGTTTAGGTGGTTCCACCTTCTTAATTGGTTTGTTTGGGGTTATCTTTGGTGGACTATATGGGGTTAGGTCTAACTTCAAAGAGGGGTCAGCAAGACTAGGTGTAAGAAGTATTCCTAGGTTCTTGATAGGTTTGGTTAGAAAGGCATAAGGTATTTTGGAAAATTTAGATGGAGGTGGGTTGGATGGTTCTCCTATGGTCATAGAGGGAGAAGGGTTAGATGAAGTTATGGAAGTGATCATGGGTTTAAGGGTGGATGCAAGTGAGGTTGAGGATTTAGATTTGTTTTGGTAAGGTAGCCTAAGATGATGCTAAAAGGTGGCTCTATCAAGCTTTGGTTAAGAGGAAAGATCTAGATTTTGGACCAATCTATAAAAAGGTTTGTAGATGGGCTTGATTCCTTGGTCATTGGTTTCAAAACATAAGCCCTTAGATGGAGGAGTGGAAATGGTTGTTAAAGGGGGAATATGTGATTCTAGTATAGGAGAAGAAGGTGTGACATTTTCAAGTGAAGAAATAGAAATGGTTGATTCATTTATTTGGGTGTCCAAAGGAATGGTGGGAAGTTATACTACTTCAATGGGTGGAGTGGGAGAAGAGGTGGTTAAAGCAACAATTGTCTCCTTTGGTGTTTCCATCAAAGGAGAGGTAGATAAAGCTAATGTCTCATCAAGTGATGAGAGGTATGTGGTAGATTCCTCTATTTGGGTGTCCAAATAAATGCAAAATGAGTCCACCACTTCAATAAGTTGAATGGAGGAAGTGGTGGTTGAGGTAATGGTTTCCTCAATAATAGGCTCACTAATAACAACATTGATCGTATGTGCCTCATTAGAGTGGGACGATTCGGATTTATTGTTGTGTAGAAGGGGTATGATTGGGAAAAGGTTTGTGAAAGAGGTCAAGGGATTGATTAGGAGGTGAATTGGGATTATCAAATTCAAGTTCTCTATTATCATTTAAGGTTTGGACAAGGCTTTTAAAGGTATTTCATCTACTAACACTGTGTCCAATAACTTAATGGAAGGAAAAATGGTCATTCTCATTGTACCAAGTAGGCATAGGGCGAGAAGAATCGAAGTTTTGGGGTAGTTTGATAGGTGGGAGTTGTATGATGTTTGATTTGAGTAATTTATCCAAAATGGAGGCATAATACTCCCTTATGGGAGTATATTGTCTATAAGGAACTTAGTTTTAGTTTCAGTTTGTGGGGTTGGAAGTGTTGGAAGAATTGGTTTGATTAGGTTGTTTGACAGTTGGTGGTGGAGTGATTTTAAGAATAACCAAGTTTATGGATGTTTTTGTTTTGGTATTGGGATATTTGGGTTGGTTAGTGGTTTTTGTGGAAGAAGGGTCATTGGATTTAAATCTAGAATTCTTGTTTCATAGTTTCAATTTCCCCTCATCAATGGCTTAGATTTCAAGTTTATGTGCAATGGTGAATGCCCCATTGAAAGTTTGAACTTGAAGAATAGGGGAAATATGTTTAGCACAACCCTGAGAGAATATTTTGATCAAATCTGGTTGGGGTAGTGAGAAAACAAGTTGGTTAATGAGACCTCTCCATTTAGCTATGAAATGAACAATTGATTCATCATCAAATTACCTAATAGAATAGAGGTCAATAATAGAAACCCTTTTAGATATATTTATCAAGAAATGTTATAAAAAGATTTGGGTAATTTAGGAAAAGGAAAATATGGAGTTCTTGGTAAGAGGACTATACCGATCTAAAGCTGGTCCTGATAAAGACATGAGGAAGGTATGAAGAAGGAGAGCATCATCATATGCAACTAAATAACATGAATGGAGAAATGCTCTCAAATGTTGTTGGGGGTCCTCTTTGCCTTAGAACTTGGAAAACTTGGGTAGTTCCCATTGAGGAGGATACGAATGGATAGGGATATATGGATGTATGGGTTCATTATAGATCTGACCATAGGATAGAAGCTTATAGGAATCAGAGATAGATGACTCTAGGTTGGTCATTTTATCCATTAACATTTTGACCAAATCTATTTGGGGTTGGGAAGCTACATAATTGGGTGGTAGTTTTTTTTGAGGTTTGGGTGGCAACAATGTATGGATATGTGATAGAAAATTGAGAGGAGGCCATATATTGGTGTGTGGTCATAAGAGGTTGGGATGGTGACACATAAGGGTTGATGGGCACAAAAGGTTGGGTAGAAGGTGGTATGTATCCTTGGAGGTTAGGAACATATTAGTAGGATGCCATGGTTACTTGTTGGGGGTTTGACATGGGTTGATTTGGATGTATAAATGGATTGGTAGTTAGTTTAGGTTGGGTGGTAACCCACATGCTAATAGGTGGAAGGGTATTGGGTATAGAAAGTAATAAATTTTGAAGTGGATTGGAAATTGGTGGGTTGGTAGTGATAAGGGGAATGGTAGAGATAGGGGTAGAGGATGTCCCCATGGTAGATAAGGTGTGAGTAACAAAAGGGGAGGTTACCCCTATGTTAGAGGTATTGGTTGGTGTAAGAGGTGATTGGATAGTGAAGGGAATGTTGGATTAGGTTTGGGTGGTGGTAGTGGATGGAATATTGGTGGAAGAGGATGCTTGGGTGATCAAAAGTTGGGAAGATATAACACCAACCATAAGAGAGGGAGGCATACCATAAGGTGGATCTATAGGAGGAACCAAAGCAATAGGAGTATGGTAAGATGAGGTGTTAAGGTAATGCTAAAGGGCCATGGGGTTATTGTTAAGTAAGGTATCAAAATTTGCATCACCCTCAACAATGATTTGAGGCATGGTAGGAAGGGGTTAATGAGGAGGAGAATGCTTCACATCTGAAGTATACTCAATGGAAGAGGAAGAAGAAGGTGCTCTCTGGTTGGTTCAATTCTTCAATTGTTATCTAGTAAATACCATGTGAGGAATATAAAAGAAAGGATGAAATTCACACCTCAAACAAAAAGAAAGCAAAAGGAAAAGATCACAAGGAAATGAAACATACACTAAAGTGTATTTAACAACTTAGGATTATTTTTAGATCACTTTTGGCTTATGCCTTAAAGAGTGTGAATAATAAATTTGGTTTATAGAGTGGGTACTAAAGAGGAAATTTTAGGTTGGTTTTGGTTTATGTTAAGGTGCTCAAGAGACAAATATGTATTGATCTTCAGTACGTGGCTTGATATTGGGGACTACCCCCTCATTTCACACACTAAAATGATAAGGGTGTCAAGTTCTTAGCCAATATATACTAAATTTTAGATTTTATACTCAACTAGAGAGCTAAGTTGGTTCTCCCCTTGATAATGACCTCCAAGTGGGATTGTCAAGAAAGGGTAAGGTTTACCGCTAGGTGACTAAATCCTAGTCAAGCTTGTCTCAAGTTTGTTTTGATATGTTGATTGATTATGTGACTTGGATAGGGTGTGTGATAACAAGAGTGAAAAATATGATTATTTACTTTTATTTTAGGTTACTAGATGAACTAAAATAAGCAATCAATGTATGCAAAAAGGTTTATTTTAAGCCCAAAAAAAATTTAGATTTTATTGGATGAGCATAAAATAAAGGAATAAAAGGGAAGCTAGGTCCCACTGGGTGTGCCAAAATGTTTTACTCAATTTTTTGATTTTTCATTTTAAGAAAGAGATAAAATTCAAAGAAATATTGTGGTATAAATACCTAGTAGAAAGTGCACATGTTATCCAAATAATGTGAAGAGTTCTTCTTTGGCTTAGGAAGATGACCTGCAATAAGAAAGATACTAAAAGAAAACTTGTTTTTTATACAAGAAGTAATGTGGATTGCCTAGCATAAGCTAGATTCAAGAAAGCATGAGCTTACTAAGAGGATATCAATCCACATTTTAAATAGTTAAGATGGAAATAGATATGATATGCTTGCATAAGGTAAAAGAAAGGAAATTCTAGAAAGAAAGATTATTTGATAAAAGAAAGGCTAATTTAAGAAAAAGTTATCTAATGCAAATGTTAATTAAGTTAGATCTAGTTCAGGTACTATTTCTAGTCTATGAGGTGACAGAGGATAAGAAAATAGGGTTTTGGGTGGAGGTTTTGGTTGGTGGTGGCTCGGTGGTTTTCTATCACACAGTGATTGGTGGTGGTTGGGTGAACCGATTCCAATTGCCTATGTAATTCTAAAAGTATATAAAAAATAGTTTTAGACTAAGGTATAGACAAACATATGATTAGCTAAAGGGTTTTGTGATATTTGAGAGAGGGTAAATGATAGGTAGAGGGTCTAGATCAGGTCAGGGGTCTAAAAGCAAATGAAGTAAAAAATGTATTACAAATATACTTATCTAATCTTGGTGTGATTTTTATAGAGTAATAGTATTTGAGAAGAGCCTAAAGTTATTTTGCTAGAGTTTTAGGTCTTTTTCATAATGGTTTAATGGATAGAAGAAACCTATAAAATATATTTATTTATATATAACTCTTGATACTGCTAGCTACTTGAAGGCTGGATGCTTGATGATAATTCTGAATGCTCATGCTTCCTCCTTTCCTCCTCTTACTCCCTTTATTTTATTGGAAAAAGGTGATGGAGTAAGCAATATAATATTTTTTGTTTATGAAGAATTGTGATGTGTTAGAAATGGGTTAGGTAGACTTTTATTAAACTATGCCAGATTAGTTGAGTTGGCCACCAACATATCAACATTTAAGTGCAGGAGATCTGACCATCATCAGTCAAGGTGACCATCATCAGTTGAGGGTCTAGGGAAAAAGGTGGGTTAAAAAGGTTAAAAGGTGAATTAAGTTAGATAGGCAGCTAACTTGACTCTGAGTTAGGTGAGTGGGTTAGGTTAAATAGGGTTTTTAAGCTTGTAGGTGTAGTTGAAAGAGGTTGAAGAGAAACATAAAGCATTTCAACAACTAGGACCATGTGTGTAGTTTTATAGTATTTAAAATGAACTTATATCCCAATTATCCCTTCATCTCTCCTAAATAACTTTGGGTCCCATGCAAATTATATGTGGAGATATGAGTAGAATGTGGTGTGCCTCAAGCTCTCTATTAGGTAGTTTGTGCAGGTTAACTTATTATTATTAATTAATAGAGTTTGGAACCTAAATCCCACTTAATACTTCATGGATATTTAGTAAATAGGGGTGTCTAACTTCTTATAAGAGCATTGGGCTTGGGTCCCTTTATGGTGAGAGATATAAGTGTTTGAAAGTGCCAATCGACATGGTTGCTTAGCATACTAGAGATTGAGAGAGGACTAAAATCAAAATTAGATATCTTATCACACTCCCATGATTTAAATATGTTCTTTAAGGTTTGAAACATCTTCATATAACCCCAAATTGCATTGAGTCTACCTATAGGTTTGAGTTTGCCTTTGAAGTGAATATGGGTTCTTGAGACCTAGATGTGACTTTAGCCTTGTAGGGTTAGACTGAGTGTTTAAACCCCCAATTGCCTATAGGTGTATCTATAGATATAAGGTTTTCATAAAATATTACTCAATTCATGTTTTATCTTCTTCATATGTTCTTATCTATTTAGACCACCTTGTTAACCTTCTTCTCTCTTAAGCCTACTTTGGCTATCATTGCCTTGTATAGGTGCTTGCAATAGTTAGTGTGATGAATTGAAAAATATTTATTATCTCATTAAATGGATGGGATTAGGGTTCAAATATATTTTTACAAGTCTTTATCATAGCCCTGAGGCTTAACTTCTCTTAATTTTCCAACAAGATTCATCTACATAGTCATACATAAAGTATGTGTTTCCTGAGGATGTACCTAAGACCAGGAAACCATCCTCAAATAATATCACCATCATGTGAATATTTGATGGGTATAATATATATTCATCTCCTTAAGACACCCCCTTCTTATATCCTCTTGGCACTATAATTTTATTTCGTCATACACTCTAGGTTGACTGATCAGGGTTAGTTAACTGTATATGCTTGCATTATTCTATTTAGTCATCTGATCAAACCATCTTACCCTTGGTACCATCATCTCAATGCCTTGAACACCTTTTAAATTTTATTTTTCTCTGATTATGTGCATATAGGTCTCATATATAGGGTATGACACAAACTACCAAGAGTATTGTGAGTACTTGAATCATGCATGTTGACTAACAAAGGGTTTGTTGAACACATAAGTTAGGAGAGTACCTTTTTAGTTATACTTGAGATCCTAATGACTCTCTTATTTTATAATTCATCTCCTTAAAACAAGCATTTAATTAGTCATGATCCTTCTCTTATACTTGAGGCTCATGTGCATATAATGACTTTGAAGGACTTCACAAGGTGGGTCTGAGTTGTTTCTTGTAGGTGATGATTTTCTCTCTCAACAGTGCTTGAACTTGCATATATCCACCTCCTTATGGTACTGATGAATCTTGATAGATTTATAGGGTGCTTAGGCCTTAATTCTATGTCTTGAACTTGGGTAGAGGGTAGTGACTTATAGGTGATAACTTGGTAAGGTCAAATGGAGATTGAAACTTGGAACGTAGGGCTTGGACTGAGGTAGGTTGATAGTGATGAGGGTTTTAAATAGAAGATGCCCTTTGAGGGAATAGATTGAGATGTGAACTCATAAACAAAATGATCTATAAGGACCCTATGTATCTCCACATATATACCTAACAAAATATAACACTTTGGGGTCATTAATGAGGCATATATGGTGAGAAATGGAAACTTATGACTCTCCAAAAACCTCAAACTCTATTAAACAACCTTAGTTTCTAAAAAATAAGACTGTGAAGGTAATTGAGAGCTAAATGGTGGTTTATTTCCCTATGAGGACTATGATAAGGTTTGAATATATTGAGAGGTGGTGTATGAGTAAAACACTACTTTTTATTCCTTTACTATATTTGATAACCTCCAAGCCACCATCATCCAACATACTGCCTTTCTTTGCAGTAAAACACAAATCTAAAGGAAATCTCTCTTGGAGGCACCATTTTACAGGGTTGGATATCGACCTGAGCATTCAAGATGAACTAAGGAGACTTGAATAAGTTCAAGACACCATTATTTCACCTTAAAACACTCCTCACCTTTAGACAAATACATTTAATACTCTTTCTCACCAATGGAACCTAGCTAGCAATCTACAAATAGTGGCAACCTAGACATTTATCACTCTTATAGGCTAACACATGTGAAACAAAGGTGGAGGATGCCATGGAATGTACCTATAATATTGGAGGAGACATGAGAAATCACTAGTCTGATCAAACAAGAAAAAATTACATTGAAACTATTCCACTTCTTTTGCCATATGCAGATGAAGGTCATAGCTATGTTACTTAGATTCATAGTGTTTGTTCATACAACATAAAAGACTAATATTAAAAATAATTCCCATGATCATAAGGTTATCAATTATATTTTATTTTTCCAATATCTTTCACCCTCACTCTCTCTCTCTTATATGGATTGAACTCAAACATGAAGTGC
This sequence comes from Torreya grandis, assembly GCA_037957365.1. Lineage (NCBI taxonomy): Eukaryota > Viridiplantae > Streptophyta > Pinopsida > Cupressales > Taxaceae > Torreya > Torreya grandis. The sequence continues at coordinate 70,380 of JARHVA010008763.1, forward strand.
TCTCCATGTTTGCCAAAGATCTTAGTGGAGGTAGTGAACTAGTTTTTGACTCTTTGGGCATAAAAAAACTTGGATTTATTCATCATATGCCTATGTTGAACTCAATTTTTATACCCTTGACTTCATCCAAGAAAATATTATTAGAATAATTAATTTAACCTAGCCTATTTGTAATAAATGTCTCAAGGTATTACAACTTTGATTGACATAGGTTAGTTAGATGGAGTATTTCCTATGTGTGACTAGTTACATTGTGATTCATAATTTACTATAGATTAAGAGATTTAATCTCACTTATTATTGTATAAATAATCACCTTTAGTAGTGATTTTTCTAATGAAATTCCATCCCATCTTTCATTTGGTATCAGAGTAGGTTATCTTGGGGAGGTTTTTAAAGCATTGAAGATTCAATGGAGATCGAGAGCCAAGTTCATGTGATCCTTATATGTGACATGCTATTATAATTTTTTCCATCCCAAGCTAAAATGATGATGGAATTTTGGCCAATTCTATAGAAGGAAAATAGATGTCAATACATGCAATTTTTTTTGTTTTGATAAAATTTTGCCATATTTATATTAAAATGGGCTAAGAATATTATTATTTTTTAGAGAGTTTTGACCATAAAATTTTAGATATGAGTTTTCATGTGCTTTAAAATATTGAATATCAAGTTTGAGAGCTTTTAATTTTCTTTTATTATTTTTGGTCAAGCTCCAATTTTGAATCGATAGAGGAATATCTCTTTCTTTTACTATCATAGCATAAGCTGTATATTTTTTACACTATTGAGTATTTGATTTGATCTAAATATGGTAGATATATAAAATCTATTTAGATATGAATATAATAATTGTTTTATATCAAAAATCTTGGTATAATATTTATTTATATATTTGTTATAAGTTTTGGCATGATTCCATTGACCCTATGGACTATGTTTTTATCAACTCGATCAAGCAATAAAAAAATCAATCAAATGACCTAAAGCAAATTCCAATGCCTAACTCCTTCCATGACCTCCATTAACCATCTAAGATATTATTAATCTAATTGATGGTAAAGGAGATAAGACTATTCATTTGGGAGAAATGCCAGAGGAGCTCCCAATTAGATTAGAGAGTAGATCAATAGTTTTGAGATGATATTACAATATAAAATGTGAGTCAGAGTAAATAAAGTGATGCTAAGAATAAGAGAATAAAGTGCTATTTATTAGAATTCAAGCACCAAAAAGCAGATTGACCACCTTCATCAAATGAATTTTTAAGAAGCATAAGGATTGAATAATCATCATCAAAGCATATCAGAAAATAAGGTCAATGATAGTAGAGATAGATGGCTAGGCTGCATGCTAAAAATCTAATCAATTAGAAAATAAGAGACATATAGCTAGTGAACCTAATTTCTCTAATTCCCCATGAATGGCCTACAAAACATCCTTCCAGACTCTCCAAACTCCATTACACCTATAGATCAATAATGAAAAGTCTATAATAGATGCCCCAAAAACATCCAGGTTGATTTATTTATTTTTAGGTTTGTTTATTTATCATAATTATCCAAAATTAATTAATATTATTATTTTAAAATAATATAATAATTTATTAAGAGGTATAATTTTTTCTAAATAAGTAAAGGAGATATTTTTATTGTTGTTTTATTTAAAAACAAAATAAACTTGCACTTTTAAATCCATTGGAGGATATTACTCAAATTGGGTATTGACCAAAGTTGTCATTCAATTAGTGGATTTTTAAATTATAAATAGAATCAAATTGGCAAGTGTTGTAAACATTTAAAATTGTAAGGTGAAAATCCCATTTTTTCCCCATAATTGCAAATATTGTTAAGTGGGGGAGGGGATATTTTATCACCAACCTCAAAACATCTTGAAATGGGAAATTTCTATTGCAAAACTCCTAGGATGCATTTTTGGTAGAGTACAACATCCTTTTGTGTGTTGGTGTGAAATTTGTCCTCTGTGTATGTGTTTTGGAATTTTCAATCACTTACATTTTACAAATGTAAATTTCATTTCTACACTTAAACAACACATTTATAATTTGTCATATGCAAATTTCTATTTACATTGTCTAGTTCAGGACCTATATTTGTCCTCCCTAACACACATTTGCTTTGTAGTGATAATTACATAGCATATAAAATAAAAGTACAAACCCATCTTGAGTTTGAAGATATTTGGTCAGTGGTAGATGGCACATGGGTCAAACATGTAATAGATATTGATCAACAATTGAAATTTGATAAATATAATAAAAAGGCTAAGTTAATAATCATGTTTAGAGTTTTGGATGAGGTAAAACCTTATATCCATAGTGATACAATTACAAAATATGCTTGGGATAAGCTTAAAATAGTATATAAAGTAAATAATTTGACTAAAATCTTGCATCTTCAAAGATAATTTCACACTCTTAATCTCAAATCAGATGAAAAAATAGAAGAATTTCTTAGAAGGGTTGTAGCTTTTTGGGCTTTGTTTCAATATTTGGGAAAATTGGTGATAGACGATTCTTTGGTCCTTATAGCTCTTAGAGAACTTCCCCCCACATACATGAAATATGTGACAACTTTGAATGTCATAAGACAAAATCCAACCTTTGAAGTGTTGGTTAATTTATTACAACAAGAGGAAGCTTTAAAAAATTTAGAGGAAATAAATGAGGAACATACACTCATATCAAATCAAAAGGGATAAATGTAGACACCTAAAACTAGCCACCGATAACCTTCAATTAGGCTTTTGGCCAATTTCCACCCAAAATGCACAATTTGGTCTAAAAACACTAAAGCATGATAAATGATGTGAAACTAACATATTCAAGTTCCAAGTTTGGCCAGGGTATCCCTAAATAGGGAAATGTAATTTATGGTCTAGCTAACTTTGATTAAATCATTTCGAGTCAAAATGCCAAATTTGCACTTGGGTGCTATAGATTGCTCTTTCCCATCAAATCTTTTGCACAAGATGAATGCCTTTGTTATTTGTTATTGGTAACATCCTAAATGGGAATACACATCCAATACATCTAACAATGCTTTCCAATTCTAATCCAGTCAAATTTAGGACCAATAACAAGGCATTATGATCAATTTGGGTAATTTGTGCATAAAGTGCTTAATCATGCTTAAGAGCTAATTAACCCAAATCAAGTCCTAATTAATATTTCCATGGAAAATTGTTGAATAATTATTTTTAGAAGTGGATATTGAATATCTACATCATCAAGTGACCTCATTTCTTGGGAAGACATCTCTAGGCCATAAATGCCACAAATATCAGGATTTATGCCTCCCATGCCTCATCAATGCCTTCCATGCCTCTTAATTTCCCCTTCTTCTAATTTTATGATGAGAATAATTACAAACTTAATTCAAAAGATTTAATTAATCCTCAACCACACATCTCAATATTAAGATGGACAGCTGAGGTTGATTCAGATCAAATCTAAAAATCTATAAATAGAAGGCCTCACAACATCATTTCTAAGTCTTAAAAATGGAAATTTATAATGTAGGATTATTTATAAAATATTCAAGAAACTAGTGATATCATGCCAAATTGATTCCAATCCAAGCCAAGTGAAAGCCACAAGGTGCCAAAGAGAGATGGATGTAGCCAAGCTTCTATGACCAAGGACTTCATGAGCATAAGCCAAGTAAACCACCACTACAAAGGCATTTGGAGCATCTAAGGAAGGTGAAGTAATTATTGTGTTTTCATTCCTTAGTTTTTAGTTGCATTTGTCATTTGCTTTTGTTAACTAATCTCTCCCCAGTGTCTAGGCCTATAGATGTTATGCTATTAGTGTGCTTATTTCACTTTGTTTTCATTTTGGAACTAACACCATACTAACCATCCTCTCTTGAGTCAAATTCCTAGATCACATAATGACATGCCCAGTGGGACTAGATGCATCCTATGCCTGAAGGAGATCCTTTTTCAACTTTAAAATATTTATTTGAGCTCTTAAATCTCTTTTAAATTGATTTTCTAACTTTATTTTTCCATTTTTGGCTACCACAATTTTTACACAGTAACTGATGTTGATAAAAATACTGACATCAATTACCTAACCTAACCAATGTCGGTCAGTAGAACTAACATTGGCTAGATCTCAATTGGCCATAACCAATGTCAGTGGTAATAACCGATGTTAGTCATTGTGTTTTTCTAAAAACATAGACCTAAGACCTACTTTTTCAAAGTTTATTATTTCAAACTCAAAAGAGATTCAAAGATAAAGGACATGTTAACAATTTTGCTATAGGACCAAGTGGGATATTTGCTCAAAACATGTTTAAATCACCTTTTGTATGTTTAAAAATTTATTAAGAACCTTATTTTGGTGTTTAACAAAGAATTTTTAGATGTTTTTGGTGAATATTTTTCAAAGTTTACAACTGAAACCAAGGGGTCAAATGAACACCACCAAACATTTCTTTTGGGTTTAAAATTGAACACACTAGTCAATTTTTTCTTGCAATAGTTGTTTAATTAGATTTTGTTTGGAAAAAAGAGGAATGTTGCATGTATGCTCTTCTATTTGTCCCCTATATGGAACCCTTGAAATCAAAAGAACCATTCCTATTTCAAGTAGCCTAGTCTAAGGCTTAGAAAGAAAGTCATCTAAAGCAATCCCCAAAAAACTCATCAAAGTTTGGGTGATCTTGAAAATGAAGCTAAAGTCTTTCTACTTCCATGATTTATTTATTTATGGATCTTGGCTTGCAAGGGGGACTTCATCACCTCCCACACATTATTTAGGGAAGCTTTGACATAGGCTTTCATCTCTTGGCATTGAATTCATTTGTCTCCTTTGGAGTTGCACACAAGATGTAGAGGCACTTTAGACATCACATTACACTTAGTGAAAAAAAGATGTAGTGGTTGTAAAAAGGACTAGACCTTTTTGCAACAAGCCAAGTGATATGGAGCTAAAATCCATGATTTTCTTTTGCATTGTTTGGTGTGAAATTCATTATACAATTGATTCCCCTAGATCATTCAGAAACTTGTTAGATTTTAGACAAATCCCCAGTTGCCATGGAAGTATTGTTGGTGTAAGGTGCACCTCAAGGTCTATGTCATAATAATATCATTTGAGAGAAGGTGGGGGGTAAAAACCCTATTATATAATGCACATTTACTTTTGGATGAACACTTAAAATCCCCTTAAATGATGTATATTGATGGATTCTAATAATACCAAGAAACCTTGTCAATTTAGGATCTAAGAATGGTTAATTGGTTGGTCTTGTCCTAGATTAAAGTCTTGTTTGGAGTTAAAACTTGGCATAAACAAATAATCCAAAACCAAACACATAGTCTAAATTTTCCTTTGAACAAAGAGGCATTATGTTGCCCATGTGAGATCATCCATTTGCCTTGTTCAAATTTCATTAAAAGATTGAGAGTCATATCATCTACTTTGGTGTAGTTATGCTACCAAATTGATTATAGACCTTTACCAAAGTTTTTTAAGTCCTTTAATTGTAATTTAAATTTGATATTACACCTTTAAAAGTTCATAGGGTTGATGTGTTAAGTGGGTTTTCCATTTGCACTAAACTTGAGGGAACTTAGGTTTAATTTCCAATTTAGGTTGAAGGCCATTTAAGACTCATAATCATTATCATCACTTGATAGACTTAAGCCATTTTTTGCTAAACATTTGCACTTAAAGTCTATACACCACTGCATTTTGTGTTAAGAAAAGAAGTGTTATGCTATCAAAATTGTGGAAAATGTTTTTGCCTTAGAGAGTTTTTGAAGAAAACTTTTTTTTGTTGCACCTTTTGGTAGTGTGGCATTGTTACACTATGCAAGTCATTTTGAACTTTATTTCATAGACCCTTTTGCATCTAATTCCAAAATTGCTCCTACATTTTCAGGCCAATCCAAGTGTACTTTTGATCCTTTATCTAAAACATAGTTATACTATTCACTTTTGTCTAGTTTGTTTGTCAAAAGAACCAAGTTTTATACCATTATTTATGAGAAAATAAACTATTGCCAAAAGTGCCTTTTATTTCATGCCTTACACCTAGTTGATCAAGCTCATATCCAAGAATCAAATGCTTAGTGTTTGTTAGAAGCATTTAAAATCTATTAGATTAAAACTTTCATCTATTTTTCAAAGTATAGCTTTTAACACCGTTTGGCAAAGAGTACTAGCACATGCCTTGTTTGAGCCTGGCTTTTAATGTTATGTTTAGCCAAAAAACCTAGTAACTTTTAAATTCCTAGATTAGACTGATTTGAAACACCTCGACCTTAAAGTTTGGCATTTTGATTTTTAGTCTATTTACTTATCTTTGTGTGAATAGTGAAACATTAGATACTTTATGCTATCTTATTTCCTCATAAATATTTGCATAAACCTATTGATCCTTTTGACAAATCTAGACAAAGTTAGAACATCATCTATTTTAGACATTGTCCTTTTTTGAGTTTTTATAACTCTTTGACCTTTTAAATCAGAGCATTGAATATGAATCCTAACATTTATTCCTATACTCATAGTGGACTCATGTACAATCCAGGGATTAGTAATGTACTTTTACAATAAGAAATGGTGCAAGACCCCTATGAGGATAACATTGCTTATGAGATGGATTCTTATCCCTCTTATAATACTTAATTAGGGGTACAAGGCCAAGATCCATTGGCTAATTATCTAGTTAACACACCACCTTACATAGAACAAGACCAAGAACAAACTATGCAATACCTAGCTACAATACCCATGATGTATAAGCTAATTCTTCAATAAACATATTATATTGATACATCTTCCACGTATGATCCATTTTTGTTTGAGTGACATTTATTATAGAACAAAGATGAGATTTTTGTTAGAGCCATAGAAGTAGGGACCAAGTTTTTGATAGACTTCCCCAATGAAAATTTACCAACTCTAGCAAGAGTGCCCTATAATATCATTTATGATCAATAAGATTCTTCTAGCAATCCTATAGCTCTAGTCCAAACAATGTACCAAGATCTTAATATATCTAAATAAAAAAAATATCATGGAAGAGCACTTTAACTAAATGCAGATAGCATATCAAACTTACCTAAATTTAGCATGCAATTTCAATCAGATGAACATGGTGAGTAAGCCCCTCATTGACCTAGTACCTTCAAAAGGAGTGTTGATGGAATTAACTAGACAAGAAAATCCAAGTTTTAACCCATTTGTATAAACCACTTTGATATATAACTTGATGCATATGTTAGTTATTGAAGAAGTGTCTTCAGCTTCTACACTAAATAGTGCACCAAATGTAGTGGACAATGTGCAAACAACATCTAGTCCTAATCAAAGTGGTACTAATGTGAAAACAAATAGCCAAAAACATGTGCCTATAGTTAATCCCATGAGTAGATCATCATACCAAGGAATAGGGGTTTCTACACCCTAGCCTCAACCAGATGCTTCCTTAAGTGTTCAACCTATGGGATTAGGTAGTCAAACAATGACCAATGTCATGCCCCAATGATAGAATGTGATGAAACCCACTCCTCCTCAACAAGTAATGAGTAGTATTCCACAACAACATACACAACCTATTATATCAATGCAACCAAAGATAAATACATTTCCACCTCAATCAGGGGTAATTAATATCCCACCTCACTAAGTAATGACAAACATACCTCTTCAGTCGTAGACTAATATGCCAATTCAAAACCAAGCAATGACTAGTTAACAATGTGCAAATATTGTTCAGTGATAGATGCCAAATATATAACCTAATTTCACTTCCTCTTAAGGATTCATGCAATAAGGATCTCCACATGTTTCTCAAGTACCTACTAGATAACCATTGGTTCAAAATGTGCCACAAATCCAAAGATAGTGTCTTAGTCAGAAAGTTCCCACTCAACAACAAGGTTTGATTAGTCAGTAACATGTCCCTTTTTAGCCACAATAGGCACAATATAGTTATATCCCCCATCCCATCCATAAAATCCTCCAATTCAAACCTTTATCACAACCTAAACTAGAATATTATGCAACCAAATGTGTAATTTCTAGTACATCTTAATCTATGTATGCATATTCTTGGTCCATTCCCCAACCAAGCTAATATACCTCAATAGGTTTCTCCATCATACCGTAGTCAAAGTGTCCCACTTATGACCTCTCAACCATTTACCCAAACCAACATTTTACCTCAAACCAATATCCCTTCTAGTTTCCTCTCCCAAGAATTGCAACAAATGAAGGATGCAATTGCTACTATTCAGGTGGGGAAGTAAACTAAAAAGTTCAAATTAGATGATGTATGTACCTATCCATTCAACATGGAGTGTTTATAGATACCATTTCCTCCAGGATATGAACCACTGAAATTTGATAAATACAAAGGGAAAGGTGATCCTAAGGCTCATTCAGCCAAATTATTTATCGCATGTCAACTAATGGCATATAGTGACATATACCTTTTGCTGTTGTTTCGAAGGAGCTTGGCTAGACAAGCCTTGGAGTGGTTTTTGAAGTTTCCCAAGATTTTAGTAATGGATTTTGATGATCTTTTTGATAAATTTGTGCAAAATTTCTCCAATAATCTTCAGCATGAGATTTCATTAGTGGACCTGACACAAGTAAAGCAAAAAACTAAGGAGAGTTTTGCAAGTTATTTATAGTGATGGAGATACCTTGAATGCTATTTCACCCACAATTTACTAGATAAATAATTATCTACTATGTTTACCAAAAATTTTCATAGTGAGATATATTACCATCTAGAGTTATAATGTGCACATACATTTAAAGAGATAATTGATAAAGGTCTATTGATCGAGCAATCACTTATCAATGAAGGAGTCATCAAGCTTAATTCAATTGATCAAAATCAAGGTACTAATTAAGGAACTAATCAAAATCTTATCCAAGCATAAGCATCACAACCGACACATGCCAATAACCAAGAAAGACTGAAGTAATTCAACCGTAATAATAATGTTGTGGGAAATGGAGTAATTGAATCCCATCATGTGCAACTATGAAAACCTCATCCACACCACCTTTTCAACTTACTCCTACCTGGAAACCTCTCCAACCAATGCCACAAGTATAACAACCAAAACCTACATAATAAATATTTCAACCATTACCATTGTAAACCCCTCTTCCTGGGATAACCATGCCTACATGTCATGTCTTTAGTGACTTATGAGAGCTTATTGAGTCTATATTTTGCAAACTTGCTACCACTAATATCATTAGTTGGCCTATACCAAAGCATTATCTTCAAGGCATTCCTTACCCTGATTGGTACCATGAAAATGAATTTTGTGGCTATCATCAGGTCAAAAGGCATAATTTATGAAGATGTGTTCAAATTAAGCATTTAATTGAGAATATGTTAGAGAATGGGGAAATAAATTTTGATAATGGTACTTCCACTTCTAATAAAACTCTTGGGATTTATCAAAACCCTTTTCCCCAACATAACAATCAACAATAACAAAATAATCAGCAACAACAACAAGAGTAGATAGTGCAACAATAAAATTAATAGTATCAAAATAAAAGGATGAATCAATAGAATCAACAAAATCAGTAGTATAACCCACAATGATATAACAATGGACAAAACCAAGGTTAGAATGGTAACAACCAATAAAATTACCATGTAGTTAAACATGACTACAATAGGTTTGTAGGTCATATTACTATGGGGAGCATTAATACCATCTCCATTAATCCTAGACCAAGCACTAATCAGCCTAGACGATTGCTAAATAATACTATATAGTCAAATTACATGGATAATCCTTCTTTAACCTGGGAGTGCATACAGGCAAACCAACAAACTAGGACTTCCACTTTTGGATCTTATAGAGATAACTCTTTCTTACCATGTGACCACATGTAAGTGCATCAGCAATTGAGACTTGTCCTAACTAGTCCCACACCATTTCCAATAGCAGTTAGCAATAATGGTCCAATATTTAATCTTGATTATATAATCATAACTTAGAGTTTGAAGATTACTATCCTAGACCCATAACCATGTACCACTTTTTTGATCATCCAACCAACCATTTAGCCTCAGAATAAACTATTCACTATTGACCAAAATAAGAAATTTGATATTATGGAACAATTACAGAAGACACCAGCACAAATTTCTATCTTAGATTTGTTGTGAATGTCAATAATCCACAAGAACATTTTAAATGAGTTCTTGACCCAATCCACTATTGTTAATGACATATCCCTTGATAAATTTGAAGCTTTGGTTGGACACCTAGCTCCAACCCAACAAGTCACATTCAACCAAAGTGATATGTCTTCCCTTAGCCTGCTCCATAATAATCTATTATACATAGAAGTTTATATAAGATGACATAATGTTAAATGTGTCCTAGACAATGGATCTAGCCTCAACATAGTGTCTCTCAAGCTCATAAATCTTCTTAGGTACACAATGATAAATCTCCAACTAGAAACAATAATTATCAAAGCTTATGATAATCAAGAAAGAGAATCCTAAGGCACCATTAGTTTTATAGTTATCATTAGGCCTTTGACCCATGATATACTTTTCCATGTGCTTGATCTAGAGTTATCATACAATATGATTTTAGGTAGACCATGGTTACATAATATTCATATAGTCCCACCAACACTACACCAATGCATCAAGTTTTCCCACTCAGGGATGAAAGTGAATATTATAGGAGATTTACACCCATATGAACATTGCAAGCATCTTGAGGCTGAGTTTCAAAGCCATAATTATCATTATGACATGAATCCAAGTTCCAAGCAGGATAAAGGAAAGGCTATACTTATTGATCCTTCACCTGATAATTACATAGGTCTTAATACCTTGGATTCCATTTCCTACATGTCACCTCCTAAAGCTTCTAATCATTTAACCATTTTAGATAATGGATCGGGAGAGTGTGTGACTCATGATACATTTCATATTGATAATCTCCTCAAAATCCAAAAAACTTTGGGTGACCTAAAGTGATCCCGCATATGCATTGGAAATAAAAGAACAAAGATAAGGGACCTATCACATTTATACCAGCATCAGGCCTAGAACTAGACCCTTTTGAAGGGGATGACTCATGGTTATACAATGATGACCAAGCTAACTATTATAAAAATGCAAAGTATCTTATTATTAATAGGATCATGAAGTGGCACAAATATGAAGGAAGAGGCCTCAGACCAAATCAACAAGGAACTATTAAGCCAATTTCCATGACTAAGTATGAGAGACCTTATGGACTTAGATTTAAATTACCTAGGGGTGACCCCACATATCTTATTCAAACTCCATCACTAGTGATTAATAATGATGATGATGACAATGAAGTAGAGTCTGATCATAACCTTACCTTTGATGACCTAGCTAAAACCAACCTTTTTGATAACAATGCCATTTGTACCCTTACCTTAGCCATTCATCACAATCCATTACCATTATATTATCTCCAACTGATAGATTAGGACCAATAAGAATCTAGTCTATCAATTAATGAGTTCTAGAATGATGAGGCATTCTATGATTTCTTAGACCTTAGAGACAACGTTCCATTTGGAGATCACAAATAAAGATTCTCAATCACATTAGATCCTATAGCCCATTTTGGAGAGTGAGTGAACACCCTTAGCCAAAAACAAATAAGTAAAACATTGAGGTCCCAAAGTGAAAACCTCTTTAAGGCACTTTTTGACTAGGGAAAAAGTAAAGTTAAAGGCCAATCTAGTGGTGAAAACCTATTTTAGGTGTTATTAGATGGGGGTGTTCATTCTTCTTCAAATTTAGACTAGGAGACCATCAATGACAAACTTGCCTATAGATCTAAGTTCAACATTGAGAAATAAGTATTTGATCAAATACTTCAAGAATTTATGACTATTTTTGTCACATGGCCATAGCTGCCATTAATGGACTCAAATTCATCATGCCTAGGGTAAATTTAAGAACAAGTCTTAACAACAGACCCTGACATAATCCAATAGTTCAAGTCATTGCCTTCTATCCTAAAAGATAGTTTGACCCTTCTAGTCAAAGATATAATAGTGGTAAACATTAGGACTCCATCATATATAAAATGGATAAAATTAGGTACATCCCTCATTGAGGAGGAATGTGACATCTTTATGTCTCTGTTTAGAGAATTTATAGATATCTTTGCATGGGCAACTCTGACATGCCAGGTTTAGATCCTACCTTGGTTTTACACCACCTTGTGGTTAATCTTGACACCAAACTAGTAAAACAAAAGCTACATAAGATTCATCCTTGCATTGCTATGTTGGTAAATAAAGAGTTGGAACAAATCTTAGAAGCAGGATGTATCCGATCTATTGACTACTCAGAATGGATCTCTAATGTTGTACCTATTAGCAAAAATCTTGAAAGAATCAGAATTTGTACAAATTTTTGATACATCAATAAAGCTTGTCCTAAAGATGTTTTTCCATTGCCTAATATCAACATGATATTTAACTCCATGATAGGTTAGGAAATGCTTTCACTCATGGATGGCTTTTCAGGATACAATTAAATTAAAATAACACCAAAAGATCAACATAAAATAGCATTGACAACTCCATGGGGAATATTTTACTATCAGGTGATACCATTTGGCCTTAATAATGTAGAAGCTACATATCAAAGATCCATGACTATCAAATTCCATGATATGATGCATGATATTGTTAAAGACTATGTCGATGACATATTAGGAAAATCCAAGACTAGGGCCGACCATCTAATAGTAATATGTAAGATATTTGAAATATTATGAGAGTACAAAGTTAGACTCAATCCAAATAAATGTGTGTTTGGTGTAAATTTAGGAAAATTACTTGGATTCATCATGTCTCATTGAGGTATTGAAGTCGATCTAGCTAAAGTCCATGCTATAAATGAGATGCCACCACCAACCAATTTAAACCAACTTCATAGTTTGTAGGGTAAGATCTAGTCAATCTAGTGCTTCCTATCTTTGTTAATAGACAAGTACCATCCATTTACACACCTTTTGAAGAAAGGATTGACATTTCACTAGGATAATCATTGCCAAACATCTTTCAACAACTCAAAGACTATCTTGTCAATCCACCTATTTTATTACCTCCTATACTAGGAAAGCCATTCTTGTTATACCTATCAGCTACTAATCATGCCCTAGGGTCACCATTATCTCAACATGATGGAAATGGAAAGGAGCATGTTGTATACTACTTAAGCCATTCCTTGGTTACATATGAACATAACTATGTGCCTATTGAAAAAGCTTGCGTAGCCCAAAAACTACATCATTACAGTTGAATAATAAAACCATGGTCATTTCAAAGGTAGATCCACTCAAGTATCTACTATCTAAAATATATTTATAAGGTAGAATGGATAAATAGATCATGATTCTCAGTGAGTTTGACATAGACTATGTTAATCAGAAGGTAATCAAAGGACAAGTTCTTATAGATCAACTTGATGAAGCATCTCTCATAAATGCCCAACCACTCACATTCCAATTTCTTGATGAATCCATCATGACCATTATTGACACACCCCTTTAGGAGTATCCCTAGAAGCTATACTTTGATGGTTCATTCACTACACATGGATTAGGGGTAGGCCTATTGTTTATTACACCATAAGGGGATCTAATCCCTAAATCCTTTAAAATCAGCTTTCTTTGTACAAACAACATGGTCAAGTATGAATTAATTGTTACAAGACTTTAATAATTAGTGCAGTGGAATATATCTCACCTCCAAGTTTATGGTGATTCTCAGTTAATCATCAATCACGTTATAAATCATTTTCAGACCAAAGATGACAAGCTGGTTTCATATAAAGACATGGTCGACACTCTTAAACAACAAATTGCCAACATTTAGTTTGAGCACATACCAAGGGATAGTAATAGAACCATAGATGCCATGGATACTATTGGGTCTCTAATTAGACAAATAGATAAAGCTAGAGAGTATCAATTCCTCATCAAAAATTTATTAGCACCAACTCATGAACCATCAATCATCGCCATGACTCGTGATATTGTTGGCCCTAATTCTATGTGGTACTAAAAATTTTATAACTACCTTCATGACCAAATTATACCACCTAACCTATCTTGAAAAAAAAATAAAGCCTTCATTCATGATTTTGCTCATTATACTCTACTTGGATCCACCTTTTATCATAGTAATACTGATGGAACTCTGCTTTGTTGTATAACTTTGGTAGAGTCTATGCTAGCATTAACAGAAGTTCACAAAGGAGTATGTGGAGAACATTCTAATGGGGTAATCCTATCTAAAAATATCTTGCATAATGATTACTATTGGCCCAAAATGGAGATAGATGCCACTTCATATGTAAAAAAGTGTGACAAATGTCAATGACATGCTAATCTGATCCATGCCCTAACAAAAAATCTGAAACCAATGTTGACACCATGGCTATTTTATACATGGGGACTTGACCTCATTGGGAAAATCAACCCCACTTCATCTGATGGCTATAAACATATCCTTATCATCACCAAATATTTCACTAAGTGGGCTAAAGCTATACCCCTCACTTACGTGACTGGAAAGCAAATTTCCAAATTCATCTTTAACCACCTCATTTGCCGCTACAATATTCCCTCTAACATTATATTTGATAATGGAGGATCATTAAATAAAAAAGATGTAGACTAGTTATATAATAAATATAAAATCATGCAACACTTTTCTACAACATATTACCCTCAAGGTAATGGCCAAATTGAGGCATCCAACAAAACCATTATCACTATTCTCAAAAAGATTGTTAATGATGCTAGTCATGACTGACACCTCCAGATATTCCCTGCCCTTTGGGCATAGTATACCAATCACCATACCCCCACAACAGCCACTCCATACTCACTTGTTTATGATACTAAATCCATCTTTCCCATTGAGGTTGAATTGCCTTCACTACACATCTGTTTCAAGCATGTGTTGGGTGATCATGACTATCGAGTAGCTCACCTATAAGAGCTAGATCTACTTGATGAGAAATGCATGACCACACTAAAAAATATTAAAGCATATCAAAATTGACTCAAAGGACACTATAATTAGTGTGTGAAGTATAGAACATTTGAACTGGGTGATCTTGTTCTTAAAGAAAACCAAAAGAATACCATGGCCAAGAAGAAACATAAAGGGAAATTCAAACCCAAATGGATAGGGCCTTTCATCATCACTACAAATTATGGATCAAGAGCATACAAGACTACCACACTAGAAAAAGAGGAACTTCTAGATCTAATAAATATTATTCATCTCAAGTAGTACTATGCTTAATCACTAAGGTGTATTGTCTGTAAGGACCATTTTAGTTATGCCTTTTTGTCACTATTCTTCTTTGTACACATACCATTCTTATCCATTCTCTTTGCCATATCCATTTTTAAATTTTGACCTATCAACCTAATGTGTTTTAAAAACCTAGCTTATTTGACCTTAGTTTTTGTCATTCATTGTATAGTTTTAGCATCAAGGTATCTGATCAGTTCATCAATTTGTTCAAGAACTTCAGATAGAGATCATATTTTAGGATAGTGTGATAGAAATTTTTATAGTTACATCCTTTGTTTGTTATTTTTTCTTACCACTAGTCTTATTACTAATTATAACTGCCTTTAGACAAATTAATACCTTTGATTTATACCATTGTGTCCTAGTTATAACCACCTATGGGCAAACTAGGGGCAACATTAAACCTTGATGTACCAACTTACCACTTCCTATACCATACTATGTATTTTTACCAACTGTGCCTATTTTGTTTAAATTAACTACTGAACTAGTCAAATTCCTCTACTATAATGGCAAAACTATAGTGACTTGAGATCCTACTTTGGGACTATGTAGAAAGCACTAATTACTTGTTGAAGTTAGCTTAGTCACCCTTTTTCCCATACTCTCATTGTTTTATGAGCAACCTAAGCCACACTCTCACCATTTAATGAGCTTGAACCATTTAGTGTCTCATCATTCTATATTGAGTTGAGACACTCAAAAAATTCTAAAAACATTTGTAAATCATTAGAAAAGAACAAAAACATTGACCACTTCTTTGCCTTAAGGATTTCGGGAACCCTTACTAGGTTATAAGTAAATCACTTGTCATTTAGTTTCCCCATCCTTTTTGGCCTTTTTATCTCATGCACTTGCCATTTTACAAGACCATTCCTATACTTATATCACATCCATTCTATTTTTTCCCTTAGTTATCACATTCTTCCCATTCCCTAAGAGAACTACATTTAGCCTAAAGATTTTTATTGGATATTACATCTATGGAACTATGTAGGCAACATCCACTTACCTAGTGCATATGGAGATAACTTGGCCACCCCCTTCCTTTTATTTTATTCCCCCATTTTGTTTGTTTTTTAAGTTGTCACCTATTTTATAGGGGAAATATTCATAGGGTTTCTATTGCTTTGTTTATTTGTCTACTTGTTTGTTTGCTTTCAGCACTATTTCCTTGATTCATTTTATGTGTGTTCATTGGGTGATCCCTTGCCCATACTTACACTTGAATCCATCCATATATGTATGTTTACATTGTCACCATCATCTTTATCATTGGTGCATTATTTTCTATTGAGTATTGGATTATGAGAGTCAGTACTCATGCATATTTTGGCCAAGTGTTTATGGCATTTTATCATGAAGCCTACCATCACATGCTATAAAAAACCTCAGCTTCAAGAAGTCTATTAAAAAATGGTGGCATATCTTTAGCACCAACATCTTGATTCCATCCTAATCATATCCCAAATAGAGTAATTAAACATGAACGAATTTTAACCTTTATTAGTTTAGATGAGCATCTCCCTACTAGTAGGTTTTTCCAATTCATCATTACCCTCTATGTTAGGTTATCATCATCCTCGGCCAAGTTTATCATGTTCTCCATAATTGAGGTCCAATTATTATAACTACCTATAGGAAAATAATTGCACACCATCCCACCAAAATTTCTAAATGGTTATAACCACGTTTGAGCAAATCATTATGTTGTCACCACTTTACTTTTTCTACCTATACAAGAGCATGCTATCTTGTTTACCTATCCTAACTAGGGCAGCTCCATCTTCTCAATGATTATAACCACCTTTGGGTAAATCATTGTGTTATCATATCACATTGCCACTATCGAGGTATAATGCTTATAACTACCTTTGGGAAAACCATTGTGCACCATCCCACTTTAAAAATCAATGATTTTGACTACTTATTCACTATCATTATGTTTTCACCCCAGCATCTTTCCTTTCTTTGGTCCCCTCATTTTGCTTATTTCTTTTTGAAGGACTATTTGCCGACCTACTTGTGCTAACCATTCCCTTGAGGGGGAATCATAAAATTAGTTTATCATCATTGTAGTTATAGGCATACAATACCTTTTCATTCTTTGAGAATATGTTATTGTGCTTATAGCTTGCAATGCCTTCCTAAATAAGGGCAAACTGTAGACACCTAAAACTAGACACTGATAACCTTCAATCATGGTTTTAGCCAATTTCCACCCAAAACACACAATTTGGTCTAAAAACACTAAAGCATGATAAATAATGTGAAACTAACATATTCAAATGCCAATTTTAGCTAGGGTATCCCTAAATAGGGTAATGCAATTTATGGGCCAGCTAACTTTGATCAGATCATTTCAAGTCAAAATGCCAAATTTGCACCTAGGTGCTATGGATTGCTCTTTCCTATCAAATATTTTACACAAGATGTATGCCTTTGTTATTTTTTATTAGTAACATCCTAAATGGGAATAGGCATCCAATGCATTTGATATTACCTTCTAATTCTAATCCAATCAAATTTAGGACCAATAATAAGGCATTATGATCAATTTGGGTAATTTGTGCACAAAGTGCTTAATCATGCTTAAGAGATAATTAACCCAAATAAAGGCCTAATTAATAATTCCATGGAAACTTGTTGAATACTTATTTTTATAAATGGATATTGAATTTCTCCACCATCAAGTGACCTCATTTCTTAGGAAGACATCCCTAGGCCATAAATGCCACAAATATCAAGATTCATACCTCCCATGCCTCATTAATGCCTTCCATGATGCCCTCCATACATCTTAATTTCCCATTCTTCCAATTTTATAATGAGGATAATTACAAACTTAATTCCAAAAATTAAATTAATCCTCAACCACACAACTCAATCTTGAGATGGATAGTTGAGGTTGATTCAGATCAAATCCAAAAATATATAAATAGAAGGCCTCACAACATCATTTCTAATTCTTAAGAATGAAAAGTTATAATATAGGATTGGTTCTAAAAGCTTGAAGAAACTAGTGTTATCATGCCAAATTTATTCCAAACCAAGCCAAGACAAAGCCACAAGGTGCCAAGGAGAGATAAAGGTAGCCAATATTCCATTTTTAAAGACTTTATGAGCACAAGTCGAGCAAGCCACCACTACAAAGGCATTTGGAGCATCTAAGGAAGGTGAATAAATTATTATGTTTTCATTCCTTACTTTTTAGTTGTGTTTGTCATTTGATTTTATTAACTAATCTCTCCATAGTATCTAGGCCTAGAGATGTTATGCTATTGGTGTGTTTATTTCACTTTTTTTTCATTTTGAAACTAACACCATACTAATCATCCTCTCTTGAGTCAAATTCTTAGATCATAATAAAAACCCATGAAGGGTCCAAAGCAATCTCCAAAGTAGAATAATCAATAAAACTAACAAGGGAATAATTCATGTTATTTTAAAGCATGTCAAATTTATGGAAGATAGGGACATGACTTAAAACATTATTGGTACAACACATTTCAAAAGGGATCATAAATAAAAAAGCTCTCTTCCAATAAATCACCACAAACAAAAAATAAGTAACCAAAACAAAAAAAGGTGGAAATAGAAAAATTCCAAGCCTAAATAACATGGAAATATTCCTAAAGATAATGATTCTTCAAATGAGGAATATGGTTTAACTACTCAAACACATGAGTCTACCAATCATCCAAGTGTAATTTGGTATCTTGATTTAGGGCCAACTAGACACTTGAGAGGGAGAAAAGAATGGTTTTCTACTTTGACAAAAACAAAATCAAAGGGAAATGCTTCACTTAGAGATGATACCTCATATATAGTACAAGGTAATGGTGATATCAAACTTCAACTTGGAAATATAAATTACAACATTTCAAATGTTATGTATGTTCCAAGACTTACAAAAAATTTGTTATCTATTAATCAGCTACTTGACCACAACCTCATGGTTGAATTTGATCACCAAAATGGTCAAAAGTTTTACCACATCAAAGATAAGTCTAGTCATTTCAAAGTTATTGCTAGGGATTCTAATATTGGAAAAATGCTTCATCTTGATTTTCTTAAAATGATCATCAAGCACTTGTGATCGAAGATATATACCTAGGCAATTTATGGCATAGAGGATATGGTCACTTGAGTTATGGTCATTTGGTACAACTGAGAAAATAGGATATGGTTTGTGGTCTTCCTAAACTCAAGAAATATTTTGATATATGTACTAGTTGGTTAGTAGGAAAATGAAAAAGAGATCCCTTTGGAAAGACTGAGTATCGGTCACTTGGTAATTTGGACTTGGTGCACATCGATATTTATAGACATTTTGATCCTAATTTTAGAGGGTACAAATACTTTGATATTTTTATTCATGATTACTCACAAAAAATATGGGTATATTTATTGAAGACCAAGGATCAATCTTTTCAAATTTTCAAAGAATTCAAGGCCATGATTAAAAATGAAAATTGTAGGAAAATCAAGACCCTCCACTTAAATCATGGGGGGGAATACACCAATAAAAAATTATCAACCTATCGTAGTGCAAATGGAATGAATTCACAATTGATAGCTCCATATTCACCTCAATCTAATAGAGTTGTAGAATGACATAATAGAGTTATAGTGGAAATATATTTGCAACATGGTTGAGAATGCAAAATTACCTAATACATATTGCACAAAATCTTATCATATTGTAGTCTACTTGTTGAGCAGGTCACCCACCAAAGCTATTGATGAAATCCCACCACATGAAGCTTGGATAGGGAAAAAACCAAAGGTAACTCACCTTCAAGTTTTTGGTTGCAAGATATACATGCATATTCCTTAGAAGAAAAGGAATAAATTGGATAAAAAATCAAAGGAATGTATTTTTGTGGGATACAATACACAATCAAAGGCACATAGACTCCTTGATATAGAAACAAAAAAGGTACTTATCAATAGAGATGTAGTGTTTAATGAAAAGAGTGGAATAAATCCACATTCTACATAGGAAAATGATATAGGAAAAAGTACTATAATATTTTTAGATAGTGATGGTGAATTTGAAAAAGAATATAGTCAAATAGGACCTCCAACACTACCACCTATAACTCAACATATACCCAAGTGGTATACAAGTACAATATGAGATGCCTAATTGAATATAGTATCAAATACATCCAATTAAATACCAAGGACTCAAATCATGGCTTGAGAAGATGTTAATATGGCCCTTATGAGTATTGTGTAAGAAAAATATGTGAACATTATGATAGTCTTTATCTTAGTTATGGGAGCAAAAGTCTTCTCATAGTCAATGCCTTCTTTTTAAGCATATCCTTTTAAAATAAGCATTGCCTTGTACTTATCAATACTTCCATATATTGTGTACTTTATCTTAAAGACCCATTTTCATTCAATATGATTCTTCCTCGATGGAAGATCAATAAGCTACCAAGTGTTATTCTTCATCAGTGACTGATAATCTGCATCTATGGCATCTTTCTAAGGTCTAGACTGTAGGTATATCTTCACAATGGGGATATCTTTATGACCATCCATTAGATGGATTAGTAGCATGATCTTTCCTCTTCAAATATTCCAACAATACCAAAAAAAATAAATCAAAAATACAAAAACACTTTAGACACCTACAGTTATATTATCTCCTTGGAATCTATGCATTGGTTCCATGTCAATGGATGCCATATTTAGTTACTCGTACATACACACATGTGTGTCACACTTATACTTGAGTTTGATACATGCATACACAGATACATAATCTATTCTTATTTCAAATATTGGACTTTCCCTCTACTCATATCATGTAAACATTGGGGGCATTAACTTCTTT
Organism: Torreya grandis; assembly: GCA_037957365.1. Lineage (NCBI taxonomy): Eukaryota > Viridiplantae > Streptophyta > Pinopsida > Cupressales > Taxaceae > Torreya > Torreya grandis. The sequence continues at coordinate 91,604 of JARHVA010008763.1, forward strand.
GATCTTGATACACATAGGTTATATCATTCTATAGTCACTCTACATTATCATGTTTAAGCTTACATATGTACTTACACATGCCTTGATCCATGATTATATCTTACACATGGTACTTGATATTTGATATATAGCTTAGGAATTTGAAGAGTACACAAAGGTCATTAGTTCCTTATTAGTGAATCTTAATAAAATCCAATTATAAAATTGTAATGAAACTAAACCATTCTTGCCTAAGTATTAGGGGAAACATAACCCAATGAATAAAACTATAAATAAGAGATAAAAACACAAATTTTTTACCTCCCTTATTAAAATTTGTGTCACTTCTTGGCATACATGATGTTATTACTTGGTCTATGGCATTATAGACTTTGATCAATGCTTTTTCCATCTTGGTAGCACTTTTCTAATGGCCACATGTAGTTTTCCTTAGCTTGGCTTGGTGTGAATCTTGAAATCAATTTGGCATTATAACATTACTTTGATGGCTTCTTGAAGATTTTCTTGTAGAATAAACTTATACACAAAATCTTCTTTAGGTAGAGTGAGGGAACTTGTATTTATAGGTCTCAAAACTAACTCTAACCCTAGGGAGGTTAGGTTTAGTTCTAACTTTGGTTGAGTCTAAAATAACCTAGGTTGAGTTAGGTTAATCCTAGGTTGAGTCAAAGTAATCATAAAGGATTGAAAAATCATTTTGTATATTTATGAGCCATGACAACTCATAAAATATATTTATGAGGTTTTGACTCATCATTTCTTGAATTTTAGGAATTAATAAAACATTTTATTAGCTCCCTTGATTTTAACCTCATGTTTATTAAAAGATTCCTTCTTTAGATAAATGTAATTCTCTAATTCAACTTGGAATTTTTAATTGAGTTAATTGAGATTTGATTTTTAATTAATATTTCTTAGGGTTTTTTTGGATTTTATGAAGTGTTTTCTAATGTTTTGTATTAATAAATCAATAAGCCAGAAATGTCAAATTGCCAGGTCATAATTTGAATAGGGTTGAATCTAAGAAAGGTTATTGGTGCATACAAGGTAATACCATAAATAAGTAAGCCTTACCACATTTTTGGATAATTAAATCCTTTAAACAAATGAATTTGGGAAATATAGGTGATTTCTAGGCTTAAATTATGTAATTTTCTATAAATTGATCTAAATCCTAGTTTAGACACAAAAGTGCCCAAAAATAAGTGTCTATAATTTACCCCTATTTGAGAAGGCATTATGAGACACAAGGTCAATAAAATATTTTCAAAGAATGTAAAAGTCATTAAATTGGAAGGTTCATGCCCCAAAGGGTGGTTGATTAGCCCTTGATGCCTCATTGAGGGAATGGGCAGTAAAATTGAGTCATCAAATGTTCCCTCAAAATGAAGAAAAAAAATGATCTAAGTAATGGGGGTGGAATTAATTATTTGTCCAAAGGTGGTTATAATCAATAATGGTGGTTGAAACTCTAATTTTTCCAAAGGTGGTTATAATCAATTTTAGGTGGGAAATATTGATTTGCCCAAAGGTAGTTATAATCAACAACATAAAGATGGGACATTGATTTGCCTTAAGGTAGTTAGAATTAGTTTTATGTGGAAGACACTAATTTTTCCAAAGGCAATTATAAGTAGTGGAATATGCATTTTACATAGTAGGGTGGATGGGTCAAAAAATAATGATTTGCCCAAAGGTGGTTAGAATAGTTTGCACATGGAATCATGTGATTTAAAATGATTTTACCTAAAAATTCAAAATATATAATTGATTTATTATAAAATAATTTGTCGCATCTGGGAAAATTTGCAAGGGGAGCTTATGTGAAAAAACCCATAAAACAAATTTATGATGAGATGGAAAAAAATAATATGTTTCTAGCCTAAGTGTGAGTATGAAGATGCACATTTGAATAAAAACATGGTATAGGTATAAAAATAATGTTTTAAAACAAGTCTCAAAAGAGGCCCAATAAGATAGTTTGGTTACAAATTGATAAAGAAATAAGGCACATAGGCTCAAATGACATGTAAAATAGACCACAAAGGTGAAAAATACACTTCCTAGAGTGAGTAGAATGAAATTTAGGCCTTAGGGAGTAAAATTCAAATTTCAAGCTATATATTCACCCCATGGGGTGAAACATTATTCATTTTCACCCTATCCCCTTTGAAATTTGAGCCCTAGTTTCATGTGTGAGCTAGTTGAGAAAAATGGCATGTGGAAGAGCATGATGACACATCAATAACTAGGTGAGAGATCACATGTGACTGATGCATGATGGGCCACCAATATGTACCCTCAAATTAATCATTAATTTTAATTTTTTCTCATTAATTTATAGCTCTAGGTTAAAAATTTGTGAAGTAACTATTTGCATTTTAGGCAAAATGATGACTTCACTAGGAAAATTAGTGACTTTGTACGAAGTTATCATTCTTAAAAATGGTGATTTCACTAAAAAATATTGGAAATTGCATAATTAGTTTTTTTTACCATTTAGGCAAAGTAACCATTTATGAATAATGAAAATAATGATTTTACCAAAAAAGGTGCAAAAATGCCAAAGTGGTGACTTTGTCATTTAGGAAAATAATGACTTCACCTTGGGAGGTAAAAAAAACTTGCTTAGGGGACCTAATAATGGTCTAAACTCTAGAAAGAGTTGAAAATAATATTGGTAGGATAGGCATAGGTTCAAATATTATCATAGAAATAGCATGAGGCTATGCTTTTATGATTATAAGAATGATTGGTGATTTTGATAGCACAGGAGTGATGCTCCAACTACTTATGCACACCATAGATCTATACAATGGATATGACTAGATTTATATAAGATCTAGACTTATATGACGTGGAAAAAATTACAATTAATTATGTGGATATATCTTATATAAGCATGTTGTTATAATGATGGCATAATGAGACATTGAGTTTTCACTTGCTCATAGGAGAGGTGATTGTCACTCTTGAGGATACCTGATATATCCTCAAGCTAATGATGAAGGGATACTGACTCTTATAAACTAATACGACACATTAGAAAGATGTTTTTATTGATTTGGTTAGTTATTATGGTATTCCCATGGTTCATGGCAAGGTATACATCAATTTTCTAGAGACTTATATAGATATACAACCTAAGAACCTAAGTCCTAGGGATCCTTCACTACTAGCACTTATTGATAGCAGGTTATGGTATCAATGATGATTATCAGTGGCATATTTCTACCTAAAAAGAGTAGTTTTTATGTTCATATGGGCCTCAGAGGCATTATTCACAATATGATGGATGAGGCCAAATAATTTACATGGGGTTTAGCAGTATTGGCTTAGTTATCAGGGATATTCACATGGTGGCATATTATAGAGGGTAAAACATTAGAGATCCTATACTACTTATGGTATGGGGATGGGAACACATATCAATTGACTAACCAGTGGGTCAGAGATGGGTTTGAGATATAGAGGAGCCATTGGCACATGGTTGGGCATAGATTGGGATAGGATAGCGAGGGCACTAGGGAGAGATATATTTATACCACTTTATATTTGATGAGCTCATGCCTTAGTTATTTATCTATAGACTATACCTTTTGTATTAGTTAAATTAGATTAGGGATGGTTAATATACAATTTACATGACATCTAGGTGCTTTATCATAGGTAGGTAGCCACATATTATTAAGGAGTAATACCTTGATGAGGTACTTTGGTACTTTAGTATGACATAATATGTGATAAAGGATCCTAGGTGGTTCACTCACATTATGAGAGAGATCAAGAAATACACCCTAGTTATTCAGAGTGTAACCACTACTAGTTATCTAAGTGTGCCATAGATAACATGGGCATATGTAATGGGGTTGATAGACATAGGGGTTACACCTAAGAACATTCACTGGTGGGTACATGTGTGCCCTTAAAGGCTTGCTATTCAAGGTTAGGTTTTCTATGGATATAGACGATGTTGAGGTTGAGACAACCAGTGGGGCTAGTGAGAGCGATAATACCTATATACTTGTAAAATTTGAGTTATGGATTCAATATACTATATATAGTAACTTAGGCCAAAATATACAAAAATAATAATAATGAGAGAGAATATAGAAGAAATCAAAAATTATAAGAAGGATCTTACCATTGCCTTACTTCTCTTTGTCTTCCTTCCAAGATCTTCAAAGATATTCTCCAAGGGTTATTGGATTGCTTATTGGATTTCTTGACAATAGTGGATTTAAGTTCTTAAGTCAACATGAAAGTATTAATGGCTTTTTAAATGCATGGATAATATGGATATAATGAGAGTATGAAGGCTATAGGAGATCTTGTATGTGATTCAAAATTATAATTATTCCAATCGAGCTCCTTGATTTGTTATTTATAAGGTGGTGGGGAGGATTAAAAATGAATTTTAAATTCATAAGAACCCTCTAGTTTTAGAGAATTCTAGAGAATTAGAGAAGACTCTATATTTTAGAGGCTTATAGATTTTATTAGGGATTAATATAGATTAGTTTATGGGTTTTATGGGGGTTTAAGAAACTAAGTATGTAGGAAAAGCTTTGGATAGGTTGGCTAGGGAGTAGGTATAATATTTTGAATTTTAAATTGGAAAGTGGGGCAAGTGGTTATTAAATGAGGTGGGATTAGTGATTTAATGGGATTTTAGTGGGATAATTAAGAGATTAATATAAAATTGGGTTTGTATTAAGGCTAACATGATGTAGGAAATATATAATAGGAAATGAGATGTATTTATTTAATTATGACAATGGTTATTTATTTTAAATAGAATTAATTCAAGATTAATGGAATAGTTAAGGTGAGAAGATCTAGATGTATAAATTTTTACCCTCTTTGAAATGGAATGGTGAGTGATAAAGTGGGGAGTAATGGTATTTCAAAGAAAACCATTGTGTGTATGGGTTAATAAAAATGAGTTTGCATGATGCCCCCTTGAGGGGGCATGTGGGGAGGAATGAACTGGATGGCCACTCAAAAAAGGATCATGAGGTGGGTAAATAGGCAAGATGATAATGGGTTGTGATGCCCCAGATGATAGTTGAGATATGAGTAATAGGATTCCCCAAGTGGAAATGCAAGGGAATGAGGCTATAGGTGTAATACGAGTATGAAAGGGAACACACCTTAGTAATGCTGATTAGCCTCTAAAGATGAATAATAGGCAAAGACCAATGTGAAAGAGAGAGGCAATAAAATTTATAAGATAATCCTAAGACAAATATATATGTTTATGTAATGGACATACTAGGATAGATAAGGCCACAAGATATCGACATATCCCATGTAAGGATACATGCAAGGGAGAGATATAGGTCCATATAAAGATATAAGATACGTGATTTATGAAAATAAGTGGATTTGATATAATGATTGTAGTTCAACATGATTTGATAAATTAAAGTGACCATATGGGGATGGAAATGAAAATAGTGGCCAAGTTATCCTTAGGCACTAAAAAGTGGCCAAGTATTGCCTACATAGTCTAAAAAGACCTCAAGATGATGTATATATGACTCAAGATGTTAGATGGAGAGTGGGGATATGGAAGACCATTCCATTGAAATAATTTAATGAATTTTAAGATTGATAAAGGTTATGTGAAATTTGAATAAAAAGGATTAAAGGAGTGATAAATGTTTACAAGAACTGTAATTAGTTCTTTAGGTGGAAGGGTAGTGCTAATGGGTTCAAAAAGAGTTTAGTTAAAAAAAGGATAGGGTTATGGGGGTTAAAATAGAAAACATGGGTAAAAATAATTAATTTTGACTATTGGTTATGAAAAATCTTACTTTGGAGCTAATGATGATGGACTGCATTCCACGTGATTCTCACCATAGTGAGAGGGTTCAAGAGTTCTAGAGACCTATGGAGGCTAGATTAGTAGTAAGTGCCTTACCGTAACTTTTTATTTTTTTAATTTATTGAATTTATTATATCATTTATTAGGTTAAAAATAAAGGAGTGTAAAATCACAACTAGGGGCATTTCCCTGAGTTGTAGTTTTACATGCACAAGCTATAGTATTACACTCATGACCTGCAGTTTGGCAAAATCACTTGTGGTGAAATGTGGTTTTGTAAAAACATATAGGGTGATTTGTGATTTTGTAAAACCCCAAGTGGTAACTTGAAATTTTGTAAAAATGTAACAAAGGACCTATGGTTTTGTAAAACCGTAAGAAGAGATTAGTGATTTTAGGAAATCATAATTTAGGGCTAAGAGCTATGAGTGATTTTATTTAAGGTTATTTTTTGGGTTAATTAGGTAAGGGAAAAGTAAGGGAATACGTAGATGGGTAGATAAGGTATGGATAATATAGGAAAAATGTAGGTTAGGTATAGGTTTGTAGCGAGTAGTGGTTAATAAGGTCTATGGTGCAAGAGGATTTAGGTGTTCTGGTGTATAGATTATGTTGACCCATGGTGTTACATGAGATGCATCACTTGAAATTGATTGATTTTGGGGTTATAGAGATGAAAAAGATTTATTATATTACCATGATGCCTTATCTTAATATAGACTAGGGCCTTATCACTACATTAGTAAAGAGGTGGTACTCGAAGATGAACACCTTCCACTTTATCACAGGGGAGATGACAATGACCTTGGAGGATGCGTGGTAGATATTTTAACTACAAATGAGAGGAGATATGCTCTAATAGAGGTATTTGTCATTGAATGTGACTGTAAAATGGTTATGTTATCACTTATAAGTTTGGATTTTATGACTCATAGATTGATATTGATAGACCATTTAAAGATGGGATTGTAGACATATTAAATTTAATAGTCATGTCTCTTGTTATTGTCATATTATTGATAAATAAGAGTGGATAGTGGTTTAAGTTAGGGTTGGGTGATGTGGTTGCTGACATGGTATAAGATTATAGGGTATTTTCTTGGGGGCCATTGTGTTGGGTCACCTATATAGGGAGATACATATGGGAGCTTACATGGGAGCAACAAGTTTTAGACCATCACTATTGTTACAGATCTGGTCCTAGGAGCACATGGTGATCAAGAGTCCCCTATATACTTGAGTAGATTATGAGCCTAACTAGTGATTAGTATTTAGATGGTATATCATCTTGGGAGTTTAGAGAGCACATGCTAATGACATGAGGTTTTATAAATAGACATTTGATAGTTTGATAGATGATCATATTAGTTAGATGCCATATAGATAGGTACAATGGGGATGGCTAGAGGATCTATAGTACCCCAACTATATATTAATAGAGTGTTAATTGATAGGGCACCAACATTATATTATAGAGAGATGTCAACCAAACACAGTGTAGAGGCAATTTAGGCATCAATAGGATGTACCAAGAGAGGAGCACCTATTTGCTCAGAGTGATAGGAAGAGGCCTCAATGGGGATGCATAGTTGATAAGACTTTAGCTCATGTGGACTATGATAGTATAAATCCCATGGTGTGGTATTTTTTGACAGTGATGGTAGATTCTAGGGTTAATATAGCCTACATAAGATGGTGGTGGTATAAAAATTGAGGAGACTTTTGGGGATAGTTTGGGGGTTAGGAGGAGAGGGGAAGTTTTAAGGATATTATAAGATTAGGCACAATTGAGGAGGTGATGGGTATAGAACATATAACCACAAGAAGGGAGGGATGGTGGGGATGATAGGGCTAGTTAAGAACTAATGGTGATTGATGGAGGTATAGGGGTGATCAAGGAGTAGCAAGGATAGGTCCTAATGTTGTGGGCCCCTCTACAGAACCTATTAGAGTTGAGGATTAGATGTAGATAGACAACCTATAATAGGAGGTGAGAGATAGGATGGTTGAGATATCTAAGATCACCATAGAGAGGGATAAATATTGATGACATGTTGAGGATTTATAGAGGTAGATAACATAATGAGATATTTAGATGGGTCCAATATTAGCTTGCTTGACCACTTTATTGGGGTAGATTGGGGCTAGTGATACATAGATAATAGATTCATAGGGTTATATAGCTTAGATTCAGGATAGACTGAGTGAGTAGGAGTCTAAGTTATAGGTATCAGAGTGGGCCAAAGATGAGGAATATATTCTACTAAAGAGATAGGGTTTAGGTGATGTGACTTGATAGATGTCATAGTTGAATAGAGAGGCCCCATATTATAAGAGCATTTATGAGGGTATGGTGCTAATTGATCAGTGAACACCCTAACACAAGGTCAAAACCTCTTCTTATTATGTGAATTAGCTTCCCATGAGACCACTAGAACCACCATGATTTGATCTATGAGACATTGATTGTATATTGGACATGTATATTTCATTCTTAGCACATGGATGTCCATGATGCTCATATTGTGTGTGTGTGTGTGTGTGTGTGTGGGTGTGTGCGTGCGTGCATGTGTGTGTGTGTGTGTGTGTGTGTGTGTGTGTGTGTGTGTGTGTGTGTGTGTGTGTGTGTGTGTGTGTGTGTGTGTGTGTGTGTGTGTGTGTGTGTGTGTGTGTGTGTGTGTGTGTGTGTGTGTGTGTGTGTGTGTGTGTGTGTGTGTGTGTGTGTGTGTGTGTGTGTGTGTGTGTGTGTGTGTGTGTGCGTGCGTGCGTGCGTGTGTGTGTGTGTATTGATAATACTCAAGGAAATTTATGTGATTATGATGGGAATTATTATTTTATATTGTGTGTTAATGTATTTTGCTTATATGATTGTGATGCATTTGTTTACTGATTTACATGCATAAGATGATTAGATGTTTGTAGTTGATGTGTTGTGTATGTAATAATTATTAGGATTACATGATTTATGATTATATGTCTTATGGATGTTCTTTAATTTTATGATGTGATGATATAGTGATAGTATAGTAATGATGTGGATGACTTGGATTTGGATAGATGATGTGATGTTATGATAAAAATAAGGTAATAATGTGACATTATAATAAAATGAAATGTGTTATAACTTGTGACATGTGCCAAGATTTTTGATAGGATGTCCTTTAGTGAATATAATTACATGTCTCATAAATTGATAATGGGTAAATCCTCCTACACCAAGGAGGTGGATGGATCAATTAGTAGGTTAAAGAGGTTAGATGGTATGGTTTAATGACTAGGAGGTATGGGTTTTAGGATGTCTTGAAGCCATAAAAATGTAGAAAATCCAATTTTAATTTTATACTTAATTAAAAATATACCTACAACATTTAGATAGTTGAGATCACATTGATTTCTAATGTGTTAGGACTTATGAGGGAAATCCATTACTCATGTTCCCAATCATAATGGGTAGTCATTTTTTATCATACTCATTCCCAAGAATAAATAAGACAAAGAACAAATATTTACAAAAGACTATACTTAAAAAGATAATTTGACAAAAAAAGTACTTACATACTTATCTAATATAAGACAAAATGATTAAAATGATGAAAAAATATTCTAAAAGACAAATAATGACAACCTAACATAAAAAGATTGCAATAAATATTTACATGACATGAATATTTACAAGATGACTTAATTATGTAAATTATTAATCAAATATATATATGTGGATAAAAGACTAAAAGGGTTCATTTACAAAAATATACCTTAAAAGGATTTTTAAAGTATTTACAAATTTAATCTAATATGTGGGCTTGTAACAAATTTACAAAATGTCCTAACAATGTGAATAGAGTGACTATAAACATTGGTAACATGACCTAAAGTCTATAAAATTATATGAATATAAATGATGACCTAAAAGGATTCAATAATAAATATTTATGTGAATGAACATTTAAAAAATAAAAAGGGTACAAGAAAGATGACTTAGAGTGACTAAGATAAAATGATCTATTAAAAATATTTTTCCTAAGAAAGATAAGATTGAATAAGTCAAATCAATACTAATTTAAATATTTACATGACCCAATAGGTAAATAAGAATTTTTATGAGAAAAATGAATATTTACAAAGTGATCTAATATATTTAAATAAAAAATAATATTTACAGAAGTAAACTAGCTTTATTATAGTGATTGGCGATGATTGAGACTAGATCAAATCTTGTATATTATAATACCAAGAACTAAATAATTTTTTTAGGATTATATATTATAAATCTTGGAGGAGTAATTCATTACCCTTATCTAATGATGAAATTAGTAGGTAAGGGTGGATGTATGCTTAGGAAATGAATGGGGATGAGGAAATATAGGTGCAATTAAGGTTGATAGGAAGAATACCCATCTGGGAGTGTTGATTTTTATTTGGATTGGGATATTGGGAGTAAATATTGAGTTTGGAGTGGATTAGATGTTGCATATGACTATTTAAAAGTTACCCCTTTGCACTCTTAGTATCAATCTTCCCCATTTTTGAGACTCATATCTCCTTATTTTTGAAGCATATATCTTCCATCTACAATTGGGATCAAGGTCATATGGGAGGAGAGTAGACAAGATGGAATGTACACAATCATGGGAGATGAATAATAATCATGTGAGGTGAAATAATGATGGATAGGAGTGCCCCTAAGTGTGGGATCTTATAGATAAAGGATCAAATATTTTAGGCCTTTTAGGTATAGAACTATTTAAAATGCATAATATTCATTAGCTCATCAAGTTCATGTTTGTCTAAAGTGGCCAATTTATATGCCACTGATCCAAATTTGGAAATAATAACGTAATGCTCGAGCTAATTTTCCTCAAATTTTCCTTTCTTTTCTTGTTCGACATTGGTGTTTTTATGATTTTCATTAAGGACTAGGTCACCAATTATGAATTATCAGAACTAGATTTTCCTACTATATTGGCCTTTGAGTTTATTTTTATATGCTATAAGGTGAAAAAGAGCATTCTGACACTTTTTATTCAATAATTCTAGTTATTATAGCCACTCATTTCTTATAATTACCTAAAAGTGGTATTTGGATGCTAAGAGTGTTGCTTGAGTTATCCTATTCCTAGATTAGCCCTAGACCTATCTTGGAGACTTAAACACACTTTAACAACCATTTTGTAGACCAAATGTAGCTATAGTTAGCCAAAACATAGTCCCAAGATATCTTTCCTAGATCCCAACCTAGTGTGCCCAATAGTCTACCAAGTGGACATTATCACCACATTTGGGACACTACAACCACATGGTGCTAGTGTCCCAACTAAGCGCTATTATTTTTTTCCCTAACTCTACTAGATGGATAATTTTCCAAATGTATGACCCTACTAAGGTCAGAATAAGTACATTTTATTATCCACATAAGTTATATATTTCTATAAATACAAGTCTATTTGACCTCTATTTACTAGATGTAAAATAGATGTAAAATCCTATTCAAACAGAAGACAAGTTGAGAAAAATTAAGGTATTTGATCTCTATTCCACCCTACTTATGCATACTACCATATATATCATCCCTAATCCCATATTTAAAAGATTTAAAATCTCAAGCACATTCAAGGCATCCAAGTCCACTCTCATTCTAGCATTCACTTGCACTTGCACCAAGCACTAGGTGGGAGAACTACATTAGGCTTTATCCCTCGTCAAAGCAATGGTATGTAGGTAAATATATTTATAATAGGGTGGTGAGGATCTCAAACTTATCCTAATAACAAACACAAACTTATTGATCATGTTATACTTTCAAGGAGGAATATGGTTTGTGCACTAAATCAAGTTTTCTAGGCATAACACAGAGTTTTGGATTTTATACATGCAGGAACATGACCCAGAAACACAAGCATAGGTGCTTCCAAAAAATAGGAACAATCATAAAAAGAGGACACTAACACCACAACACCACTTTGAGGACACTACAATAGTATGACACTACTATCTATATGGGGTGCTACTATCCAATGAGCAAATAGATCTTGGGACCCTATTGATGACACTCAAAATTGTCTATAAACTAGTTTTTAGAACCCAAAGCATCCACGACAGTCATTTTCTAGATAAATTTTTATTTAAGCATATTTATTACTATTTTTAGAAAGTTAAATAAGGTCAAAATACATAAAAAATTAGTGCTTAATTATTTCATATTATTTAACTAATTTAGACATGTCATCCCTTTAATATAACATAGGATTTACATAGTTAAACCCTAAAAGGTTAAATCATTTGGTGAACCCAACTTACTTCAAATATTGATTCAAACCTAACTTGCATTTCCAAAAAATATTATGCAATAAAATAGGGCTGCATAATTCTAATTTTTTTATTTTTTAGATAACCTAGCTAAAGTTAAATCAATTTCAGATTAGGGTTTCAATTTATTTACATAAAATTTAAATTGTTGTAAAACAACACTAGTTTAACAAAACCCTAACCATGAATGCACTTACGTTTTTTATCCTTTTTCAATTTATACTTATATTTTAGATCCATATATCTTTTGATTTTTATTTCATATAATCATGGTCATAATGACAAAATAAATTAATCACTTTTTGTTGAAAAGTTTAATATTTTCATTTACATGTTTGTTCCCTTAAATTTGGAATGAAATTAGAAAATACATAAACATATGTATAGATGATGCTTTATATCAATTTAAGTATATGTCATATCTCATACCATGTTATATTTTTCCTATGTGCAATTCCATTAACAAGAAAACCCATACACATAGAGAATTTAACACATAAGCTAACAACTATGTTTCAAGTTTCAATGTCATATCTTATCCAAAGGAAAAAATTTCCTCCTAATCTCCATGAGGGTGATAAATACTTTCCCTCTAACCAGGTCCATGATATCATTCCTCCACAAGATGAAGCAAACCATACAAATGTCACTAATCCCCATACTTAGCCTATTGACACCTCTTCCCTAAAAGGTGTGTGCCTTCATGTTCAATCATAAATAGCTAGGGTTTGCACTTGTGAGACTCTACGTGATCAAATTAATAGTATGAGAAAGATAATTACATGTTTACAAAATTAGAATCAACTATTACATGAAAATATTATAACATTGGAAAATTAATTTAAAAGACAAAGGCCTTTAGGGCATAATAATGTAAACCATGTATATGCATTTTCACCTAGCCAATTTTTGGAAAACAATGTTACATATCCAAATCATAAATCGTAACAAAGTACATCTATAACTAGTGATTCAAAAATAATTTAAAGTGCAAATAAGATCTCCAATAAGATACTAAGGGACATTATTAAAGCTAAGTTGATCAACCTACCTCCTTTACACCTAATGAGGAGATCCAGATATTTTTGTGCATATCATAAAATACATAGGTACCACACAGATTCATGTTTAGCATTGAAAAAGAAAATACAATAGATAATGGATATAAATGACAAGCATAGTGACACATCATCTAGACAACATACAATATCCCATCTACCAATTCAAAAAGAATCCAATTTAGAAACAATACAAAAATGGTTACCAAAGAATAAATTAGAACAACACAAGGTTCATAAAACACCACCAAATCAAGAAATAATACAACAAACACAAATAAATCAAGCAAATCTTCCTCTCTAAAATAAGGCTCAACATTTAATATGGTATAATTTTGGTCAAAAGTATCAACAAAATTTTGATTATCATGGTCAAATTTTGGGAAAGTAGTCCTAAGGCATCACTACTCCTATTCTATTAGTTGATAATGTTGGTCAACAAGGTTTGGGATTTATTAAACATCTTAAGGCACATCAATAACATATATATTTTATCAAAGAAAAACATCTAGATACACAAGAAATGTTACAAAAAGAGTTAGATATTGAGTTGTAAAGTAAAAATAATGATCAACCAACAATCATTATCAAACAAGGATTTCTAATAAAAAAGCCTCCACAACACCATATGTCTACAATACGCATAGTTTCAAAGGGAAAAATCGCAATAAATATTCCAAAATTCAATTCATAAAGGTCAAATCCATGTTATGAGGTAATCACCTCTATCATTCTAGGTTAATTATGATTCTAATGATGAATAATAATCAGATTCCTACTATAATGACATTTAACTAAAACATAGAAATCACACTACAGGAGAGATTACAATTCCTATTTTTGACATAGGTCATGGTGATAGTGAGTTTCCCATGAGACTCATTGGTTAGTATGGTTTCAAATCCTGTATATACTTCCTTCTTCACTATTGCTCCTTGTACATAGTTTATTTTCATTTACTTGTACATATATTATATCCAAAAAATAAAAAATACAACAATTTAACATGTTAAAACACAAAAACATTCAACTATTAATAATAAAAACACAAAATTTATAGATTGTAGGCATTGATATGTTTACATTTCTACTACTTGTAAGACATTGAATATTTTTTGCTATCTTAGTATAGTCAATTTTATCATACACATATGATTCACTTGTTCTTGTCGAGTGCTTGTAGATTACTTATAGGACTCTAGTCTACTATAATGATCTAGATTTGTTATCATCTACCCACTAGGGGCATATCATTGATCCAAGTTTATTTAATTGATACATTTTCCCACTCAGGGGCATCTCATACATAGTTGATACTACCATGTTATATCTTTAGATAATATACATTCCAATTTATGCATTGATAAATCTTGATATTGATCATTGCTACTCCTTTCTTATATTTTTTTCCAACTATCACTAGTTTGACTAAGCATATGTACATATTGGAATTTTCATAGATTTGTACTACATAGTTATACATGCTTTCATTTCCAGCATTCCTAGTTTAGATTTGATTGTGTTTCCTATGCTTCTTCCATTTCAAGGGAATTTGAATATGTTATTGATCTTTGAATCTATCCCACTTATATATTTATATGCCTTGGACATGTGCCCATGTCCCTTGTGTGTGTGATTTCCTAATTGTATATGTAGACATTTGAACATGTCCTTCCATGTGGTTCTAAGCCAATTTATTTGTTACTTGCATATGTGGAAATTTGAACATGCCCCTGTATGTCTTCATTCTCAAATTTAGTGACATGTGCCCATATCCCTTGTTTTTTGGCCCCTTATCCTAGTTGTATGTGCCTCATGTGTTTGTATTTATGCTTATTTGTATGCTTCTTCACCATGACACTTGTATTTTCTTGCTACACACTCCTATTTTTGATGCCATGAGGGAACTCATGAATCTACCCTTCCTTCTTGGGTTCCATGATGGACACCATGCCTAATTTCCCTAGGTAGTTATTCAAATTTATTTTTATACATTGATTACATCTATCTTGACACCCTTATGCAATGCTATATTAAAACATACATCTTATATTACTTACTCATGCTTAGATACTTTTACTTTCTGATGTTATGTTTATAAACTATATTGGAATATCATGCACATGCTCTAACTAACACATTTTTCAGAGCTAGTTCTTTTGAGAACAATTATTACATATGTTTCATAACTACTCTCAAAAGAGGTGGAATTCATAGGGGTTTGTCATAGAGATCAGGTTCCTACTTAATAGTTACTAACATTATTATTGTATAGATATTTACCGAGAGGTAAATATAAAATAGGTTAGTTTTAATTAGTGTGTGAAATATATTGTTAATGATAATATATTCATATTAAAGTGGTTTATTGGGAATTGTTTATATGATTTGAGGAGATTTGAGCTCCCCAAATATAGGAAATATCATTCCTATACAATTTGTAATCTCTCGTATGTAAATATATAGCAGAAGAAATATATTATTAGTGTGTTTTAAATATTATCTCTATGTTTAGCTCTTTTTAGTTATTCAGATATGAACCAACCCCAATATGTGGTATCAGAGTAGGGATCATCTGATAGAAGTATATGTAGTTTAGAGGGATAATTAGTATTTTCTATTGTCCTGAATCTATTTGAAATCTTGGTTTTGTAATTTCTATTTTACAAAGTAGATTAACATGTGTGTGTAGATATCATTCATTTGATAGAGATTGGATATCTTCACAACTATACTACCATGTTTGTTAATCATATATGCCTATCAAAATTTGGGCATTCTTTTGGAAATCAACCTGCACATCTTTTTTGTTGTGGATCATGGTTGTTAGAGTTTTTCATTGGTATCTATGAAATGTGTTAGGAGGTTAACAAGTTTTTCATTAGATACATTAAAATCTTGGCTTATGCATGCATCAAAGCATGGCTACATCAATTTATAGAGTGGATGTTTGAGTTCATTAGTCCTACATCTATTGTAATATTTTTACTCATCAAGATCTTAAGACTCAGTCTTTTGGATCCACCTTGTGTCATTGGTAAAGCCTATCTATTCCTTATACGACCTAGTTGGTGACATCAAACAACATAGATCAAATTTTATATTCAAAAGAATATATTTGAATACCACACAACTTTCTTCCATCAGATTCAAGCTATTCAAATGCCATAGTTCTCTTCTATTGAGCTCAGTCTATACGATGCATCAAACTCTCTTTAGCAAAGAAATAACCTTTATGTGATTCTGATCAATCTATATGGCTCAGCTATGGATTTATATCATGAAAATAATTCTTAGGTCTATTGTATTAAAAATTTAGGTCATAAATCAATATATGTGCTGCTTAAACACATATGGATTTGCTTGCATGTACCCATTGCATTTGTCATCTATTGAGCCATGCGTGTGATTATTTTTTCCCATCGAGTTCATCTCATGCCTCACCATGTTGTAACATCTCTCCATCTCAATAGATCTATCTCAAATAATGGATTTATAGTTGACTACATTTAGGTGTCAATTTGACCATAGGAGCTCATCCAAAATCATGGTGATTAGAGTGCACATGAATTGACCTGACCAAGTAAAAGGTGTGTTTCTATTCATACAAGTTCATTAACATTATATGTCATCAAAAGTGTAGTAATTCTAATTATAGTAGTCTCAAAGTTTATTTTTGTATGGGATATTATCATTTAAAGTTAGTTTATTATTTGATCCGCATAAAATAGTAATATAGGTTGTTTTGTATTTAATTACAAAGTCATAGGTATATTATTTATCATCTATGGTAATAGGTATTGGGTCAAGAGTCAAGTTTATGTTGAGTCATTTTGTCACTAAGCCTAGGTCAATATTTGGTCATCAAAAGATTTAGAAATGTCAAAAGAGTTAAGAGTCATTTTTTTTTCTATACGGTGTGCATGTTTTATGTCAAAAAAAAGTTGTCATTGTCAAAATTAAAATTTATTTGATATTATCAAAAATTGTAAAATGGATGCAGTTTCACGTATACATAGTGTTCAGATTGTGGGGGGATTTTTCCTCAAAAAATTAATGCATTTGAGCTACATTAACATAATAGCTAAGGAAAGAGATTTACATATTATAGGATGGAGGCATAGGAGGATGGAGTCCATTCAAGCCTCTTGTAAGCCACTAGCGAAGAGGCCACTTTTAATTTAGTGGCATTTCTTTATAGTTGTGTGGATTTTAATGTGGTGTGATAATTTTTATTTCAGCATGTGTTCTTGATATAGAATAAAAGTATAATTCTTGTTTGAGAAATCCCTTTTGATATTTCCTTTTTTAATCCCTATAAGTTAGAAAATGATGGGAATTAAATATGTACTTGCATATATGACATGGTTTATGGTAAATGTTGACCAAATTTGACTTTTAGGTCAAATTAGGGCA
Source organism: Torreya grandis (assembly GCA_037957365.1). Lineage (NCBI taxonomy): Eukaryota > Viridiplantae > Streptophyta > Pinopsida > Cupressales > Taxaceae > Torreya > Torreya grandis. The sequence continues at coordinate 109,214 of JARHVA010008763.1, forward strand.
CCCTTAGGTAAATTTTTTGACCTTTAAGTGTTCTAGGGGGACAAATATTATGTCATAAGGTGTTTTATAGGTTAATTAATGTCATTTGATGTTATAATAGCCTTGGTCCCTAGTTATTATAGTCCTAGTCATTTTGGGTCATTTTGAGGTCAAAAAGGGCATATTTAATGAGTTGTACATGTTTCTTAGGAAGTGTAAAGGCTAAAAAAATGATGTCATGTCCCATGTGTCCACTTAAGTCTTAATAAAATGACATAATTAAAAAGTGATAAGTTGTGCAAAAGAAAAGGTAGTTTTTTAGTGAAAGGAGAAGAAAATGGCACTTGTATGACCTATTTGGGAAGTGTGCCATGTGGGAAAGGATTATACAATGCCTATTCAGATTCCCCATGTTTATCTCCATGTTTGAAATGATTTATAAGTTTCATTTTAATGCCAAAACCATTCTACTCCTTTTCACCTTTCTTGGTAAGCAAAAGTGACCTGTAGGTTTATACTTGGTATGGTCAACACAAGGGGTTTTAGGAAAAATGATCTTGGGGGTGTATTCTACAATCAGTTAGCTTCTATTAGATATTTTGTTGTAGAATAATGTTGATATAAGATTAATAAACCATTATTAATAAGTTGACCTTTTAAATATACTTGCTAATCTTGTTTGGGAAAGCTCGTACAATTCACTTGCTAAGATTGGTTATAGAGGAAGTTGAATCCCTTCCCTCATGTTCTCCATGGTTGGTTTCACATTTGGTTTTGATTTGATGAGTCAACTAACTCAGTTTTCAAAGAGGAGTGAAAGAGTGAAGTTATATTCTATTTTGTCTTTTTCTAAAATGTTGGTATTTTACAAAGGTTTTGTGCGAATAAAGAATGATGTCTGACATGCCTCAAATTCATATTACTACCTCCTTCCATGTTTTGGCTTCACCATATCATGTTTTGGGATGTTTTAAATCTTTTCATTCTCCATTGTCATTTCCATGCCTAACCATTGTTGCATTCAGATGTATGGGCTTGTTCATCTCATTCCTAGAGTTGCATTCATTGGTACATCAATTTTCCTAACCATTAAGAGTTGAAGAGATTCTATTAAGATGTTTGGGAAATTATAAATGTGGTCCCAAGCCTATTTACCATGCCAAGTATTCATTTTATGTCATTTTTTGCTTTATTCCATATATATACAATTGATTTTCATGTTGAAGAAGATAGTTTAAAACTAGTTTCAAGGTGTCCAAGAATGGAGATAATGTATTTGAGGGTTGGAAATGAATTTGAGTTGTTTTGAAACTATTCACCACCATGTTTTTTCTCAATTGCATTCCCTACCTATGTAAAATAACCTAATGCATACCTATAGAGCCTTTGCTAACATCATGCTGATGTGTGAAAGAGTGGATGTGTGTTCCAACCTCTTAGTCTTGCTAGAGGTGCATAAGATATTTTTTAAGAACACACAAAGTTCACATTCATGGGTAGTTTCATATTGTTCATATCTAGCTCACTGTTGGTGTACCAAAGCATCTACCTATAGGTGGTTAAGTAGGGTAATAAAATGATTTCATGGAGAGGATGAAATAATTGGATACCTACTCAAGGTTGTGGCATGATAATCAATTGATAGACTCATACAAAGTGGAAAATAAGCAAAAGAGGTGTGAAATCATGTTGAACAGGCAAATGACTATGTTCTAGGAAGTTATCCCTAAAATTTCCAAATAGAGGTTAGGGGGATTCTTTTAAGTATCTTAAAACATGCTTTCAAAGTGTTTCAAATCATCTAGCCTAGCCCGTCTTGTAGCCCCTAACATAGAGAGTCTACATGCCAAGAATGGAGGTCAAATAATGAGGGAAGATAGGTTTTTTGAAGCCTAAAATATGCCTAAGAAAGCACTAAAACACTTCATTGAAGTCTATATGTTTGAGGTTAAAAATTAAGTTTAACACCATAAGGAGAAACATTAAACAATTATCATGGATAAGATGGTTTCAATAGATGGAAAGTTAGAATAATGTCTTCAATGTAAGTAAGAAAGGATTGAAATGTTCCCTTACAACCCCCATCACTGTCTATAGGTGTCCCTTGTATGGAGAATACACACCTACAATAGGGTTAGATCAATGACCCCAACCTTGATGCCTATTTGATGATTTAAGATCATAAAATGGTGAGTGAATGATAAAGAATGAATTTTTTGATCAAAAATGGTTCAAGGCAGGTTATTTAGCATCTCAACTAGACTCATTTGAAGTAATAGATACCTACATGAATCAATGAGAGCAAAGTGTCTCAATTCACAGGCAAAAAGATAGCATGAGCATGTAGGTGTGGTTATAAGACACTTAGAATAATTTATAGAGGAAAAGGATATTGTGTGACCTAAATGAGTTTCAAAGGAGTCTTTTATCATCCTGAACAAGCCAATTAGAAGCATAAACACCTACATGCAACAATCTACATTAGAGTTGTTTAGTCATTTGGAGAGGACTTAGTCTAGTTAGTTGAAAGTGTATATTGAATGCTTGGGAAGGGTAATATGATGATACAAAAAAATAAGAACCTTATCCATGAATATAATGAGCTTCATAATATCTATTAAAATCAAATTAACCTATAGGTAGGGGCAAAATTAGGGTGTCTCAGTCAGAGTACAGTGGGGTACCTAGTTTTGACTAGAAGTACATATGAGGCCCAAAAGGGAGTTTGGGTGATAGGAAAAACATATTGTCACATAAATAAAATTAATTTTAGCTTCATGAAGTATATACATGATGCAAAAAACCTAAAAATTATCTCATGTAACCCTATGTACACCTATAACCACCATGTTGTAGTCTTGGACATGAAGGTGAGAGGAAGACATGAAAGTGTTTAAGTGAAGAGAGAAGTCTTGAATAAAATTAAGATGGTAAATGATTGATGAATTAATTTTTATACACACTCAAATACCCCTTAAAAAATTCTATCTACTCTTCTTTACTTGGCCAAAGCTATTAGTGTGTATAATGAGCCATGAAACCTCTTTGCTCAATAGATGAACATGAGGAATTTAAAGAGAAAGAATGTTTTAGGGTGAATAACAAGATTTATTAGCATTAATTGGATATGGAAAACATTTTTAAGCAACATATAGTCATTTTTTTTTGTCTTGGAGAGGTCACTCTTAGGAGGATTTGAAGAAAATGCAGGAAAATAAGCTTTTTGAGGCCTTTTTTGGGCATTTAGAGATGGTTAGGCACAAAAATCAAAGAATAAAACTAAAAAATATGGTAAAAATAATAATTAGGACTTGTAAAAACTCCAAAAATACTAATTTTTTCTTAAGGATATGTTATATACCTTACTATTTTGTCTTATAGGTCAGCCAGTCTAGGAAAATCATGCTTTGGCAAAGTGAGCTAGTGAGTGTAAAATGAATGAAAGACTTGATATGAAGTTTTTGGAACCTTAATACAAATATAATGAAGTGTATGGAAGGAAAATAGATGATATAAATTCACTAATATAGGATTAAACCTCTCAATCAACAAAATATCCCTACACATAGTCTAACTAGGCAAGCTTTCACTAGGCCTGGTTAGTGAATGAGGGTAAGGGAGAAGAGGAGTGTTTGGGAGGTTGTGTGGTGATATTAATAGTTTTAATGAAGAATTAATGAGCATGAGATACCAGCACAAACATGAAATATTAGTTAAAGTATCTCAAACTTGCAGGGTACATGCTAAACCCTTTAGGCCTTCAAGGGACCTAGAACCAATTTGGGGTCCATTTCAACTCCTAAATCTTGGAGGGATAAATAGTTGATTTAAAAATGTTTATGAGGTGGAAATAGACATGTTTGAGCTTTGGATATGAAAATAAATGTATAAAAAATCTATTTTTATCTTAGAGAGGGTACAAGCATGCAATAAAGGCAAGAATAAGCTTGATGGAGTGAATTCAAATGCTCATATCTCCTCTAAGGCTTTGCATGGGAAATAAATGAATTGGGAGAGGTTATCAGGGAACCTTGGCATCAATTTTGTGTCATCTAGTGGAAGATACAATATCAAATCTTTAAGAACAAAGCTTAAGACCAAAAACTACCTAAAACCCTACTAAACCCTCAACCAGGGCTCGATGGAGAAAAAAAGCTTGGAGAGCTATAAAAATGACATAATTTGACCATAAAATCTATTATAATTTGAAAAGGAATCCTTTAGGATTCCTCCCATATAGATTATTTGTATGGAATTATATGGACAACATGTAAAATAGGGTATTTTGACCATTTTTTATGTTTTTCAAGTTCTAGGAGGTTTCAAAAGATGAAATAAATCTTGGAGGAAATATTTAGAATTATTATAACTCCATATGGTTATTTATTGGTAAGGGAAAAATTATAAATTTTCAATAGACCTCTTTTTAGCTAGTCAAAACTGGCATAGTGGACACAAGAGTGAGAAGGGTGAAAACTCCAAGTATGAGACTTTTTAAAGCATGACTGATGCCTCTAAGGATATGGAGGGTCTTGAAAGGTGTCATTAACTCCCTACCATTGATTTTAATGGAAAATTGAAGGAATTTTTAAAGCTAAATGTGAGAGGTGACTAAAAAAGGAGTTTTTTAGACTACAAACAATGATGGCTTCCTTCTAGAAGTTTCTAGATGAGTAGTGTTGACCATTTTGGCTGTGTAGGTCAAAATCAGTCTCCTTCCCCTACTATTCTAAGCTAGTTCAAATTTAATTTTCACAAGTCTTTTAGAAAAAAGAGGAACCAATTTAGTGGTTCGATGTTAGGTCCCAATAGCATGATCTTTCCAAGAACTTTGAACTTGAACTTTGAACCATTATTAGTTCAGTTCAGTTGGTTCAACGAGTTGGTTCAGTTCAGTTGGTTTAACGGATTGGTTCAAAGGGATGGTTCAAGAATTGGTTCAGGTCAAAAGGTTCAAAGGGGGTCTTTTGAAGCCTAAAAGACAAGTGCCCTTGCAGAGGGTAGTCTCAGACCCAAAATTACCCTTGCGGAGGGTACTCAGGTGATAAAGGACCTTCGCAACTTTTCCAAAAAGTAATTTTTGGAGACCAAACAACCCTTGTAGAGGGAAGGTGATGAGCAAAATGGACCATTGAAAAATTCTAAAGGGTAGCTTTGGGCTTGATTTTCCCTTGCAAAGGGTAGGGAACCTTTGCAGACAAAAGGCAAAAGGGTAGAGTTTTATTTCAAAAAAAGGACAAGTCAAAGATAGAAGAAAAGGATAAGGCCAAATTTATTTAGACAAAATTTCTGAAGGAATTCCTTCAGACATTTTGTCCAAAGAAATCCTTCGAAAGAAAATCCTATGGCAATAAGGAATAAGGCAAAACCTTCAAACAAAAAGTCTAAAGGAATTTATTTAGACTTTTTGTCTGAATAAATTTGTCTGATAGAAAGTCAAAGATAGAAACTTTGAAGGGAGGAACCCAAAGGAATTCACCTAGGGAAAAGTCTGACTGAAAAAGGCAAGCAACATGAAGGAAACATATCCTTTGGATAAAATGTCTGAATGAATTACTTTGGACATTTTGTTTGAAGGATGAGACCTAACCAAAAGGAGACTGAAGGACCCCAAAGGGAAGGTGACCTTATAGGGGACTCTCGATGACTATGAAGGGACACCTCTCCAAAGCTGAAGGGACACCTCCCCTTTGGGAAGGATCAAATAAGAAAGTTGGAGGGTGACAGGCCCAAAGACATATCAAATTTAGGGCAATGGAATAGTCGTTAATCTTTAAAGGCTTGAGCATGGACCCAAATGAATTCAAAGGCCTTAAGGCCAATTGGAAGAATCACTAAGAAGGGAGCCTAAAGAGCCAAAGAATTAGTAGAAGATAACCCCTGAAGGCCGAAGGAGCCAGAAAAGAGAAAGCCAGGAAGAGACAAAAGAGCCAAGTGCAGAAATGGATAAAATATTCCAAGTGGAAAAGGAAGTTGTCAACTCAAGGAGTTACTCTAGTGGTTGACATAGTATTTACCAAGTGGTCATTAAGGAGCACAAATAGTGAATGGCATGACCCATTTTTCTTCACTTTACATTGATGAGCAGACAAGCCACATGAATGCCTTGAAGGATCAGTATTTTTTGCAGATAGACAATGTGGCCTATGTTTTCATGCATGACGTTTAATGTATTTAAAACACCTAAAATCAAAATTGGAGCTGATAAAGCATTCTCTTTTAGCGGCTTCCTCTTCCCAATTTTCTAAGCACACGTAGGCCACTTGTTAAATGGTGCCAAAGTATTTTCCAAAAGGGGACACTTTTGTTCTCTTCTTCTCTATATATATTGGAACTTCTCATTTGAGTAAGATATCTCTCATGTTGTAAGGTGAAGCCCTACCAATTTTCACTTGGAATCAATAGAATACGTCTTTTTACCTCTATTTTGGTTGGATATATCTCTAAGTGTATCTGAGTGTTAGCCTTGTGTTCAGTCATTTCTTTCTTGATGCTCTCATAAGCTTGATACCACCACACTTGGTATAAATAAAGTGCCATTCCTGTAGGTGACAAGAAGAGCTGTATTTGGAGCATAGAGGCAAAAGAAGGTTACTAGACAGTGTGCTTTTCCTACAGCACCTATGGTAAGTTCATTTTCTATGTGTTTCCATTAAAGCCTCCCTATCAAGCTTCCTTTAGTCTGGCCCTTTCATTAGATAAAGTGTATGTATGCATCATTATGGTTCAAAGTGTGAGTATGAGTAGATAAAACTTGTTTGGTGCATCACCAGCTTAGGTTAGGTTCTATTTTTTTAGTAATCCTTCTCTCTTTTCAACCCCCCATTATATATATGTATTAGCAATATTACTAAAATAACTTAGAGATGCATCAAAGGGATCTAGCCCTTATCTAGAGACTCTCCCCTTAGTTTTGCTAGACCCACATGCAAGAGAAGAGTTTCCATTTTTCCACGTGGAAGAGAGAAGCTCAGGCTTCTCTCCAGGGTGAAATCCACACTGTCAACAATTTTTTGGCATGCCCGGTGGGATATATTTTTAACACTCAACAAAGTTCTAGGATTGATGCTAGTCCTACTATAGAAAAATCAACCATTTTCAACATCTGGCGACTCCACTAGTAGGAATATCAGTCTCTAATCAAAGACCAGTCTAACCCCCTATACCTAAAATCACCACACAATCTGCTACTAAGGACATCCTTTTTGAATTCATGGAATTACCTTTAAACTCAACAAAGTAACTGAGGTTTGAAAAAACTCATCTTTATTCAGTAAATCACCTTCCCAGACCTAATATAAGGTACACCTATGCAAGAAGGCCTTGGTTGAATCCTATCATAGCTATGGCTTTACCTTTTATGGCCTTTCATGGTCAGAGTCCTTTGAATCTCCTACATTATGACCCAGTTCCAAGGGTAGTAATTAAAAGTGTGCCTCCCTTTAATGGAGAAGGGCCCATTACTGCTATTGAACACATAAAAAATATTTCTAACCTTTACAATATTCACAATGTCACTGAGGAAAACATTGCGATCAGATTACTAGAATTGTCTTTTAAGGGCAAGGTTTTGGATTGGTATGGGACTTTACCCATGAATTCAGTCAATTCTTAGAATAAATTAGGCACCCTCTTATTTGAGGAGAAGAGTGAACACCTTTCACTTGTCGAGTAGCTGAACACTATGAAAAGAGCTTCGCATGAGTTCATGTAGGATTTCAATACTCATTTTTAGAAGACATGGGACATGATCCCCATTCTAGTAAGGTTGACTCCAAGCTATGCTTTCCTCTATTATTTGAAAGTGTTAAATAATGACATTGCTATTATGATACAGTCCATGGGAGGACATGTGCTACCTGCTACCTATGACATAGCTATAGTGGCTGAGAATTGCCTGGTGCACACTGGAAAGATAGCCCCTAGGCCTCATATGCCACTCTTTCTTGAATTGCTGCCTCCAATCTAGATACTACACCTGCCTTGGCTCTTCTACCTAGCATAGAAAATCTAGCTGCTACTTCATCCAATGACCTCCATGAAGTCAAAACCCTGTTACAAAGTGTAACAAATGAACTAGTGGCTCTTAAAAGGTATCAAGCTCAAGGCAATCGACCAAATCAAGGATATCAATAGTATGGAAAAGTAAGTAAACCCCCTTTCTAGAATTACAATCAAGGGCAGGGTCAATTTACATAGGCCATACCTTTTCAAGGCTATAATCTAGGTGCCCCTTCATCATCCAAGGCTCTAGCGCTCGCTCAAAACTATCTGGTACAAGAACAACCCAATTACTCAACCATGGGATATGGTCAAGATCAGGCTATTTATACAAATGAAATGCTGAGTCACTACATAAATGCATAGGACAATTAGGTAGCCACCCAATTCCCAAACTTTGAGGCTTTAGTGTAACCCAACATGGGCAACTATTAGACTCAGCCCAATTCTACTCTCATTAATCACCTGGAAGGTAAGTTCTATGTAGTCAATTACATGGGTAGTGCAGAAAATTAGGGCAAATATGTCATAGTAAACACAAAGTCCAAAAGGAGAGCAATGGAAGAAGCTCAAATAACTACTCAAACATCAACACCACCTTCTTCATCAATGTAAACCAAAAGGTTCCAAACTTTAGACCGCTAGTTGCACCTTCAACTCCTAGGCCTACACCTTAGGCTGTAAGTAATCCCAAAGAAGATTTGAAAGAAGGTAACCCTCAAGTTAACATGGTAGACCAAATGAAGAAGTTACACATGAATATCTCCTTGTGGGATTCATTATCAATATCAGGACAAAAGGACATGCTGCAAAAAGAATTGCATAGGCTAAATGAATAAGTTATCCCAGTAAAGGCTGATAATGTTTTGATGATGAATGGGCAGCCTTCCACATTAGGCCAAGTGAAGAAAGAGGAAAAGGTTCCCCCCTTTTATTTATTCTTGGTCATAGGAGATTTCTTGGTGCATAATTGCATCATTGACAGTGGAGCAAGCACCTCGGTAATGCCTAAATGCATAGCAGATAAATTGGGACTCAAATATGAAGAGATGACTAAGGGAGTCTTACAACTAGATGGAACACAAGCAAAGATAGTTGGAGTGGTAAAAGGTTTGAGCTTGATGCTACATGCCTACCTAACCTTCTCAGTTTCTCATGATCTGGTAGTGGTAAATGTCCCTCCTTACTTTGCTATTTTCTTATCCAGGGATTTCACATCCAAAATAGGCAACTACCTAGTAGTAAACTAGTCCTATCTAATTTTTAGAACCAAGTATGAGACTAAGGTTAAGATTGAATTAGAGCCACTCCATAGAGATCATCTCGAACCATACTCCCTCAAGGTGGTAAATGTCAGCTATGCCATTGTTGACCAAGAAGAATTCCAAGTGGATCAATCTCCATCCTCTGCCCTTGAAGGAGTTGCTGACTTACTCTTAGATGAATGGGGAAGTGACAACTTTGAGCATGATCCTTACAAGTTCATAGAAGAGGTAGGACTTGGGATTTATTGCATGCATGAAGAGGGTAATTTTGTACCAAATTTGATGAAAGCAAGCCAAGAAAGCTCAAGTTTATGGTAGTTGTTCTTTGATGGCTCAAGAAGTAAGTTGGGAGCTGGTGGTGGAGTGGTGCTAGTTTCTCCTTCAAAGGAGAAATACTTTTCATATTTTAGGATTTAATTTTATTACACAAGAAATGCTGCAAAGTATGAAACCCTCATACATGGTTTGGAGTGGGTGAGGAAAAGAGGAATCAAAGAGCTATAGGTTTTTGGTGACAATGAGCTGATTGTGAATCAAGGGGCCAAAATCTGATAAAGAATTCTTTACTTAAGTCCTAAAAATACAAGGTATGGGACTTAGTGGAGAGTTTCTTTACTTTAAATGTTACCTCCATTCCTAGAGAGTAGAACAAGAAAATAAATAGGATGGCAGTAGTTGGTGCCCAGTTTGATATCCCTAAGGAGATAGGCTGAGACCGCATTTTGTGCCATTTGAAGGTAGTAATCTGGCCTTCTGTACCTGACAATGTCACTAACTGGTAGGTGGTTGATAGTGACCAAAAAATAGCACTCTTCTTGCAAGAAGAAGCTAATTTTTCTTCTAAAAACTAGGCTAAGCTACAACAGCAGTATGGCAGCCAAATTATTTAGCTAAAGAACAATAAACTTCCAAATGGCTTGGTCACTCTCGAGAGTATCTTCAATGAATATGACTAGTTGAAAAGTGATAAGGAAAGCATCACAACCAAGGAGGAGAACTATGATAAGGTTGAAATATTCAATAATAAGTTTCTTGCACTTGGGAAAGTGTGCATAGATCATGAAAGGTAGGTCTTCACCTTGTTGTGCCAGGAGTTTGCTGATGTCTTCACCTGGGAGTATAATGATTTGAAGAGTTTTGACCCAAGTTTGGCCCAACATACCATTAAGTTAGAGAAATGTGCCAAGCCAATCAAGAAAAATCAAAGGCCTATCAACCCAAATATTGAGCCTCTCATGTGGAAGGAACTCACCAAGTTGATTGAGTCTAGGATAATATTTCTAATCAAACACTCCTCTTGGCTAGCCAATCTTGTTCTTGTCTGGAAAAAGAATGGGGAGATCAGATTATGTGTAGATTTTAGAGAACTCAATAGAGTCTCTTTGAAAGACCATTATCCTCTCCCAAGCATGGAGTAGATCCTTCAAATAGTGATAGGCAGTGAGCGTTTCTCCCTCTTGGATGGGTATTCAGGATATAATCAAGTTTTGGTACAAGACTATAACCAGTACAAGACAACCTTCACTACCAAATGGGGGATGTTTTCTTATATAAAAATTCCATTTGGACTATCTAATGCTGGTGCCACTTTTCAACAAGCCATGGACATGGCCTTTAAAGGCTTGATAAATAACATTGTGCTAGTGTATCTTGATGACGTAATAGTTTTCTCTAAGGAGGTGGGCTAACACATGAAACACCTCAGACAAATATTTGAGAGGTGTAGAGAGTTTGGTATCTCTCTCAACTTGAAGAAATGCATGTTCACTATCCATGATGGTAAACTCCTTGGCCATGTTGTTTCCAAAGAAGGCTTGAACATTGATCCAGAGAGAGTTCACTCCATCTTGGAGCTATCCTTACCTAAACATAAGAAAATCTTGCAGAGATTCTTTGGCAAAATAAATTTCATCTAGAGACTTATTCTAAATTTTACAGAGGTAGTCAAGCCATTAACCTCTATGTTGAAGAAAGATGATAAGTTCACATGGATAGTGCAAAGGAGGGATAGCTTTGAAGAGATCAAGTAGGCTATCTCCCAAGATCCTACCTTGATCAACCTTGACTTCACCAAGAATTTCAACATCTACACCTTCAAAAATTAAGAGGTAATCTCTGCCATGCTTACCCAAGTGAATGGTGATAACCTTGAGCAACCACTTGCATTTTTTAGCCAAGGCCTAAAGGGTTTTGAGGTCAGGTATACATATGTGGAGAAGTAAGTCATTGCAGTCATACAGAGCCTAAAAAATTTTAGACATATGTTGTCCAATAGCAGGATTCACCTTATGGTCCCCCATCTTAGCATCAAAGAATTCTTGACTAACCATGATCTGAATGAAAAGAGAGCAAGATGGATCACTAAAGTAATGGAGTATGACGTGGATGTCAAGATCACAAAGCTGGTAAGAGGAAAAGGCCTATGTGAACACCTTGCTACAGACCTTAAATAGTAAAAAGAGGATAGTTTACTAATTCATGATGTAGCTACAATAAAAGAACCAACTATTATGAAGGATTGAACATTAGACTTGAGGTGTTTCCTTCTCACTAGTGAGTGCCACAGGGCCTTGATAGGACCAAGAGGAGATATTTTAGACTCCAATCTCTCCCTTATGTCTTGATTGATGGAGTGTTGTTTAGAAGAGATCTCTCAGGAGTGCTTTTAAGGTGCATAGACCTAATTTAGGCTGATAAGGTGCTGTCTGAGTTCTATGATGGGCTAGCTGGTGGTCACTTTACTCCTAGGCCTACAGCTACAAGAATAATGAGAGCTAGTTATTTTTGGCCTACTCTATTCAGAGAAACTCATGCCTAGATATGAAAGTGCTAGTAGTGTGCACTCTTTGATGGGAAGAAACAACTAGCTACCTTGCCTTTACATCCTATTCAAGTGGAGCAACCATTCATGCAATGGGGCCTTGACTTTATAGGGATGATTAACCCTCTGTCCAGTGTTAGACACAAGTGGGTCCTAACCACGATAAACTAATTCAAAAGATGGGTAGAGGCTATCACTTTAAAGGAAGCCAATGAAAGTATAGTGTTGGATTTTTATAAAGACCTAGTGGTAAGGTTTGGGGTTCCAGCTACCATCATCTCAAATAGTGCTTTAGCTTTTTTGGGAACTAAAATGAGTGAATGGGCATTGAGATATGATATCTATCTTAGCACTTCATCCAATTACTACCCATAGGGGAATGGGTTGGCTAAGTCCACCAATAAGAATATGATTAGGATTATCAAGAGGACAATGGAGGAAAATCAGAGGACTTGGCATGCCAAATTGAAAATAACACTGTGGGTAGATAGGGTCACTCCAAAGAGAGTGATTGGTAATTCACCATACATGCTCATGTATGGAAGGGAAGCTAGGTATCCTATTTCACTTGAGTTACCATCCTTAGACCTTGTTCACTAGCTATAGTTAGAAGAAGGAAATAGCATGGAGGTTAGGCTATGCGAGCTGATGGAGCTTAAAGAGACAAGGGACAAGGCTATGGCTTCTATGACTAGTCACCAACAATAGATGAACAAATACTTTGAAAAGAGATCTTCATCAAAAGGTTTCTCTAAAGGAGACATCATCTTGAAGTGGGATGCAAACTGAGCTAAGCCTAGAAAGCATGTGAATTTTGACACCCTATAGAGTGGTCTATACGTCATCACTTAGTGTAAGTAGCACAATGCATTCCAAATCTCTAGGTTGGATGGTGAAGAACTATATATCCTAGTAAATGGGATACATCTTAAGCATTATCACTGAGCTTTTATCCCATCATGTATATATTTTCCTTATTTTTCCCTATTTTCCCTAAGTGCTTCTACACATGTTAGTAGTTTTCATAGTCTTGTGTGTGTTTTCATTTCATTTTGGGGGTAAAACCTTCATGATTTATTCTTGGATATCACATGGCTATTGCTAACTCTTTCAAAGCTACATTTTGAATCCATGCCCAATGGACTTTGAGGCTACTAGTTTCTAAGAATAGAAGGAATGCTTCCCCTAAGAATCACCATTTTGTTGACCATTTTGGCCCTATAGGCCAAAATTAGTCTCCTTCTTCCCCTGCTATTTTGAGCCAGTTCAAATTTAATTTGCACAAGTCTTTCAGCAAAAAGAGGAACCAATTCAATGGTTCAATGTCAGGGCCCAATAGCATGCTCTTTCCAAGAACTTTGAACTTGAACTTTGAACGATTGTTGGTTCAACGAGTTGGTTTAGTTCAGTTGGTTCAACGAGTTGGTTCAGTTCAGTTGGTTCAATGAGTTAGTTCAGTTCAGTTGGTTTAATAGATTGGTTCAAAGGGATGGTTCAAGAATTGGTTTAGATCAAAAGGTTCAAAGGGGGTCTTTTGAAGCTTGAAGGACAAGTGCCCTTGTAGAGGGTAGTCCTAGACCCAAAAGTACCCTTATAGAGGGTATCAAGTGATAAAGGAACTTTGCAACTTTTCCAAAAAGCAAGTTTTGAAGACCAAATAGCCCTTGTGGAGGGTAGGTGATGAGCAAAATGGACCATTGAAAAAGTCTGAAGGGTAGCTTTGGGCTTGATTTGCCCTTGCAGAGGGAAGGGAACCTTTGCAGACAAAAGGTAAAAGGGCAGAGTTTTCTTTCAAAAAAGGGACAAGTCAAAGATAGAAGAAAAGGCTAAGGCCAAATTTCTCCAGACAAAATTTTTGAAGGAATTCCTTCAGACATTTTGTCTAAAGAAATCCTTTAGAAGAAAATCTCATGGAAATAAGGAACAAGGCAAAACCTTCAAACAAAAAGTCTAAGATAATTCCTTCAGACTTTTTGTCTGAATAAATTTGCCTGACAGAAAGCCAAAGATAGAAAGTCTGAAGGGAGGAACCCGAAGGAATTCACTCGGGGAAAAGTTCAGTGGAAAAAGGCAAGCAACATGAAGGAAACATATCCTTCAGACAAAATGTATAAAGGAATTCTTTTAGACATTTTGTTTAAAGGATGAGACCTAACCAAAAGGAGCCTGAAGGACCCCGAAGGGAAGGTGCCCTTGCGGGGGACTCTCGACAATTGTGAAGGGACACTTCTCCAACGCTGAAGGGACACCTCCCCTTTGGGAAGGATCAAACAAGAAATTTGAAGGAGGGTGATGGGCCTAAAGAAATCAAATTTAGGGCAATGGAATAGCTGTTGATATTTAAAGGCTTGAGCATAGACCTGAATGCATTCAAAGGCCTTAAGGCCAAAAGGCAAAACCACCGAGAAGGGAGCCCAAAGAACCAAAGAATTAGAAAAAGATAGCCCTCGAAGGCTGAAGGAGCTAGAAAAGACAAATCTAGGAAGAGACAAAAGAGCCAAGTGCAGAAATGGACAAAATAGTCCAAGTGGCAAAGGAAGGTGTCAACTCAAGGAGTTACTCCAGCGGTTGACACAGGATTTTGCCAAGTGGTCATCAAGGAGCACAAATAGTGAATGATGTGACCTATTTTTCTTCACTTTTCATTGATGAGTAGACAAACTGCATGAATGCCTTGAAGGAGTGGTCTTGTTTGTAGATAGATGGTGTGGCCTATGTTTTCACACATGACGTTTAATGTATTTAAAACACCTAAAGTCAAAACTGGAGCCAACAAATCATTCTCTTCTAGTGGATTCCTCTTCCCAATGATCTCAACACACATAAGACACTTGTCAAAGGGTGCCAAAGTATTTTCCAAAAGGGGATGATTTTGTTCTCTTCTTCTCTATATATATTGGAACTTCTCATTTGAGAAAGATATCTCTCATGTTGTAAGGTGAAGCCCTACCAATTTTCACCTGAAATCAATAAAATATGTCTTTTTACCTCTAGTTTGGTTGGATATATCTCTGAGTTTTAGCCTTGTGTTTAGTCATTTCTTTCTTGATGCTCTCATAAGCTTGATACCAACATGCCTGGTATAGACAAAGCACAATTCCTATAAGCAACAAGAAGAGTTGTATCTAGAGCATAGAGGCAAAATAAGATTTCCATATTGTGTGCTTTTCCTATAGTGCCTATGGTAAGTTCATTTTCTATGTGTTTTCACTAAAGCCTCCCTGTCAAGCTTCCTTTAGTCTGGCCCTTTCATCAGATAAAACGTATGTATGCATCCTTATGGTTCAAAGTGTGAGTATGAGTAGATCAAACTTGTTTGGTGCATCACCAACTTAGGTTAGGTTCTATTTTTTAGTAATCCTTCTCTCTTTTCAACCCCCCCCATTATATATATGTATTAGAAATATTACTAGAATAACTCAAAGATGCATCAAAGGGAGTTAGCCCTTATTTAGAGACTCTCCCCTCAGTTTTGCCAAGCAAGAGAGGAGTTTCCATTTTGTCACATGGAAGAGAGAAGCTCAGTCTTCTCTCCAGGGTGAAATCCACAACGTCAACAAGTAGGAATGCATAAAATGCATGGATATGCATGATTTAAGGCCTTCCATATTATCCCAATCATAAAACCTATACCTAATTAGTGGTGGGATGTTTAAACAAGTTCAAGTTATGAAGGTAATTTTTTGAGCCAAGACTAAGAATTTTATGCCATTTTTCATAAGTTTCATGATTATATGTACACTTGGTCCTCCTAACATTGTAGGGTTCATACCATATCTATTTCTTATGCAATTATAACCTATTTTATTAGATTTACAAGTGTCCAAGTGACTTGTGGACTTCCCTTGTCTTGCTCTTCTCTCAAAGGCTATAAATATTAACTCTTTTAACTCCTTTAATAGCCTCCATTGGTTAATGGTTAAACCCTATAATTTTTCTTAATTGATTGACTATTGAATAAATAAAATAGTGATTTTTCCTACTTACATGTTGTATAATTTAATGTTATTACAATATTATTAGTCTTGTCTAGTAGAAGATGATCTTTTCTAGCATGTTATCCTTGATTGTTCACCAAGTATGTATAAGAGTGATTGTTATAGGTCTTTATTAGTGTTATATTTCAAATTTAGAAGTGTCTTATAAGTGGTCCACTACTATATTATCTTAAATAATCATTAATTTCCCTCCTAAGTATCAAAATACCTTATTGAACCTATCTTATGAAACACTAATGTAATAATCTATCTTGTGTTGTGAATTTTGTGTAAGAGAAGATTTGTTTTGATCTAAGTAGTATAATTTTAGTCAATAAGAGGAAATATAATATTGGTACATCACCCTTTTTAGCTTTCTTAGTTGTTTTCTTAACCCTTTTCATCCAAAGTTGATAGGCAAGAAATTACGTCAAAGAGTGCATCAAGAGAACTAGCCCTTGCAAAGATTCATCTCATAAAATTATTACCCATAGCAAGAGATATGTTTCCATTGTTCCACTTGGATGAGAAGAGATAGGCATATCCTCAAGGGGTGAAATACAAGTGGCAATAGTAAACTAGAAAAACCACTTGTTTGGTGGTTAGCCATGGGATAAACCATCATTGGTTGTTGGTAAGTCATGAGAGAAACCATCATTGGTTTTTTGTTAGCTATGGAAAAACCATTTTTTAGGTTTGTGATCATTAGAAAAATCACACAATCATAATTAGTACAGGATGATATTCTCCCCATGTTTGGATAAAGGGGGTGTGATTAGGGATAATAATGTTAAGGGGGTAAATGTTATGGATTAATAGTTAGTAACATCATTATTGTATAGATATTTATTGAGAAGTAAATATAAAATAGGTTAGTTTTAACTAGTGCGCCAAATATATCGTCAATAACAATATATTCATATTATAGTGGTTTGTTGGGAATTATTTATATTAGAATTTTGAGGAGATTTGAGCTTCCCAAATATAGGAAATATCATTATTATTTAATTTGTAATCTCTTGTATGTAAATATATAATAGAATAAATATATTATTAGTGTGTTTTAAATATTCTCTCTATGTTTAGATCTTTTTAGTTATTCAAATCTGAACCAACCCCAATACTACTTTACTATTCGTAGATAAATTTTAGCACAGAAGATCAGTTTCATAAATCAAACATAGGGTAAACACATAAAAAATAGACTCAAAAATCAAATCAAATCACTTAGATTTTAGACCAGATAGACATTAGCACCAAGATTGAGACACTAGTGCCATAGGGTTTTGCTATCCAGTCAATGTGCTACTATCTAGTAGCCCTAACTTTAGGGTAGTCTAGATTATCCATATTAGTACACTAGGTATAATACAAATTTGCATAGAGACAGTCATAGGTTTGATAATTATGTTCAAATTTAACATAGATATACTCATTTGAATGTAGATTCATACCAATTACTCAGATTTGGGGGCATCATGCATGAAATGATCACTCCCACATTCAATTCAGTTGCACAAATTTAATTATTACATATTCAATTTAGAATCAATATACTCAGATATCATATTGGGTGTATGTACATGACACATAGTTTATATATACTCAACTACACATAGGTTAATCAGATGGAATGGAAAAATCCATGTAATTATCTATGATATATACACTTGCTATCACATTCCACATTGTCACCAGATTCATGCCTAATCCATCTATAATGGTTTGCACTCTCGAGTGGTTTAGATCCACCTAAATTAATTGAGTGGCTATAGAGATGATGTACATAGTTAGATATACCTGGTTAGATAATTTCAAAACTTTATGTAGTTTATTTAAAGATGCATTTACTTAACATAGGTGGGAATTGATGGATTCATGGCCTACTTGAGTTATTGAGACACCCACATGAGAGGGTTAGACACACTTATAATTTTATCCAAGATTTTCATAGATTAAGATCTAGTGAGTAAGGGTGGGAAATGATGGAGTCAAAACCAGATTGAGTTATTGAGCCACCCATATGATAATTGAGTAAGCCACTAACTCAGTCCAAACTATTCAATGATATGGTCACTATGTACACACACAATAGTTTGTAACCAAGTTTATATATTAGTTTTCATACCCAATGAGGTGTATTCATTCCTTAACTCTCTCTTTACTAAGCTTTATTCAGTTATTTTATTTAACATAATATTTTCATATTGATCATCTCTTAAGTAAGGACTAATTTTTGTATGTTTCATTATAGGTCATTACTTTAGATCATGTTCCACATATGCATACCTAGATTCACATACTCAGACTTAGCTACATGGGCTTCACTTCCAAGGTAAGTCCATGTACATTTTTTCCTTTATACTAGGCATTTCAATTTGTTCCATTTCTAGTATAAAGGAGGGTAAATCTAATCACCTAAAAGTGGTATTTTAATGCTAATAATGTTTCTTAAGTTAGTTTATTCCTAGTTTATCCTTATACATATCCTAGAGTCACTTTACCATCCATTGTGTAGACCATAAATAACTACAATTAACCAAAACATAGTCCCAAGATAGCTTTCCCATATCCTAACCCAATGTGCCCAATAGTCTACCAGGTGGACATTAATGCCACATTTCGAACACTATAATCATATGATGCTAGTGTCCCCGACTAGGTGTTATTTTACTTTTCCCTAACTCTAATAAATGGATACTTTTCCAAATGTGTTCCCCTCCTAAGGTTAACCTAAGCACATTTTCTTATCCACACAAGCTATAGATCTCTATAAATACAAGTCTATTTGACCTTTATTGACTATATGGAAAATAAATATAAAATCCTATTCAAACAAAAGATAAGTTGAAAAAAATTAAGGTATTTGATCCCTATTCTACCCTACTACATACTAACATCTACAATAGCCCTAAGATTAGATTCAAATCTCAAGCACATTCAAGGCATCCAATTCCACTCTCATTTTAACATTCACTTGCACTTTCACCAAGAATTAGGTGGGATAACTATATACACATAATATTTTAAAACTTTTATCACTTAATAATGATTTTTATCTTGTAAGAACCTATCAAGTATCAATATCTTTGAGTTCACATCTTAAGGGGTGTACCAAGAAAGGGGTGGGTAGAACATTGGTGCTTCATAGGATTATTGTCCCTTTTGCCACTTTTTATCTACACACTTGTCTCCTAAAAACCTTATCCCTAAGATTGTTATTCTCTCTTGCACACTCCTCAGTCATTTCCTATCTTTTGTCCCCCCTTTCATAACCTTAACCCACTTTTAAATGTTCACTCTACTAGGTCAACTGGGTCAACCCTGTATAGTTTTGGGTAAAATTCATTTAAGGTCTAGGTTGGCTCTTGGCCGACCTAGCCCATGACCTAATGAATTCTTATCCATAACTATTCTAGGTCGACTGGGTTGAACCTATCAACCAAATTTTTTAGGACTTAGGGTTAAATATACCTATATATAAAAGTTTATTTTGTCATTATTTAGAGAAGAGAAGAATAAATAAGAGCTATTTCACATATGATTATCCACCATTCTACTTGAGGAGCAAGGTTAGGGGTTCATACTTTATTTGGAGATATAGATCTTATCTTTATGAAAAGTCTTTTAGATGCATTGATAGGTTATGTATCATAAAGGTGACTTGTCTTTATCATCATTACATAACACAAAAATCTCTTGTGAACACCTAGGCCAAAGGAGAGATTGAGGCTCAGTGAGGTCTTATTCAAAGGTAAGTGTTCCTAACTTTGTTCCTTCTTTATAAGAGTAGATGGATATGAATTTTTACTTACCTTTTATGCATTAAGATTTTATATACATTGATGTGAGTATATGTCTCTTATGCGTGTTTAGTTTTAT
The DNA here is from genome assembly GCA_037957365.1 of Torreya grandis. NCBI lineage: Eukaryota > Viridiplantae > Streptophyta > Pinopsida > Cupressales > Taxaceae > Torreya > Torreya grandis. Next base: position 129,139 of record JARHVA010008763.1, read on the forward strand.
TGTTTATTAAATCAACTTTGTACCATAAGCTTTGGTGAGAACTAGATTAAAATTTACATATTATTAGTTTAATGAATATAATAAATATGACCTAACTAGGGTTATTGCATGATAATGATTGAATGGAGGCTTTGGAACCCTCCCTAGCATTGTGTATTGTGATAAGAAATCCCCTAATTGAGTTGAGAAGATCCCCATATTGGTCACATTCCTAATTATCTAATGTATCCCCAATCAGAAGTGTATGGTATGATCTATCTTCTTTGAGTTAGGATTGATTTATAAACATGATGCATTTTTGATTACATACATTCTAGTGAACTTTACGTGAATCTAACCCTTGCAAGTTTTATCTCATATTTTTCATTATTTTATCATTTTATTTATCTATATTTAGGATATTGGGTTGACAATATCAATATAGTTCTAACTTCTATGCATAGGTTTAACACACAATCACATAAATACGACTCTATTTTATTCAAATAGGTTTTTCATTAGGTAGAAACTACTAGGTTGACCTTATTGACATAGTACACTTACAAACTTACAAAAAACATACTAGGTTGACATTGCTAACATAATATACTTTACAGGTGTCATCAAATAGGGAACTACAGATCTAGGTTGACCCAGTTGACCCAATTGGCATAATTTGCATGTATAAATCAAGGCACTTCAACAACAATCTCATTTTCCTTTGCATCCTCCAACACACCAAGGTTCCTTTATTTCCTTCTCTATCATTTTTATTATTCATTATAATTTTGTTTTTCATAGTTTGTAGTCTTTAAAACTGCCCCTATACAATAAACTAGGTCCACACTATCGACCTAGTTCTATATTCTATCTTTTGTCTAGAAAACTAGGTTGACATTATCGATGTAGTTGTTTTTTAGACCCTTGTTTCAACAATATAGTAGTGAAATTATTGACTTTATTCTATAATCTATGCATATACTATCATTTAAACTAACATTGCACTATGTTTTAAAGTTGGAATTAACACTTATATACTAGTAACTATCTCACACTTTTAATTTTTAGTGGATTTAATCCTTAAAATAGATCACATAGTCTAATTATGTGGTTTTTAAATATACCATTTAGTTTCACTACTTTTCTCTTTTATGTACACACTACCAAATCACATAATCTTAAAATAAATTTAAACATTTATCTACCCAAGGTCTAACTACTTGGATTTCATCACCAAAGGGGAAGTTGACTTGTTTTTCTAGCCAAGTATAAAAATGTGGTTAATGGTATATATTGGATAAGTACCTAACACCCTTATCACTATGATGTGTGAAGTGAGGGGGCAGACTCTAATATGAAGCCAATACCATTGCCAATATAGATCCCTTTTAGCTAAACATCCTATAACCATCCATAGATTGATTTCTAGTTCCTTGTTTACATCTAACTTCCCTATCACATCTAAAATCATATTCTAATAATCTAACAATATTCAAGATGATGACTTAGTTAGCATTTACTTTCCAAGTTGACTACTTGATTTTTGCTCAATTGTATGTTGTATTGCAAAGACTTACATTAGCCAATGTTGGTGTAAGGTTTTGTGTTATGTTCCTCAATTGGACCATCCTAATTGACCAAATTGATTATGTGTTTCTTTCATTTCTATCTTTCAAAAGTACTTGTGAATTTTTTTCTATTTCAGTACATAGTCATTCTACTTGACATAGTCTCTTATAGACTATCTCTTTTTCCTACGTACAGTACTAGGTTGACCCTATTGACACAATACTCTTTTTTGATTCCCAAGATATATAACTAAGTCAACCTTTATAAATATATATATTTTTTCCTATTTATTACCCAAGTTAAAAAAATAAGTCAATCCAATCAACTTTGTATTCCTATTTTCATAGATTTTAAACCTTATTTTTTGTACTAGGTTGACCCAGTTAATGTTATACTCTTTTATGCCTCTTCCTATTTCCTTTCTTTTGCATCACTTTTATCTTATTTAGTCCTTATCATTCATCATTAAATTTTTATTTAAATACAACATTTAATTGAATTCAATAGATATGATGAGTCTTATTGTTGATGCAGTGGATTGCACCCTAGATAGGAGGCTGAGCTCCTGCCTTCCACACGTCAAAATGGAAACTCCCCTCTTGCCTGTGGGGATAGTAAAATTGGGGGGAGAGTCTCTAGATAAGGGCTAGCTCCCTTTGATGCATATGAGTTATTCCAAAAAGTGCTAATACATACATACATACATACATATACATACATACATACATACATACATACATACATACATACATACATACATACATATATATATATATATATATATATATATATATAGACATATATATACATATACATATATATATATATATATACATACATACATACATATATATATATATATATATATATATATAATGGGGGGGATGAAAAGGGAGAAGGATTACAAGAAAACAAAACCTAATCTAAGAGGGTGATGCACCAAATAATTTCAACCTACTCACACTCACACTCTGAACCATAAAAACACATACACTTTAACTGATAAAAGGACTAGGCTATAGGAAGCTTGATAGGGAGGCTTTAATGGAACACATAGGAAAAGGACTTACCATAGGCACTATAGGAAAAGCACACTATCTAGTAACCTCCTTCTGTCTCCACACTCTAGGTGTAGCTCTTCTTGTCACCTATAAGAATGGCACCTTATAGAAACTAGGTGCATTGGTGTCAACCCTATGAAAGCATTAAGAAGCAATGACTGAACACAAGACTAACACTCAGACACACTCAGAGAGATATCTAACCAAAATAGAGGTAAAAATGCATTTTCATTGATTCCAAGTGAAAATTGCTAGGGCTTCACCTTACAATGTGAAAGATAGCTCCCTTACCTTTGGGTTTTTGCTTTGGACCCTCCCGAAGGGAAGGTGTCCCTTCAGCTTTGGAGAAGTAACCTTCTTTCAGTAGCTGAGAGTCCCCTGCAAGGGTACCTACCCTTTGGGGTCCTTCGATGGCCTTTTCTTTTTGGATATTTTCCCATGGACAAAATGTCTACAAGAATTGTCTCACTCATTTCTTTTCTTTGGAGCTTTTCCTCGGGTTTTTTCCTGTGAACTTTGTCTCAGCCACTTTTCCCATGGACAAAAGTCTACAAGAATTATTTCAACCATTTTGCTTTACCCTTCATCATTCCTTCAAGTTTTCTTCCCATGGACTCCCAAAATTTCTTCAGACATTTTGTCTAAAGGAATTCCTTCAAACAAAAAGTCTGAACGAAATCCATTTATGCTTTGCCTTTGCCTTAAGTCCTTTTTTGCAAGGTTTTTTCATTCATAGTCCTTCTGAATTTCTTCAAAACTTTTGTCCAAAGAAATTCCTTCAGACAAAAGTCTGAAGGAATTATGTCCTTGTCTTTTCCTTCAACTACCTTCAAAAGGTGCCCTTCGGGAAATTTGCTTGGGTACTGTTGCTGACCAAGTGCCCTCCGCAAGGGCACTTGTCCTTCAGGAGACTCTATTGAACCGTTCCTTTGAACCAAACTATTGAACTGACTTTTAAACTTTGACAATGAGCTTTGCCATTGCACCAAAGTGATGAACTAAATACTTGAACCAAAACGACTGAACTAGACTATCAAACCAATAGACTTGTCTATTTTGCACTTAAGTGTTGGGAACCCATTTATTCTCTATAGAGTCCATAGAAAACATGCCTGTAGAGTTTGTAGAAATGCTTGTGGAGTCCATAGAAATGGGCCTACAGAGTCCATAGAAATGGGCCTATAGAGTCCATAAAAATGGGCCTATAGAGTATGTAGAAATTCCATACTTGTGCAAAATCAGAAAATGAACTGGCTCAAAATAACAGGGAGAGAAGGGGACCGATTTTTGGCCTGTTGGACCAAAAATGGTCAACAAATTGGAAACTCCCAAGGGAAGCATGCCTGCTATGCTTAGAAACTAGTTGCCTTAAATTCCATTGGGCATAGAGTCAAAATGTAACTTTGAAAAAGTTAGTAATAGCCTTGAGATATCCAAGAATCAAACATGAAGGTTTACCCCAAAAGGAAATGAAAACACACACAACACTAAGAAAAATATTAACATGTGCAAAAGGCACTTAGGGAAAATAGGAAAAAAAGCAAGGAAAATATATACATGATGGAAAAAGGGCTCAGTGGTAATGCTTAAGATGTATCCCATTAACTGGGATATATAGTTCTTCATCATCCAACTTGGAGAGTTGGAATGCATTACACTGCTTGCACTGAGTGATGACATATGGACCATTCCATAGGGCATCAAACTTCACGTGCTTTCCAGGCTTAGCTTGGTCCCCATCCCATTTCAAGATGATGTCTCCTTCAGAGAAACCTTTTGATGAAAATTTCTTGTCAAAGTGTCTTTTTGTCTACTGTTGGCAGCTAGTCATAGAATCCATAGCCTAGTCTCTTGTCTCTTAGAGTTCCATCAACTCACATAGCCTAACCTCCATGTTATTGCCTTTTTCTAATTGTAGCTACTGAGTGAGGTCCAAGGCTAGAAACTCAAGTGAAATGGGGAGCCTAGATTCCCTTCCATATACGAGTGTGTATGGTGAGTTACCAATTTCCCTTTTTGGGGTGACCCTATCTGTCCACAGGGCCATTTTCAACTTGGCATGCCAAGTCCCCTGATTTTCCTCCATGGTTCACTTGATGATCCTGATTAGATTCTTATTTGTAGATTTAGCCAGCCCATTCCCCTGTGGGTAGTAATTAGATGAAGTGCTAAGATAGCTACCATATCTCAACACCCATTCACTTGTTTTAGTTCCCAAAAAAGCCAACACATTATCTAAGATTATGGTAGTTGGAATTCTAAATCTTGCCACTAGGTCTTCATAAAAATCTAGGAATACACTTTCATTGGCTTCCTTCAAAGTGACAACCTCTACCCACCTTGTGAAATAATCTATGGTGGTCAGGACCCACTTGTGTCTAGAACTGAAGGGAGGGTTAATCATGCCTATGAAGTCAAGGCCCCATTACATGAATGGTTGTTCTACCTAAATAGGCTGTAAAGGAATGATAGCCAACCATTATTTCCCATCAAAAAGTGTGCACTTTTGGCACTTTCGTACCTAGGCATGGGCATCCCTAAAAAGAGTAGGCCAAAAGTAACCAACTCTCATTATTCTTGCCATTGTATCCCTAGGAGCAAAATGACCACCAATTGGCCCATAATGGAATTAAAACAACACCCTGTTGGCTTGACTTGAGTTTAAGCATCTTAAAATGACTCATGAGAGATCCCTTATGAATAACACTCCATAAATCAGGACATAAGGGAGACATTAGAGTCTAAGATACCTCTTCTTGGCCCTATCAAGGCCTTACAGGCACTCACCAATGAGAAGGAAATGCCTCACATCTGATGTCCAATCCTTCATGATAGTTGGTTCTTCTACTGTAGCTTCATCATGAATTAACAAACTATCCTCTTTTTGCTGCTTAAAGTCTATAACAAGGTGCTCACATAGGCCTCTCCCTCTTACCAATTTGGTGATCTTGATATCCATGTCATATTCCATCACCTTAGTGATCCACCCTGCTCTCTTTTCATTTAGGTTTTAGTTGATCAAGAAATTATTGATGTTGGGATGTGGAACCATGAGGTGGATTCTGCTATTGGAATGCCTAAATTTCTTTAGACTCTATATGACCGCCATGACTTTCTTCTCCACATATGTGTATCTGACCTCAAAACCCTCTAGGCCTTGGCTAAAAAATGTAATTGGTTGCTCAAGGTTATCACCATTTTCTTGTGTAAGCATGGCAGAGATTACCTCTTCATTGCCAAGGGTGTAGAGGTTGAAATCTTTGGTGAAGTGAGGGTTGATCAAAGTAGGAGCCTGGGCTATGGCCTACTTGATTTCTTCAAAACTATCCTTTCTTTATGCTGTCCATGTGAACTCCTCACCCTTTCTTAGCATAGAGGTCAATGGCTTGACCACCTCCACAAAATTTAGGATAAATCTTTGGATGAAATTTACCTTGCCGAAGAAGCTTTGTAGGCCTTTCTTGTGCTTAGGCAAGGATAGCTCCAGGATGGAGTGAACTCTCTCTAGATCAATAGTTAAGCCTTCCTTGGAAATAATGTGGCCAAGGAGTTTCCCCTCATGGACAATGAACACACATTTCCTAGGGTTGAGAGAGATACTGAACTCTCTACACCTCTCAAAGATTTGTTTGAGGTGTTTCATGTGTTGGCTCACTTCCTTAGAGAAAATTGTCACATCATCAAGATATACTAGCATAGTGTTATTTATCAGGCCTTGAAAGGCCATGTCCATGACTTGTTAGAAAGTGGCACCATCATTAGACAGTCTGAATGGAATTTTCCTATAAGCAAATGTCCCCAATTTGGTAGTGAAGGCTATCTTGTATTGGTCATAGTCTTGCACCAAAATTTGATTATATCCTAAATACCCATCCAAGAGGGAGAAACACTCACTGCCTATCACCATTTGAAGGATCTACTCCATGCTTTTGAGAGGATAATGGTATTTCAAAGAGACTCTATTGAGGTCTCTAAAATCAATGCACATTCTGATCTCCCCATTCTTTTTTTAGACAGGAACAAGATTGGCCAACCAAGAAGAGTGTTTGATTGGAAATATTATCCTGGACTCAATCAGCTTGGTGAGTTCCTTCCACATGAGAGGCTCAATCATTGGGTTGACATGCCTCTACTTATACTTAATTGGCTTGGTTCCTTCTTCCAGCTCAATGGTATGCTAGGCCAAACTTGGGTCAAAACCCTTCATATCACTATACTCCCAAGCAAAGACATCAGCAAATTCTTGGCACAACAAGATGAAGGCCTACCTTTCATGGTCTATGCACACTTTCCCAAGTGCAAGCAACTTATCCTTGAATATTTCAACCTTCTCATGGTGCTCCTCCTTCATTACAATGCATGCCTTGTCACTTTTCAACTGGTCATCTCTATTCAAGATATTTCTAGAGTGACCAAACCTTTGGGGAGCTTATTATTTTTTAGTTGAATAATTTGGCTACCATATTGTTGATGTAGCTTTGCCTAGTTTTTAGCAATGAATTTAGCTTCTTCTTGCAAGAAGATCACTATTTTTTAGTCACTGTCAAAGACCTACTAGTTGGTGATGTTGTCAGGTTTAGAAGGCTAGATTACTACCTTCAAGTGGTGTGAGTTGTGGTCTCGACCTATTTTATTAGGGATATCAAAATGGGCACCAACTACTGCCAGCCTATCCACTTGCTTGTTCTACTCTCTAAGAATAGAGTTAATATTGAAACCAAAGAAATTTTCCACTAAGTCCCATACCTTATGTTTGTAGGACTTTAGTAAAGAATTCTTTGTCAAATTTTGGCGTCTTACTGATTGACAATCAGCTCACTGTCACCAAAAACTTGAAGCTCTTTGATTCCTATTTTCCTTGCCCACTCCAAACTATGGATGAGGGATTCATAATCCATAACATTTCATGTGCAAGAAAATTGGAACCAAAAATTTAAAAAGTATTTTTCCTTTGAAGGAGAAACTAGCACCGCTCCACCACCAGCTCCCAACTTACTTCTTGAACCATCAAAGAATAACTACCATAGACCTGAGTTTTCTTGGCTCATTTTCATCAAATTTGGTACAAAATTACCCTCTTCATGCATGCAATAAATTCCAAGGCCTACCTCCTCTATGAATTTGTAAGGATCATGCTCGAAGTTGTCACTTCTCCATTCATCTAAGACCAGGTCTGCAACTCCTTCAAGGGTAGAGGATGGAGATTGGTCTATTTGGAACTCTTCTTGGTCAATAATGGCATAGCTGACATTTGCTACCTTGAGAGAGTATGGTTCTAGATGATCTCTATGGAGTGGCTTAGATTCAATCTTAACTTTATTCCCATACTTGGTTTTAAAAACTAGATAAGACCAATTTGCTGCTAAGTAGCTGCCTATCTTGGATGTAAAATCCTTGGATAAGTAGATGGCAAAGTAAGGAGGGACATCTACCACTACCACATCATGAGGAACTAAGAAAGTTAGGCAAGCATGTAGCATTAAGCTCAAACCTTTTACTACCCCAACTATCTTTGCTAGTTTTCCATCTAACTTAGGACTCTTTTAGTCATTTCTTCATATTTCAACCCCAGTTTGTTGGCTATGCATTTGGGCATTACCAATGTGCTTGCTCCACTATCAATGATGCAATTATGCACCAAAAATATCCTATGACCAAGGACAAATAAAAAGGGGGAACCTTTTCTTCTTTCCTAACCTAGCCTAAGGTGGAAGGCTATCCATTAATTATCAAGACATTATCAGCCCTTGCTGGGATATCTTGTTCATTCAGCTCATGCAATTCCTTTTGTAGCATGTCCTTTTGCCCCAGTATCGATAATGAATCCCACAAGGAGATGTTCATGTGTAGCTTCTTCATCTGATCAACCACATTGACTTGAGGGTTGCCTTCTTTCAAATTTTCTTTGGGATTATTTATAGCCTAAGGCACAAGTTGAGGAGCTAAAGGTACAACTGGTGGTCTAAAGCTTGGGACCTTTTGATTTACATGTGATGAAGAAGGTATTGCTAAAATTTGGGCAGCAGCCTGAGTTTCTTCCATTTCTCTCCTTTTGGACCTTGTGTTGGTTGTGACACAGTCACCTTGATTGTCTGCAGTACCCACATAATTGACTGAATAAAACTCAGCTTCCAAGTGATTCATGAGAGTAGAATTAGGCTGAGTCTGATTGCTACTCATGCTGGGTTACATTGAAGCCTCAAAACCTTGGAATTGGATGGATATCTAATTATCTTATACATTTGGGTAGTGACTCATCATTTCATTTATATAAACAACCTGCTCCTGACCATATCCCATGGTTGAGCAACTTGGTTGTTCTTGCACTAGATTGTTTTGAGTGGGCACCATAGCCTTGGATGATGAAGGGGTGCCTAGATTGTAGCCTTGAAAAGGTCTAGTCTATGCAAACTAACCTTGCCCTTGATTGTAATTTTGGAAAGGGGGTCTATTTGTTTGACCATACTGCTAATATACTTTATTTGGTTGGCTATTTTGAGCTTGCTTCCTTTTAATAGCCACTAGTTCATTTGTCACATTTTGCAACAAAATTTTGAATTCATGGAGTTCATTTGATGAAGTAGCAACTGGCTTTTCTGTGCTAGGTAGAAGAGCTAAGGTGGGAGTAGCAGTTTGAATTAGAGGTAGCATTTTAGGGAAAAGTGGCATATGAGGTCTAGGAGCTATTTTCCTAGCATGTACTAGGCCATTCTCATCTACTATAGCTATGTCATAGGCAATGGGAAGCACATGTCCTCCCATGGACTGTATCATAATAGTGATATCACTATTCAATGCTCTTAAGTAATATAGGAAAGCATAGCTAGGAGTCAACTTTACCAGAATGGGGATTCTATCCCATGTCTTTTGAAAATGAGTGTTGAAATCTTACATGTATTCGTGTGGAGCTCTTTTCACTATAGGCAGATGCTCGGCAAGTGAGAGGTGGTCACTCTTCTCCCCAAAATGGTTCATCAAGAGAATGCCCAATTCATTCTAGGAATCGACTGAATTTATTGTTAAAGTCCCATACCAGTCCAAAGCTTTGCCCTTGAGAGACAATGCCAACAATCTAGTTACAATATTCTCCTTAGTGACAATTTGAATATTACAGAGGTTAGCAATATTTTTGATGTGTTCAATAACTATAATGGGCCCTTATCCATCAAAGGGAGACACACTTTTGAGGACTACTCTTGGAATTAGGTCATAATGTTGGAGATTTAAGGACTCTGACCATGGAAAGTCACAAAGGGTAATGTCATAGCTATGACAAGATGTAACCATGGCCTTCTTGCATAGGTGTTCTTTATAGCAGGTTTGAGAAAGTGGTTTACTAAATAAGGATGGGTCCTCTCAAACCTCAGTCACTTTGTTGAGTTCAAAGGCAATTCAATGAATTTGAAAGGGAGACCCTTAGAAGTAGGCCATGTGGTGATTTTAGGCATAAGAAGTTAGACTGGTCTTTTATTAGAAATATTAGTTCTTACCAGTGGAGTTGCTAGATGCTTAAAATAGTTGATTTTGTTGTATCAAGACCAACATAAATCCTAAAACTTTACTAAGTGTAAAAAATGAGTCCCACCGAGTGTGCCAAAAACTATTGATGTAGTGGATTGCACCCTAGACAGGAGGCTGAGCTCCTACCTTCCACACATCAAAATGGAAACTCCCCTCTTGCCTATGGGGACAACAAAACTGGGGGGGAGAGTCTCTAGATAAAGGCTAGCTCCCTTTGATGCATCTGAGTTATTCCAAAAAGTGCTAATACATACACACACACACACACACACACACACACACACACACACACACACACACACACACACACACACACACACACACACATATATAATGGGGGGGATGAAAAGGGAGAAGGATTATAGGAAAACAAAACCTAATCTGAGAGGATGATGCACCAAATAATTTTGGCCTACTCACACTCACACTCTGAACCATAAAAACACATACATACACTTTAATTGGTAAAAGGACCAGGTTATAGGAAGCTTGATAGGGAGGCTTTAATAGAATACATAGGAAAAGGACTTATCATAGGCGCTGTAGGAAAAAACACACTGCCTAATAACCTCCTTTTGTCTCTACACTCTAGGTGCAGCTCTTTTTGTCACTTGTAAGAATGGTGCCTTATAGAAACTAGGTGCATTGGTGTCAACCCTGTGAAAGCATTAAGAAGCAATGACTAAACACAAGACTAGAACTTAGACACACTCAAAGAGATATCTAACTAGAATAGAGGTAAAAATGTGTTTTTATTGATTTCAGGTGAAAATTTCTAGGTCTTCGCCTTACAATGTGAAAGATATCTCCCTTAGCTTCGAGATTTTGCTTTGGACCCTCTCAAAGGGAAGGTGTCCCTTAAAATTTGGAGAATTTCCCTTCTTTCGGCAGCTAAGAGTCCCCCACAAGGGCACCTACCCTTCGGGGTCCTTCAACAGCCTTTTCTCTTCGGTTATTTTCCTACAGACAAAATGTTTGCAAGAATTGTCTCACCCATTTCTTTTCTTCAAAGATTTTCCTCAGGTTTTTTCCCATGGACTTTGTCTCGGCCACTTTTCTCGTAGACAAAAGTCTACAAGAATTGTTTTGACCATTTTGCTTTACCCTTCAACATTCCTTCGAGTTTTCTTCTCGTGGACTTTTCCCTGAATTTCTTTAGACATTTTGTCTGAAGGAATTCCTTCAGATAAAAAGTTTGAAAGAAATCTGTTTATGCTTTGCCTTTGCCTTAAGTCCTTTTTCATGGGGTTTTTTCATTTAGAGTCCTTCTGAATTTCTTTGAAACTTTTGTCTGAAGGAATTCCTTTAGATAAAAGTCTGAAGGAATTATGTCCTTGTCTTTTCCTTCAACTGCCTTTGAAAGGTGCCCTTCAGGAAATCTACTTTGGTACTATCACCGACCAAGTGCTCTCCGCAAGGGCACTTATTCTTTGGGAGACTCTATTGAACCATTCCTTTAAACCAAACTATTGAACCAACTGTTAAACTTTGATGATGAGCTTTGCCATTGCACCAAAGTGATGAACCGAACACTTGAATGAAAATGACTGAACTAGACTATCGAACCAAGCACTTGTCCATTTTTGTGCCTAAGTGTTGGGAACCCATCTATTCTCTATAGAGTTTGTAGAAAACATAACTATAGAGTCTATAGAAATGCCTGTGGAGTTCATAGAAACGGGCCTATAGAATTTGTAGAAATGGGCTTGTAGAGTCTGTAGAAATGGGCTTGTAGAATCCGTATAAATTTTAGACTTGTGCAAAATCAAAAAATGAACTGGCTCAAAATAGCAAGGAGAGAAGGGGACCAATTTTTGGCCTATTAGACCAAAAATGGTCAACACTTACCAACCCTTATAAGGTATCTCATAAGTAGATTAGGGCTCCTCTCCTAGATGAGAGTAATGTTCATATAACCACTCACACAACAAACTATGGAACCCCTCCTCATTTATCTTCACTACGTAATCCTCTCTTCTCATTAGAAGATTAACCTGAGTTAGAGTATACCCCTAAAATAATCTTCTTTATCTTTGAGTTTCCTCAAAATTGAGGAAAGGATCATTCTACCATTTATCATATTATGATTAGTGGTCAAAATGAAGAGCCTCATTCACCTTCTCCCACATTATCACATAGATTTGGGGATACTAGTTTTTTTATTCTTAGCCTCTTCCCTCTATTTGACCCCTTCTCATACCACAACTTATTATTTAACTTATTCTACCTCCATGCATAGTATCTCCACTAATATGGTAGGTTCTACATCTATTGGGCATCTCCCAAGACCCACTCTCCTCAATTCTTCCACTAGTGCATCATTTACTACCCATGGTAACATGCTTCTAGTGCTTCCCCTTCTCATCCCTTCACCAGTCCATCTTTTGCCACAAGGAAATTTTATCACTAGTGCCTCACATTCTAAAAAATCTTCTTAGGATCCTACTAACACCCATAGTGGTACCAAAACCACTAATGTAAATTCTAATGCTGCAAATAATGCCAACAATACAACTCAAACCCACCAAATTTTATTATAAACCCTTAATCAAATGAATACTTTTCAAGATCATAATACAAATCAAATATTTTGAATGTAAAACCACCTTATCCATATTCAAACCTAACCTTAATAGATGTGATGGGGCACATATAATCAAAATGTTCCCCCACCTCCTCTTCAGGATGTCCAAGGTAATTTTATCCCTCAACCTCTTCTTGTCAATAAGACAATCAAGCATATTCAAAATGAGCCTATTACATCTTAGATTGGTAATATCGATATAGGAGGTATCACCCCTACCATTTATTACAATGGGTTAACTAACCCCACTCTTCATCTAAAAACATTTGGAAATATATATAAAGACTAGGTCAAATTAAATACCTTTACTGCTACCAAGCTATTAGCCAAAATCCTCATAGGTGATGCTTTAGATTGGTACAACCAACATAAAACTCATTATATTACTAGTTTGTAATATTTAATAAATTCTCTAGTCTAAGGGTTCAAAACTAATGTTCTTCCTAATAATACCTTAGCCCATTTTATCAATTGTAAGAAACTTGAAAATGAAACTACCTAAGCTTTCATTAAAAGGTGGAAAACATTGTCCAACAAATATGAACATAACATGGCCAATGATAACCTTTTCCATCTCTTTACCAATGATATTTTTCCCAAGTTTCAATATCAGGTCTAGACTCTCTCTCCACATACCTTGGAAGAGGCCATTGACCAAAAAAAACATCAAGATTAATTGATTCATCAATTTGAGCCACTCCAACTTTCTACAGGTACTCATATCTTATTAAAGAATAAGAATCATCATGCTACCAATGATGGTGTAATTGACTCTTATGACACCATTCACACTATTCAAGCTATTGTTCATAACCAATCTTTAAAGCCAACTCCCCATTCTCAAAAATTCACCAATCTTAATTTATCTTCACCTAATAAAATCAATGTTCACAAACCTTTATCCTCAATCAAATTACTAAAATGTCTACCTAGGCCTCTTCCACGAGAATTTGATCCCACTCATCTTATGAAATCTTAGTATGATCCTAATAAATTTTGTTGGTTTCATGCTAGTTGGGGTCATTCTCATGAGACCTGTAGGCAACTTTATAATTTGGCTATGGATTTTCTTCTTGGTCCTAATTTTGATCATGATTGTATCATTTAGAAATGAAAAAAATCCTATGACATTGATTTAAAATCCCATGAAACAAATACTAAATCTCAAGCTTTGAATTAAGCTAATACTTATTTGACTTTATATAAATATCCTCTTCTAAATCACTAAGATAATCAAGACAAACCCACCCCTTCCACCAGTAATGTTGATAGTCTTATTAACCCAACTCTATAAGAGAATGTGGTTAATATGACTAATATGTGAAGGGTGGTTTCTTGCATTGATCCTTAACCTATTTACACACCTTCATTATCTTACACATTTTGTGTTATCCAAGATTCTTTTCTAACTCACTTAAATGAGTTAGGGCAAGATGAACTTATAAATTTTGATGACCCAATTCCAAATCCTCCCTTGGATAACACTTCCCACTAGATTTCTACCATCCCTCCATCTTCTCTACCTAACACCAATGACACTCAAGCTTCTTTCAAAACTTCTTTTAACAATTCTCAACCCACACTTGCATCAACTGCTTCAACTTCTCAACATAATTTATAACCTTGTTCTAAATTTTTTATCTCTTATCAACATAAATTTTAATGTAATTTAGGTCCTCTTTCTGAGGACCTTCTTCAACACTATGCACCTCTTTCTAACACCCTTATTATGGGTTATGATGAATGAGATCCTATCATGGAACTCAATAATCTCCCATCCCAAATCCCATTTATTGTGCTTATGAGGACCTCTCTACATCATCAAAACCATCTTATGAAACTTTTGTTTGAAATTAACTTCCCTCATCCTCTATTAGAAGGACATGAAACAACCTTATGGATCCAAATATAGCATATTAAAACAATACAAAGATATGCCCATGCATGTTAATGAAACAATGGACACTTATCTTTCCCTCAAATTTCCCATTACTTTCATGATTTTTGATGAGATTCTACTTCATGCAGATGATCCTCATTTATTCATTAGTGTCCAAATTGGTGATATCCATGTCAAGCATGCCTTGATTGATGAAGTTTTTGGCATTTGTGTTACCTCTCTCGATTTTATTAAAAATCTTAAATATTATGAATGTAATCTCAAATACACACATAACAAATGTCAAGGCTATGATCAAAGGTAAATTATTCCTTAAGGTTGTGTGTGGCTTCCCAATACCATCCCACCTATCACCATTCATGTTAAAGTGATGATATTTAAATTTCCTCTATCTTACAACATTCTTCTTGGTAGGTTATGGACTCATCGTATGAGAGAAGTTTCTTCTTTCACCTACCAATGCATTAAATTCCCTCATAATAGAACTATCTATAGGATTTAGGGTAACACTAACCCTTTTAATTTTAAATAATTCCAAGATTATGGTGTCTTCAAGATTCATACTCTTGAACCTTTGCCTAGTTTTCCATTTCATGAGTCTGAATGATTTAAATTTCCCATCAATTTCACTCAAGGTTGTAATGGTCATCCTAAACTTATTGGGAATATTACCCCTAACCTATTATATTATAATGATGATGAGTCTGATGAGATCAATCTCAAGATTAAAAATTTTGATCTCTCACCTCATCTCATCTCTTAGCTTCTTGCTTTTTTCCAGCCTCATTTTTGAAAACCACCTTGTGATGACATGCCTATTATCTTGACTAAGACTCAACATTCCATTCATCACACCTCATTGGATGATAATGTCATCCCTACCTACATCATTGATCTTCATACACATAAATATGATGATGGTTATAACTTAGATGATCTATTCTTAAGTAGTCTTGTTCAGGCCTATGATGCTAAGATTATCCATTATCATTCCCATTTGCTTTAGTCTTTTAGTTCATCTTCCCATATTCCATCATATATCATTTTAATTTTAGCAATTTTCCTCTTTATCATAGGGTAGAGATGGTGCAAACACCTCTAATTTTTAAATAACCTCATAGGAGTATACTTATGGATCATGCTATGACTAGGCCCTATCACTTTGCTAGGTATCATGACCCATATAGCCTAATTATCCTTGAGATGTATGCAACTCTATTTCATCCTTATATAGACCTGAACCCTCCCCTAGTAGAGACTAATTTAGATCCTATTACTACTCTTACTTTAGCTAAGTTTATTCTTACTTATGATCTCATGTCAATCCTAGTTGAATCCTTTCACCCACCACCTTCTCTTGGTGATGGTTTGCTTCCTTTACCATAGATGGCTCTGTTGCCCACAAAATGGGCTGATGAGATTTCCAAAAATCCTTCCACTTTTATTAAACCTCCTCCTATGATTACCTATACTATTCCTACTCACACGCATATTTATTTCTTCCACATTATAGATAATCATTCATCTATGCATTATTGTAAGTTGTGAAAATATATTGACACTTTGCATTCTTCTACCCCTCAATCCTCAAACAAGGCCATAGCTTCTCTAGAGGTACTACCTGAGTATATTCCTAACTATGGAGAGGTGTATTGTCTTTGGCACCAGTGTGGCACTCATCACATCTATCATTGCCACATCCTTTAGTAAAACCTTAAATATCATCTTTTAACTATTCCTGCACCTTATACCATTCTTTCCACAGGTCATTCCCAGAAGAAGGATCCCCTTTCTTCTCCCATGGTTCCACCTCCTATGGTTATATCTCATCCTGTGGTCCCTTCTTTACCTCTTATTCCTCCACCTATGAATCTTTCAACCATGGACCTTCCCTCACCTATAGATCCTTCTCCATTGGTGATATCTTCATTTACCACAGAGTCCATTCCCATACATTGTTTTGAGTATCCTTTGCATAATATCCTTCCTTAATATGATCCATCAAAAATTCCTACCTTTTCTATTAAGGAGTTTAGATGTGTAGTATTTTCTTAATTTTCACTGAAGATAAATGAAACATTAGCTATAGTTCACATCCAAATTCATAGAGACTTATAAGATGTTATGGATACTATGTGTGGTCAAATCTATTATTACTTTTAAGCACATGTATGGTTTTCTTTAGAATTTATTATGGATTGGAAATGTGCTCCAATCTTATCTTTATATATTATGTTATATCATTTGACATTGTGTCAAATTATTATCTATCTTACATGGTGACTTTTATTTCACACTTTATATTTATTATGTCATTATGTTTGCTTAAAAATGTCTTATTTATTATTGATTTATTTTTTTATTAAGTTTTTTTTATTAAAAACTCACTTATTTTATTTTCATGATCGTTTGATTTCTTATCTCCATAAACACATATAATTATCATTGTGACTTGGTTATACAAAGCTTGTTTCCTTAGTCATTCTTTTTTTACCATGTGATCAGTTAGCAAATAATTCATCTCATTATAATTTCCTTTTACCGGTCCACTTTGGATCTCCTTTATTCCCTTTATTCCATTTTTTCAAACTAAGCATATACATGGTTGAGACTTGAGATAACATGTTGGTTCATTGTTAAATCCTAAGTGTTCTAGTTAGTCTTATCTTTGGTCATTTAACTTCCTTTAGCCTAAGCCTAAAGCTCATTCATGTGTATCACTCTATCTCTCATGATTGGTAATTTCAAGTCTATATGGAGGAGAAATCTTTAAAAATCCTTAAAAACATTCAAAATTCAAATCATTTAAATAAAAGGCAATGATCCAAAAGACAAAACATTTAAAATTCTTAAAAGTCAAATCACTCTAAAAGATGTGATTCAAAGCACATCTCCTTCTTCTAGTCAAAGCTAAAAATACATATTTGGACTCACAATAGAGCTGAGGTCCATTGGGGTGTGGTAGGCCAATAGATTAGAAAAAGAGAATTAAAAAAATATTTTGGTGCTAACTACTTTTTCATGCAAGTACCCAATCTTCGTAGTAGATCGATAGCTCTGTAAGGGGTCCTAAGGAATGGGGAACACATCATGGGAAGGTAGGTCCATTTTAATTTTCTTGTACCAATC
The DNA here is from genome assembly GCA_037957365.1 of Torreya grandis. Classification (NCBI taxonomy): domain Eukaryota; kingdom Viridiplantae; phylum Streptophyta; class Pinopsida; order Cupressales; family Taxaceae; genus Torreya; species Torreya grandis. The sequence goes on from JARHVA010008763.1 coordinate 146,882, forward strand.
TACCTTCATGAGTTGATCTTAGTAGCACACTTATTTTCCTACATAACTTTATGTTAATAATGAACAAGGTTCCTTTGTATATTGATGATCACTAGTCACATAGTATCTTCTCATGTCCTTAGTATGCCTCCTATCTCCTAAGGTCTTCTCATAAGATGCCTAATTTATGATTTTTACATTCATTATTTCATTCTATACATTCCTCATATTTCCTCTTGAAAAATATTATTTTGTTCACTGATCACTCCCCTAGGGATTCCATTTGCGAGTTGCATTATAAGACCATGGATAAGACCTAGTTTTCCTCACAAATTACCATAATTTCACCTTCCTATTACCAACATTATGTTTTACCAAATTTTCACATTTATTCCACCTAATTGGTTATATCTTTGTGAGTTGTAGTGTAAGACCATGAATAGGACCTGGCCTTCTTCACAAAATTTTCCAATAATCTAAGTCACAAGAAAATTACATGTGTCAAATATGAGATAAAATGTGATTGATTATGAAGTTACACATCATTGACATGATTCCCATCTTGATTTATTATGTTTTATGATTAATTATTTAGTCTTTCACTTTTATCTTCTTTGTCTTTGATTGCATGTAAGAATCCAACCATTTTTTGAATTCTTCATACTTCACATCTTGAATTAGTGTGATTAATTTAAGACAAATTTTGCCAATTTTTTTTCTATTATAGTTTCCCAACATGATTTAGTATGATTGAATAACTTTATTGATTTTTTTATACCATTTGTTATTTCATGTGCTTCCACTTTATTACATTATTTTCATACTTCCCAATGTGACTTAGTGTGATTCTACTAATTTTAATTTGGTTCCAATTTTTCTTGTTTTAAAAACAAACTTTTTTCCATCTTGTTTACCACCCTTTAGTTTTTTATACTTAGTCATTTTTCTTGTTATTACAAATTTACTAACATGAAAAAGTGTGTGGTAAATTTATTTTTGATTAATTATACTTATCCAAATCCTTTTTGCCTATTTATTTTTAATCATGCATGTGTCCTACATAATTCTAGAAAAGAAACCATAACTCATATATTTCTTATAGCATATGCAACAAAAGAAAAATACATGTGCTAGTAAGAAATATATCCAAGTATCCAAAACCACAACCATCATACAAACACATAAGATCAACATCCAACTAACAAAATAAGATATCTATATATCATGTGTTTTAACAAAGTAAAATAATATACATCATCCCAACTCTACGACTGAGCTCTATCTTATCTATCTCATGGCCTTGCCCACAGATGCCTTGGAGAGTCTGATCTAAATAATATGCTATAAAGAGGTTGTTTGAGATCTTAGAACTGTCACCTATCCCTATAGGTTAGCCACCTAGGCCCATACCTATGCTAGCTAGGTTATAATAGCCATATGCATATCTCTCTCCTAAGCTAAGGCTTGCCATGCTTGTGCCTCTCTCTCTCCAACCCCTACTAGTGCCTATGGTTCTTCCCTACATTATCGTACTCACCTTGTAACCTTTCTTGCTAATATGAACTAAATCCCTAGGACAAACACTATCATAAGATCCTCTAGTGTTGCTGGGTTATATGGCATTAGTGCCTTGTCAAAGATCTCATGGAGTGTTCCCATCACTCGAGATCCCCATCTAGTCTCCTCCTATGCAAGATCTAAAAAATTTAAACTAGATAGATATTAGATCACATATATATCTCAAAAATCTATCTATCTATAATCTATCTTGAAATACTTAAGCAAAATTTAAACCATTTATTATTACCTATCTATGTGTCACCTACTACCATCTCACCATCTACAAGACTACTGAGCATGGTCTCTCTATTAGTGCATTCTCTATGTACCTTATATTTAGGTCACCACCCAAGATAAAATCCTAGGGTCACCACTCATGATCATCTCAAGCTATGCTTTAGTGGTACCTTTATCACCCAAATCTATCCCGGCTCACTTGATGAGTCATCTAGGATGATCATTGTCTCTACTCTCTCTTAATGCTAGTGTCTCCATCGATGGTGATATTTTTGGTACCTATAAAAATATTTCATCCACATCCATCTCCTTTATATCTAATGTCTATCATGCTTGACTAGTCCATAGTCTCACATTACAGTGTGATCTCTGGTCTAGCAACTGGTGGTCCCAATTCTCCCTCTCATCTTAGCTATCATCTACTCACCATATTATCTCTATTTCCTATAGTTTGGTCTCTTAGAGGTCTATTTTTATCAAAAAAAGTCAAACAATAAAAAATGACTTCCCTTTCACCCTATTTAAACTTATTATAATTTTTTTACCTTTCAGATATTTACCATCAGATTCCTTATTTTGCTCATATCTTTATTTTTATTAACCCATTTTTTGAACAGTAAAGTGTTAAGGAATCATGATTTTGTAGAGAATATTTTCCACTAATATATGCCTATATTCCAATTTTTTTATTTTTAGCTATTTTTTCACTAATCTCTATAGGTTCATCTAATGTTCTTCACATTTGGATGCCTTCACTTATCTTACAATCTCTTTATTTATCTAAAACACTAAGGTAAGTAAAGGCATGTTTTTTTTAAATTATATCCTTTAATTTATCTTATTTGATTCTTACTGCATCTTACTTAGCATCAACATTATGTGTTCTCATGTTCTATTCCCAAATAACCATCCTACATTATACTCACATGACATGTGATGAACATCAAGTGGGGCATATGTAAACACATAACATTTAAAAAAAATTTCACTTACTGTGCTATTTATCTTAAAAGAACCTATCGATTCTTAATCTCTCTAAGTGTACACCTTAAGGGGTGTATCAAGAAAGGGGTGGGTAGATATTGGTGCTTTTCAAGATTATTGTCCCTTTCACCACTTCTTATCTACATACGTGTCTCGTAAAAACTTATCCCTAAGCTTGTTCTTCTCTATTGCACACTTCTTAGCCATTTCCTACCTTTTGTCCCCATTTTCTTAACCTTAACCCCCTTTGGACTGTTCACTCTACCAGGTTGATGGGGTTAACCCTGTATAGTTTTGGGTAAAATTCATTTAGGGTCTAGGTCATCTATTGGATGACCAAGCCCATGACCTACTGAATTATTGTCCATAACTATACTAGGTTGACTGGGTCGACCCTATCAACCAAAAGTTTTAGAAGGGCTTAGGGTTAAATCCACCTCTCTATATATAAGTTCATTTCAACATTATTTATAGAATAAAATAAGAAGGGATATTGCACATATAATTATCTACCATTATACTTTATAATTAAGCTTAGGGTTTAATACTTTCTTTAGAGATACAAATCTTATCTTATGGAGAAGTATTTTGGATGCATTAATAGGTTGTGTAGTCTAGAGCTGATTTGTCTTTGTCATCCTTACCATAACAACCTCTTGTGAAACACCTTGGCCAAGGGAGAGATTGAGGATTGGAGGGTTCGTCTTCAAAGGTAAGTATTCCTCACTTTATTATTCCTTTGTAAGAGTAGATAGATATGCATTTGTACTTTTATTTCATGCATTAGAATTCCATATACATTGACATGAGTATATGTCTCTTATGCATGTTTAGTTTTTTTTTTATTACCCCCACTTTATGCCACAAGATTTGGTGAGCATTATATTAGACTTTAATTTACATTTTATTAGTTTAGTGAATATAAAACATAGGACCTAGCTAGGGTTATTACTTGATTATGCTTGATTGGAGGCTTTGGAACCCTCCCTAACATTGCATATTATGATAAGAGATACCCTAATTGGGTATAGTATATGCCCATATTGGTCATGTTCCCAATTATCTAATGTATCTCCAATCAGAAGTGTATGTTATGATCTATCTTATTTGAGTTAGGATTGATTTATAGATATGATGCATTTATGATTGCATATAATAACTACATCAAGTTTGATCCCTCCTTAGAGTATTGGTATGTAGGTAACTCTCTTCATAGTGGGGTGTTGAAGATGTATATCCTATCTTATTAATGAAAACACATTTATTGATCATGTGATACTTTTAAGGAGAAATAGGGTTTTCACACTAAATTAAGTTTTCTAGGCACAATATAGAGTTCTAGATTTTGTGCACGTAGGAATAGGACCCAAAAACATAGGTGCAAGTGATCCCAAAAATAAGAATAATCCTACAAAGAGGACACTAGTGCCACTTTGAGGACACTACATCAATATGATGCTAGTGTCTAGGTGGAGTGCTACAGTCTAGTGAGCAAGTAGATTTTGGGACCTTATTGACAAAACATAGAACTATCTAGAACCTAATTCTTATAACCTAGATCATACATGATAGTCGATTTCAAGATAAATTTTTATTTAATAATATTTATTACTATTTTTAGAAATTAAAGTAAGGTCAAAATACATAACAAGTCAATGATTAATTATCTCATATTATTTAACTGATTTAGACATCTTAGCCCTTTAATCTAATATAGGATTTACATAGTTAGACCCCAAGAGGTTAAATCATTTCTATACTCATTATCAATGATCATGCCCTATAAAGATATATGTAATGAGTGTAGTTCAAATTTTACTACCAAGATGGCTTATGTTACAAAGAGTAAGGAGTGGCCCCAGTAGGCATTCAAATGATGGTTATATATGACTAAAGTGCATGATATAAATGTAGATGCCAATTCTTTCTAGCATCATTTACAATATTTTTGAGAATTCTTATAAGAATTTTTTTCATTGATTCCACTTGTTCATTACTGTATAGGTAATAGGGTGTGGAGAAAAGCTACTCAATATGATATCTATTATAGAAGCCTTATACTACTTATTTTTTAAATGATTTTATGTTATATAATATTATTTTATAAGGGATTCCAAAGTGAAAAATGATTTTATTCAAGATAAATGTATACATACAAAGGCATGTGGTATATATGAGGGGAATAACTTCCACCCATTTAATAAAATACTCTATGGCTATAATAATGTACTTGTGCCCAACTAATGAGGTAGGATTAATTTTTTCAATGAGATATAATCCCCATACTAAAAAAATATAGGGGATCATGATAGGCTAGAGTTATTGGGATGAGGCATGTATAAGATTCCCATGTTTTTGATAGTCTACATACTTACACACATACTAAAAAGTGTCATGATCCATTGTTAGCTAATAATATCTAGTTTGGATTAACTTCTTGGCTAGGGCCATTCCACTGATATGGCCTCCACAAATACCATAATGAACCTATATGACTGTAAGAAGGGTCTCCTCTGAGTGAAGGCATATTAATAGGGTCCCATCATAACCTCACTAATATATCATGCTATTTAAGATAGTGTAATAGGATGATTGTTGGATGAAGGCTTTGCACTAATGGCAATTGAGATCTGGTAGAAGGGTATTGTTGTGGAGGTAGGCATAAATGTCATTGTACCATGGTTGACTGGGATCAAGGATTTCACATATTTGATAATGAGCTAAAAATTGATGTGGAGGAAATAATAATTGTTCAAATAGAAAATTTCCTTTAAGAACATCTTTCAAGATATTTATATAGACTCCATAGTAGCCATTGCATCTATTGATTTAGTAATTCCCCTTGGTAGTTGCTTAAAAGTTATAAACTAAAAGTTTTTCTTTAATTGATCAACCATTTATTTATATAGAAGTAACTTCTCATATTTCTTTTGAAACTCTTCATTGACCTATTTGATAATAAACTAAGAATCTTCAAGGACCTTAAGATGTTGAATATTCCATTGGATGGCAAGTTACAATTTGGAATTAATGATTCAAACTCAATAATGTTATTAGTGCATGGGAAAGATATTATAAAAGATTTAGGGATTAGGTATCCTTGTGGTGTTATTAAATAAATTCCCACTCTTGACCCATGCATGGTGAAGGATCCATCAAAATAAAATTTTCATCCTAGTGATTTTTTATTTGTCAATATGGACTCATTAGGGAAGGCTATTGTTAATAGTTTTGTGTCTGCTATAGGTGTTTCTTCTAGTTGATCAATGATAATTTTCCCCTTGATGTATTTTTAATTCACATACTTGATGTAAGATTCACTTAAAAACATAATCCATTTTTCCATCCTTCCTATTAGGGTAGACTTGGATAACATATATTTAAGTGGATGAACTTTTATGATTAGCTTGACTTCATTATTCAACATATACTATCTAAGTTTTTGTGAAGCAAAGATTGTGGCCAAGCAAGATTTATCTATAGGGGTATAATTGAGATCATATGAGATGAATGTCATACTTAGATAATATATATCTCCTTATTTTCCTTCATCACTATGTTGAGCTAAGGGATCCCTTATAACACATGGTGTAGCGGATATCTACAAAAGCAATGGCCTTCCCAATAATGTTGGTGAGAGCATTGGAGGACTCAATAAAAAATAATTAAAGTTATCAAATGTTGTTTGAAATTCAAAGTTACAATCAAAAGGACCTCCTTTCTTTAAGAGATGAGTAAATGGATAGAACTTATTTTCCAATTGATAAATGAATTGATGAATGGGTTGTACTTTTCCTTGAAGGCTCTGTGGCTACTTCACATTTTTAGGTGGAGGCATTTTAATAATTTATTTTACCTTAGAGTGATCTAACTCAATGAATTGATGAGATACTATTAACCCCAAAAGTTTTCTTGAAGTGACCCCAAACATGCATTTCTTGGGGTTTAATTTAAATTTATACTCTCTGAGCCTCTTAAAGATTCATTTAAGGACCATTGGATGTTATAATCTTATCTTGGACTTTCTTAAGATATCATCCACATATTCTTCCAAAATGTTATACATCATGTCATGGAAAATGACTATCATGGCCCTTTGGTAGGTTGTTTTTGCATTTTTTAGTCCAAAGGACATCACTTGTATTCCCCCATGGAATAATGAATATAGCATTATGTTGATTTTATGAGGTAATTTTTATTTGATTACACTTATAAAATCCATTCATGAGGGAGAGGATTTCATATCCTATTGTGGAACCCATTTTTTTTTTTACATTTGGTAAAGGAAAGTCATATTTTGGACATGACTTATTTATATCTTGAAAGTCAATACAAATACGTATCCCTCCTTATGGTTTTACAATAGGGACAACATTATAATTCCATTCAAAATAATATATTGGCTGAATGAACACTACTTTCAAGAAATTTTGTAATTCTTCCTTGACTAATAATGCCACTTTGGGGTACATCTTTCAAAACCTATGTTTGATTGGTTTTTAATTTGGATGTACTACTAAGTGATGTACCACCAAAGTGGGATATAATCTAGGCATCTCAGAGTAACTCCACATGGATATGTCTATAAAATATTTGAAAAGATCTATAGTAACTTGTTATTCTTCAAAGGTAAGAATTACCCCCACTTTGATTATTTTATTATTTTATTTGGTTTTAACATTAACTTCTATGACCACCTCAATTAAGGAAGGTGACTAAACTTGAACATATTCTAGGGGTGGTGGTAGTTCTTCTCCTAAAGTAAATTTAGCTAGGAACTCTACACCTATCTCTTGATACAACTCTTACTCATTAGGGTCTAATTTTATTTATTCTACAATTGGAGAGGGATCAATTTCATAACATTATTCTTCGTTTACTTGATTTAATGATTTATGTTACTCTCCAAAATAGACAATTTCATTTAAACTAATAGTGAATCCCATTTTATGATTCCCTGATGACATGAAACATTGGGATCCCATGTACTCAATAATGGCTTCTTCACTTTGAAACATAAAATATCACGACTTGTTTATTCCATTTGATAGTTATGAAAATGTTTCATTTCACCTAGGATGGTGACCTCCATGCCTAATAGTGGGAATTTAAGGCATTGATGAAAGGTAGAGGGTACCACTCTCATCTTATAAATTTAAGGGCATCCCAAAATCATGTTATAAGGGAGATATAAATCCACCACATGGATTAGTATTTGGTAAATTATGAGCCCCAGAGCTATGAGAAGATATATTATTCTTGCTAATAGCCATTCATTATCATCATAATTTTTTTGTCATTATTAGAGTAGGCCCTAGCAAAGATTCTAAATATCTTAGCTTTTTGAGAAATTCAATATTTCACAAATTTAGGGAAGACCCTCTATCTATAATAACTACAAGAATTTATGGTTTGTAATGGATATTTCAATGAATAGGGGATAATTATGATAAGGGCCTATTGGTGGCATGTCTTAGGGACTAAATGTGATATGTTGTGATGGAGATAATTGACCCATCAAGGCTTAAAATTGATTTATGTCAATATCCCTAGTAACTTTCAACTCATGCAAGACTTGATTTAATATCTCCAAATATACATAAGAAGTTTTTAGAAGATCCATAAATGATATTTGTGCTAGGGTCTTTTCAAGATACTGAATAATATCATATGTCTTATTGGGAGAATTTAAAACTTTCTTAGGGATGGTTATTTTTTGAGATGAAGAAGCAGGTGGATATTTTGAAGGTACTCCATGAACTATTATTATTCCATGTCTTGTAGTAACTACAAAATAAAAAGTGTCCCTATTAATTTTAAGGATAGGGGATGCCATATTTGTGGGATCTTGGGGGCCTTTGATTTTGATGGTGTTAATGTAGTGATATGTGATGTAATGGTAATCAATTTTTTTAGAGCTAGAGGCTTGACCTTGATCCCTTAGTGGTTTTTTTTATTTTGATCATGATTTGGTAGAGGGTCCTAATATATCCCTAATTACTAATTTTTAGATTGGTTTGTTTGAATTTTACCTTCAACTTCTATCTCCCCTTTTTCTATCAAGTATTGGATGAAATTTCTTAATTATATGCACTTTTTAGTATCATTCCCTTTCACATGATAGTAATGATAAAAATGATATTAATTATACCAATTAGGGTGTGGCTTAATATCATATTGGTAACAATTAATTTTTTTAGGACCATTTTGATGGGTACACCAAGACTAGTAAGATGACATTTCCCCACTCTAGGCCTTGGCTTTCCTTTTAGACAATACTGTTGGAGATATTTTGAATTTTGGTAATAGGGGGAAATTTTTATACTATATATACATGTTTTGAATCAATAACACCATCCCCAATTTCATTATTTTTTATTGAAGACCTTTGGTTTACTTGAAAAAATATTATCTTGATTTTGACTTTGTTCATTTTGGGTATATAACTTGATAGTACCCATTTCAATAAGTGCCTTTTCTATCTAGATACCCTTTTCTATAATCTCATCAAATTATTTGGCACATTTTAATTTTTAATTGATATTTCAATTATGTATTTAGATTATCATTGAAGATCTTAACCAATTCTTTTTCGAGGATGGTACATCAAAAGTGACTGGCTAGGATCCTCCATCATTCTAAGAATGATGCAAGACTCTCTCTAGTCCTTTATTTGGTGTTATATATATCAATTATAAAATGTCATGTTAGATATTGAAATAAAATTATCTCATAATTTTTTTCATCAATTATTCAAAAGTAGTAATGGACCCCTTAGGTAAATGCATAAACCATTCAATAGTGGGTCCTGTAAGACTTTTAGTAAAGAGTTAGAGAAAGTAAGCATCATTATATGTGACCTCATGGTAGGATACATACAATTATTGAACATGGTCATGAGGGTCTCCTCCCCCCCTATATTTATTAAATTTTAGAATTTTAAAATGTGTTTAGAAGGGTATTTTTAAAACACTCATGCCTTGTGGGGATGTGTAAAAGTCTTCATATCTATATTTAATTGCTTGAGTGTGAGGGTCTATTTGCTAAAAAGTTTCCTTCATCATGTTACACTCTTGGGAAAGGGAGGGATCCATTAAAGGATTGGGATGATTAGTTTGGCTTAATTTTGGATTTAATGGGTGAATATTAGTGTTTGTTGTTATTATTCTAAGTGATGCGGGTCTTTGGGTTTTATAATGGATTTTGGATGCTAGCAAATTGATTTATTAGGTAAGATAATGTAGGTGATCTTCCAAGGTGGATATCCTTCTATCAACCTCAATACAATTATTTTGAGGGGTTTATTCTTCTTTATTTAATTCTTGATCATGATCTATGAGGTCAAGGTTCCCCTCTTCTTGGTTTGTGACATGTGGAAATGGAGGAGTGTTGGGTCTAGATGATGGTCGAATGAGATGTTGTAAAATATTACGGTTAAATGTAGGTGTAATTTTCCTCCCATTATAATGATTTGGGCTAGTATTTGATCTCAATTTTAATATACATACTAGTTAAATTAGGCTCTAAATTCATCACTATTAAAGAAGTCATTTTTAAGTCTTTCATCTCCTCTAGGGTATGTATGTCACTTTGATTTTCTTCATTATCCCTACTCTATTCACTTAGTGTACTTAGGATATCATCTTCCTAGTTTGATCCTTATCCAAACCTTAGGACTTAGGCACAAGTCTTGATCAACATGGTGGATTATGTGGTGTGATATAAATATGATTAGGTGTTTATCTAATATGAGAAAGAAATAAATATGATTTTGAGCACTAAAATTTTCTTGGTTTTTAGGCTAGAATGGTCAAGGTGTTTTTAATGGACAAGATAAGATTTGGATTTTGAAATTAAAGACTATGATGATAAAATATTACCAATATGACAAATCTATGAAGATTTAATCTAGAAATAAGACTGGATGATGAGATGACTAGATGATTCTATTCACACTAATGAGATGATGATTGGATAAAATATAGTTATAGATAGATAGGATGATAAGACAATATTGTGCTAGATAGAATCTAATACAGTTATAAAATTTAATAATATTTAATAAAGGTAGTATGTCTTGAGATGGATGGAGTGATGAGTAGGATGATTTAAAGTCTTTTAATAAGGGATAGGTGACCATTGTATATTAGTTACAAGACAAATCTAATACTCAAGATTTTAGAGGATGGGATGAAGATGAAAATGTATCCTAAGTATTTTCTATATGTTTTTTAAGAATGAGAGAAGGTTGAATTAACTCATAAATAATATGGGTCTAGCATAACACACACATAATCACACTAATCACAAGCCTTAATATTTAATAAACCAATTGGGTGTATAACCCCACCACTGCACCATCTAATGGATTTACGAGTGAGGTTGTATGCTTGTGACCTATTACAAAATATCCCAAACCCTCTCTACCCCATATACACTTTATAGTCACTATAGGAGCTGATATTGGCCCTAGTAAATAGTCATCTATTATGTTCAAAAGTCCCTACATTAGGTTAAAAAAGGCTTTCTAGGGGCATCCCTAATATACACTAGGTACATAGGACCCAAATCTATAAAGGGTGTTGTATAATGTTTGGGTTAGAAATTTATTTCTTTCCCTTCATGGAAGGCTTTTATGGGGTCAACTTATTGGCCCAATGATACCTATACCTAATTTTTATACTTTATCAAAACATAGAGTTTGGTTGAATGCGTAGTGATGAAATCAACATCACTAACCCCTAAAGACTAGGCAAGTGTGTGGGGATGAATTCCATGTCACATTGTACCTTATAAATAAAAATTCAAGGTAAAAAATAGTCATAATTTTTTATTTAAGTAATTTTTTTATTATGTAAGATAAAAACATAAGAAAATGAAGAGATTTATAACAAATTCAAAATTTAAATTTTAAACCATGTCCTAACCCTACAAATAAATAAGTTAGCAATTTGATTTTGGACCTTTTGTTTATGTGTCATACATAATAACTATTAATAGTCTCTACTTCTAAATAATGCACATAATTAGATTTTTCAAATTCAATTCTAGAGAGTCAAAATTATGACTAGCAGGTCAAAACCACAACTAAGAAATCTAAAATTTTGTAGAGGGTTAGTGTTAATCATAAGTTGATAGTCAAAATCAATTATGTCCTATGAAAAATCATGAATCCTAATAAAAACTAGAGAACAAGAAAAGTGGTTTTACAAATGATAATAAACTTTATAACAAAATGCAAGATAAACTTTCTATAATAGAATGCAAAAGAGATAGTTTTAATAATAAGTTTGGATTAGATGTTAATAAGTAAAAGGTATTATCAAAATTTTCTAACTCACAATCATAGTTTAATTTTCAAAATCACTTTTATCAATCAAGATCACTACTTTAGAGAAGTGATTTTGCTTTTAGGTAGATACAAATTATAAAAATTCCTAAAATTACTTAAGATGATGATGAATACAAATTTAAACTACTTACAAGACTAAATGCTAAATTATTGATAAATTCTAGACTATTAATAATGAAAAAAAAACACGTATTTGTGAGCTATAGTTAAAATTGCATATGTAGCTTCAAAATCACTTATGATAACCAAAATTTCTTCTATCGAGAAGTGGTTTTACATTTAATAAAATTTAAAGTATATGCATGGAAATTTTCAAATACTATTAAAACTTGTTATAAGACTAAATTATTTAGAAAAACTAGAATTTTTTATTTTATAAGGTAAAATATAGGTTTTGTAGGGACCTGGAAACACCATAGTGCAATATAATAGAGTCAATAGGCCAACAACAGGGTAGAGAGGCCAAAAAACAAAAAGTTACAATACTTAGAATGAAAAAAATAGGAAACTAAACATAACTATGAGAGTCCCACCTAAGGGTCTTTAGCATCTACAGTGTCCTTCATAGGGATTATTTGTTTTTCCTTTGATATTTAGCCCAAGTGCATTTCTTAGGGCCTTCATCCACTTCTCTAGGAAAGATCATTCTAGGGCACTTTTTTCATTTTACGTACAAGGGGGATGTGTAGAAAGGATGAAATCTTAGATTGTGGCTTCAACCTATCTATGGAGTGCATTGCAATCTTGAATGAGTTTGACCAAATCTAAACTTGCTTACTAGACCTTCAAATTGAAATTCTCAAGCTACAATTTTTTTTTTCTAGTTCCTCCATAATAATGGTTTTTCCTTTCTAATATGTCTTCATAGGGGTTCCCAGTTCTAGAGTAATGGGTTTTGGTTTGGGGATAAACAATTTAAGTGGAAGGCCATTAGGGAGGATTTTGATAAAATGTTTTGGTGGGTATGATTAGAGAGCTAGTTGGATCCCTCAATGGGATCCTCCACCAGGGGGTCCTCCTAAGATTCCTTCTTATAGGAAGAACCCTCAAGGGGGACCTCCTGGCTGTAGAGAGGTTGGACATGTTTAACTAGAAGGAGAATCAATCCTTGATGAAGGATGGGATTTGTGTCATTTACTTGGTCTAGTAGGATGGTACTCTTAAGGGACTTTAGAAGAAAGTAGGGAAAACTAATTTTATACCCAATGAAATGATTTAAAAGTAGAAAGTAGTGGAATAAAATAAGCGTATATTTACCTGCTAGTGTCATGTATCTCATAATCTAAAGGCAAATATCAGTCTAGTAACATGGAAGATCAGCTTGGAGAAAGACATTTTTATTTGTCTCCATAAAGTCATTTATTCTGAAAAAGCACTATAATGACTCTTTTTCAACTGGTCTTTAAAGGCCTTCATGCCTATACATGGCATTCCAATGGATTTTTGAATGAACTCCTCTGAGACATTAATGGTGATGCCATAGATGGTCACCTTCCACTTATTCCAAGTAACCATGAAATTATGGTCAATATCAACATTATGTTCCATAACCTATTTCATAAATTTTGCATGTCCCCCTTTTTCAATTTCTTCCATAGTTTCTTTTGTTTGTGGACCTCCTTGCAAGAAGTAAGTTTTGACCTTTTCTTTGTCACCTCCCATGGAGACTATGTACATAGATTTGAAATGGGTGGGATGAATATTCTAGAAAGGATGAATTCAAGAATAACATAAGTGGGTTGGAAGTCCTATCAAAGGCTCATAAAAATAATTAAAACCCTTTTCTTTGGAATAATTATAGATTTATCTAACTGAGATCTACCCCTTTGAAGTGAGGTCATACACATGTGGATACATCATTTTTTAAACTTGTATTAGTACCTTCAACACATATGACATTTAGAAAATTATATGGGCACTACCTGCATCATGATTTATACTAGAAAAACTAGAATAACTAAATATGAAAACTAAATTTATATGAAAACACCATTTATTATATAACTAGTCAAAACCACCTTTTTAAATGTCAAATTTGTAACTAGGAATCATAATTGTTACTAGATATAACTGATATTTCATAATGTACTCAAAAAAATTAAATTTGAGGGTAATGACCTTGTTTGAGAAAATTTTCCTTCTTCTTGTAACCAAATCATAGTTAGATAGAGGCAATAAAATTATCAGATATCCAAATCACCACTTTTTGGTTCATGATCTTATGTCTAAATCAAAACCATGATTAACAAAAGCAAAATCACTGATATGAATCAATACTATAGGTAAGGATAAGCAATTTATATTAGTATAATAGACCATATTATTTTAGAAGTGACAATTTTTTTAATTTTATCCCTGCAAAATGACAAAGTTAGTTAAAGAGTATAAAAACTAGAAAGATATCAAACTTATTAATATTAACCTTAATGTAACACTTAAGTTAAAATTGTGACTAGATTAGGCAAAATCATAGATGATATTCAAAATCATAAATAACAAGAAGAATCTTTGAAGAAGGTCATGAAACTTCCAAATAAGTTAATGACTAATGGTTAAGTCTATGCAATTAGTCAAAATTGTAACTATGAATTACAAAATCACTGATGCAAAATTGATATTTATAGAGAAAAACTGAAATTCTCCTAGAATTTAATTTTTTTGAGATTTTTGAGCCCAATATCTTCTTAACCTATCTTGCAAGCTAAATTTAACAAATATCACACACAAAAGGGTTAGTTTAAAGGAGGGATCCCACTATGGTCACTAATATATGCTTGTAAAATTGAGCTATGGATTAAATCTACTATATATAGTAACTTAACCCAAAATATATAAAAAACATCAATGGGATAAAATATAGAAGAAATAAAAATGTATAAGAAGGATCTTACCATTACCTTGTTTCTCTTTGTCTTCCCTCCAAGATTTTCAAACAATTTATCCAAGGATTATTGGATTACTTGTTGTATTGTGTGACAATGGTGGATTCAATATGATAGGATTAATGGCTTCTTCAATGAAATGAGAGTATGAAGGCTATAGAAGATATTATATGTGATTCCAAATTATAATTAGTCCAACTAAGATCCCTGTTTGGTTATTTATAGGGTGGTGGGGAGGATTAAAAACAAATTTTAATTTCACAAGAACCCTCTGGTCTTAGAGGATTCTAGAGAATTAGAAAAGACTCTAGATTTTAGAGACTTCTAGATTTGATTAGGAATTAATAGGGACTAGTTTAGGGGGTTTAGGGGGTTTAAGAAACTAAATATGTAGGAGAAGCTATGGATAGGTTGGCTAGGGGGTAGGTAGAATATTTTGAATTTTAAATTGTCTAGTGGGGCAAGTTGTTATTAAATGAGGTGGGATTAATGATTTAATGGGATGTTAGTGGGATAATCAAGAGAATAATATAGCATGGGGTATGTAGGAAAGTTAACATGATTTAGGAAATATATAATGGAGAACAAGATTTATTTATTTAATTAAGATAATGGTTATTTATTTTAAACATAATTAATTTGGGATTAAAAGAAGAGTTAAGCTGAGCATATTTAGACGTATACAGTACTTGACATAGTAGTGGTGGTGATAAGGATGATGATTATAATGGGTTTGGTAGAGGGGATTATGTAGGAAATAGTGAAGGGGATGATGGTTGAGATATGGATAAGTCATGATGGTGATGGATGCTAACATGATAGTTATAGTAGGTGTAACACCTAAAAATGGCTAAAACTAGCCTTCGACTAGACTTTAGATTGATTCTTACCAAAAATTGTAAATTAAGCCTAAGAATCACTAAATGTCTAAAATTTTCTTGTACATCACTCTTAAATCCTTGAAAATATGTTTAGGTATTCTTAATTAGAGTATCCTATCATATGCAATAATAAAATCTCATGGATTCATCCTTGAACATCCTACAACATCACAACAATCAATTTGGCCAATAGACCTATTAAGTGAGGTATATAAACAAACATCAAATATTGAAAGAGCAAAATGGATAATCATAATTAATTAACAAGTTAAACCAAATTAAATGCCTATTTGAACTATCCATGTGTAATTAATCAATAATTAAAAAAGGAATTTCAAAAATGTTAATATCCTAGCCTTTCATCATGACATTTGTGAGTTGTCAATCTCTTTGGAAATATCCTAAAATATCTCATTTTGGAGACCAATGCCTATTCATTAAAAATCATGATCAATTGACAAATATTAACTCTATTGGGGTTATATTTGACTCACCTAGGTTAGGTTTTAACCCATTCCATTTTTAAGCTCGACTTTGACTCACCTTGGGTCAAGGTTAGTTCCTAAGCCTATAAATACAAGCCCTTGCCTAATGAATAAAAAAACTTAGATATTGTAGAGTTATAATGTAGGATTTATTGTATGAGATTCATATCAATATTTTTATAATGCCAAAATATTGAGATAAGCTACATCAAGCCAAATCCAACACGAGCCAATCATGCCAAGGAGAGAAAGAACCTATGAGATTTATTTACCAAAGATTCTTTGAAGCACAATCTAAGCAAGCCACTCAACAATGCATTTAGAGATCCCAAGGAAGGTAAAGGATTTGTTGTCTTTGGTATTTTATTTTTTCTTTAATTTATATTTTTATATTAAACTCACTCCTAAGATCTAGGTTTGGAGTGTAAGTGTCAATATGTTTATTGAAGTTTTTATTACTTAAACTAACATGCTACTAACCTACCTTCTTGGATTCCTATGATCACAAATGTAATTTATAGTGGGACATTAAAACATACCATATAACATGGAGACCAAAATTTAGCTCTTATTTTTTCTAATGAATGCTTGACCATAAAAAAAAGCTGAGTTCTTACTTTATTTTTCTCGTATTCTATTTTTTTAAATCACATAGTTTTACACAAATATTGAAACCTATATTGATATAAATAATGTTGATCCTTATATAATCAATGTTAATCCACCTAGGACTAACAACTACCCCTAAAATTAGAATAAGGCAATGCAGAAATATGTTTGACAAATTATTCTTGAGCTTTTTAGTTTTCATTTTGTTCCTAACAACTTGAATATTGTTTGACTAACTATTTGCCTATAGGACTTAGTATTATTTGTTTATTTTATGATCATATTGATAACCATATTTCTATGATAAAATGTATTCTATTTTCCTTTATTTTTATAGGTAGGGAGGAATCAACATCGATCCTTGTCGATCGATGCTGATTTATATAGATTGACATCGATCCCTGCATGGATCAATGCCAATCTCTATAACAAAAAAATAGAGAAAACCCGAGAGCTTGTTTCAAAATATTTTTTTCTCATTCATAAAAGTGATTCAAGGTAGGAAAAAACACTCTAAAAATTGCAAGACCTCAGATAGAAAAGGGCACAAATTTGGAAGTGTTTAAGTCTTAAACATTTCATTTGAAGCATAAAAGGAATCTAGTTGTTTTTTATGCTTAGATGTTTGTGAAAGTTTTTAAAAGATTTCAAATAAGGCCAAGAGGAAAAATTTCATAAAAATTTAGCTTTGGTGCATTAAAGTAAACACTCATGCTTATGTTACATACTCTTAAGAGTGTTTTGTTTTATTCTTGTTCTTTTAAACTTATTTATTTTAACAAAATGATTTATGCATCTTTGCTCTCCCCCATCCCCTTTAGGAAACTTGGGTGACCAAAAGTATCTTTATTTGAATTTGTGCCTTTTCCAAAGGAATTAAAATAATGTTGTTAAGGATATCCTCAAATCTATATGGTTTGGGTGATCTAAATGTGACCTTAAAGTCTTTTTACTAGTCATTTAGTTTCATGCAATTTGGCTTGTGAACAAGAGTTCATAGCCTCCTCATAGGTTTTATAGGGAAGATTTGACCTAGGAATTAATATCATGACATAATTTCAACCCCAATCCATTGTGGGGTATATAAATTAAGGTCTAATTACTAGGATATTTGATTGAGCGGTTAAACAAACTTTTTTAGTAAGATACTAGCTCAAACCATAGGGGTAAATCAAACATCACATTATAATTAATAAGTGACAGATGTAGTGGTTGTGAAAATTATAAGACATATTAATAACAAGCTAGTTGATAGAGATCCAAATGATGTGAGTATCTCTTATGTTATCCACACTTGGGACCATCTAGATACACATGAAAATTTAGTTTTAGAATAACCCCACTTATCGTGAACATACTGTTGATGCAAGATGAATGGCCCAAAGTTCCATGTCATCATATGATCTCTTGAAGGGGGGGTGTAAAACCCCTAATTATTTATGTGATTTTATTTTTTATTAACACTTTAAATCCACTCAATAGCATGCATATAGATTGAATTTGATAGTACTATGAAACCTTTTTAGTTTTAGGATTTAAGATGCTACACTTAGGTGTTTTATGTCATTTTATCCTTTATTGCATGGTTTTTGAGTCTAAAGATATATTTTTGTTTGTTATTAAATTTAAAAATGAGTCTTTTTTGTACATCAATCCATTTTTTAGGAGGTTTTATGCCATTCATTTGACACCATACTTTTGCCTTAGTCTTTTGATAAAATATTTGTGTGTGTCACTTGATTAAAAAGGGTAACATTACACTACCTAATTTATTTAGAATGTTATGCCTTTAAGTCTTGAAATAACCATTTTTTTGCCTTTAGATTATGATAATGTAATTACACTACTTAAATTATTTCAAAAACTTGTTTGCCTTGTGTCCAAGTTTCCATTTTAAAAATAATCCATGTGTGTCTTTTGAATCTTTTACCTAGTACAGTTATGCCATTCAATTTTGTCTAGATTATTGTTTGTTCAAGGAAGCCTAGTTTCCTAAGTTGAGTTTTTAACTAACCTTTCCAAGTTAGTTAAACCATTGGTTTATTTCTCTTTATTCCTTGTGTACTTTGGGCCTAGACACTGATCTTTCTCTTTTGGGTTACGTCACTTAGGTTAATTATTTACCCACTTTGAAAATTATTTTTTGTGCCTAAATTTGGGAGAAAAAACCTATTTTCCTTGTGCCTTTTTTTTCATTCCTTATACCAATTAACCTAGTTCATATCTAAAGTCGAATGCCTAGTCTATACCAAAGTGTTTTATATTTGTTAGATTAAATCATACCCCTTTCTTTAAAGTCTAGATTTTGTGCTTGTTTTACCAAAAGTCCTAACACATGCCTATTTTGATGCTGCATTTGGCCAAAAGATTATAAGATTTTTATTTTATTATATTAGACTTGTTTGGAATACTTTAAACCTAGATTTTGGCATTCTATTTTTCTTTCATCCACCTAACCTTTTTATGTGAGATATTTAACGTTAGACTATTTTATAATAAGTTTTAGCATAGAAATGTTTGGAGATACAACTCCATCCTTTAACCAAGCTAGACCAAGGTCAAAGCTTTGTCTTTCTAGAAATTATTTTTTAGAGTTTGTATAACTCTAAGCCTTTATGTGAAGCATTCACCATTGATTCAAATATGTCTCAATATACTCCTAGTGGTATCATGTACAAACTAGGATATGGTAATGTGGTTGTACACAAAGATTTTGTTCAAGACCCCTATAGAGATAATTTAGTTTTTGAGATTAATCCTTATCCACCTTACAAAACTTAATTGAGGGAATAAAACCAATATCCTTTAGCTCGCTATTTGGTCAACATTCCTCCATACTCAGAGTAAGACCAAGAATAAATAAATTAGTACTTAGCATATTATTAGTTGTAGATCAAGTCCAACAACATCCATACTATGTTACGATGCCATAAGCCTATGAATTTTATATGTTTGATTATCACTTACAAATAAATACAAAGTCTTAATTAGAGCTGTAGAGGTAGGGGATAAGTTTTCAGTAGACTTTCCCCATTAAAACTTGCCAAGTCTAGTAAGAGTGCCTTATAACATAACTTAAAATCAAACCAATGAACATGAATCTTCTATTAATCATCAAGATATAGTGATGATTTCGTATCAAGACCCTCATATTCTTGTCATAAGAAAGGGCCTCATGGAGGACCACTTCATATAGATGTAGATAACATACCATAAATATTTGAATTTAGCGTATAATTTCAATAATATGACCATGTCAGACACTCATCTTATCGAGTTAACTCCTTCAATAGGAGTCTTAATAAAATTGATAAGATAAGAAAATTAGGGTATAAACCCATTTATGCACATCACTTTAGTTTGAGACATGTTTAATACCCCATCTATCGAAGAAGTGTCTTTTGATTCCACGTAGAATAGTAATCCAAACATAGTGGATAACATGCAAGTGTCATCCAATATAAACAAACATGGTGTAAGTACACAAAAAATTAGTCTATAGCAAAAAATGCCTTTAGTTAACACCACAAGTGGTTCAAAAACATAGAGGGAAAGAAATTATACCTCTCGACCATAATAAACTACCTCTAATCTTTAACCAACTATTTCTTCAAGCATGTAATCACAAGGATTAAGTAGTTAAGTAGTAACCAATGTCATACCTCAACAAAATGTGATAATTGTTACTCCACCAAAATAAGTGATGAATAAAATTATGTAACCATAGGTGTAATCTAATACATCAATGCAATAGAGGTAAAAAATTCTACTACTTCAATATAGGGAACCCAATGTTTCACCTCATTAGGTAGTGACAAACATCCCTCTTCAATCATATAATAACACACCATTACAATCACAAATGATGTATAATAAATAATGTACACCTATTGGTTAATGACACATGTTGAACACTCTAAATGTGTCTACTTCATAATAGGGGTTCATGTAACCAAGAGTTTATACCATTCCACAAGTACCAAGTAGGCAACAATTGCTATTTTTATATATACCTAGGGATATGATATATTAATTTATATGGTTTGATGGAGATGAAAACATGTGGCACACATCCCATTAGTTAGTTATATGGGTCCAATATATTAAGATAATAGAGTAACTTTTGGAATTAGTGCATTGGGTAATGGTTGACCTACATTGGGATTATGAGGTTACCCAACTATTTGTAGTTAGATAGAGGTCTATATAAAGGAGATGATTATCATTGTAAAAGTATTAAGAAAGCATTGAGTCTTGTATTGTAAGAGGATATTGGAGGTTGTCCCCTTAAAGAGATATTGTGGATTTATTCATTCCTAAAAGAGTATTGTATGGTGTTGCCCTACCTTAAAGGTATTCTATTTCTACATATATTAAATATTTAGACATCTTGGTCTACCAATATCTATTGTGTTGTGTTGATATACATTATATTATACATTATTTTCAAATATTATAAGTGTGGATCATAACAAGTGGTATCATAGTTTTTATTTGGGTTAATTTGTGTGGAGAGAACCCTAGTTTTTTGGAATCATCAACATCTTTCAATATATTGTTAAAAAATTTGCACAATTTTTTAATTGGATATGAATAATATTTCAAAGAAGTCTCAATAAAAAAATCAAGCCTTTATGATCAGTTTTGAGGGAGTTATTCATATTTTAGTGTTTGTTCTCATTTCATAATATCTTTTTAAATATAAGTAATTTGTTTATTAAATTTCTAATGATACTTTATAATAATATAGGAAATATATAGATAAAATGTTAGATTTTTTTGATAATTTTGGAGTTAGTTATTGCAATTTTATGGTTTTTCATATATTCACTCTATAGGCCAAAATTTGTAAAAATTTTTCACAAAATTTTTACTTAAGTTTTATTATCATAAGGTAAAGATACAGTCAAAATTTGGGACTATTTTGATCAGTTTTGAATGAGTTATTGATAATTTAGGGTATTTCATTAACCCTAATTTTTTTATGGATCATGAAGTTGCAAGTATTTTTAAAGGAGGATGATATTGATGCTAGAGAATGGTGGATACTTTTTAAGGAGAATAATAATAAAAAAAAATTGTGGCAAGCATGTTTATCTCTTTCTTTATCTGGTCCTACACAACATTGGCTTAATTAGTTGAGCTTTTTATAAAAGTATTCTTCATGGGAAGAAATGAAATAGTTCTTCCTAGATCAATGGGATATAAAAGAAAAAGAGGATGAAGAATAGGAAGAAAATGATGATGATGATGAAGAAGAAAAATTAGTGGAAAAAAATAATGACAATGAGGAAGAACATGCAAGTGATGATGAAGATGAAGAAACCAAGCATAAGGACAATGATGAGAGTACATATGGTATAGAAGGAGAGGTAGAGATTCTCAAAGAAGAATAATTGGATGATAAGGGTTCAAATAATTTGGCTCCAAATAAATCTAAGTCAATTTTTAAATTTCATGGATGCATTCAAAAGAAGAATGTTGTTGTGTGCATAGACCCTACTAGCAAGTATAACATCATCAACATGAATATGGCCAAACATCTACATGTTCAAGAAAATAATATCAAGGAGGTTTAAGTGGGTGGTAATAATATTCTAGTGTTCAAATATTTTAAGCTCATTATGTAAAAATATGTCTTGCATTCATATTTTTATGCTTTGGATATGGATGATGTTGATATGGTTCTTGGATATCCATGGTTAGAGACATTGGAATCAATCAATATTAATGTTTAAAAAAAGTTCATGAAGTTTTGGTATAGGAAAAAGAAGTTCACTTTACAAGATATCATACTAGGAAATGCACCAATAAAATTCAAGGTAGATCATGAGGATGATATTGAAATAGGTGATGAAGAGCAAGAGGAAGATTCATATGACATAGATATAGACACACTACAATTAGAAATGAACACTTCATCTACTCAAGAGACAAAGAAGGAAAAGGTGGAAGAGGTAGAAGAAAAGGTGGATAATGTCAAAGTATTAGAAAAAATTATGGTATATATCCACCCACATCATCATGAGATGAAAAAATCATGAAACCAAGTGAGGGAGTGTCATAACAACAATCATTTTGGCTATATAGGAAATCAGAATTTCAATCACTATGGCAATGTATATAAGCTAAAAGATAACTACTATGGTCAAGTATGGAATTAGAGAAATTTTATGGCCTATGGAACATGGAATGAATTGAGAAATCAATATGACTATGCATGGAAGATTACCTACTATGGTCATGAATGGTATCAAAGTAGTGTAGTGGACTATGGTACACAAAATGAAAAGAGGAATAATTATGCAGGGATACCAAAGCAGTATAGTTATGATCATGAATGGAATCAGAGTAGCACAATGGAATTTGAAAATAATCTTAGTGAGATATCACCTACCAAGATCACATATGGATGGTTAGATAATTGAGATTGGAGACAAGTGTGCAATGATTTGAAACACACTCATTATTTGATTTCTTCCTATGTTTCAAGGATGAAATATGTCAAGGAGGGAAGGAATGCTATGTACCTAGGGATATGATATATTAATGTATATGAGTTTATGGATATGATGACATGTGGCACACATCCCCTTAGTTATATGGGTCCAATATTTTAGGATAATGGAGTAACTTGTGGAATTAGTGTATTGGGTAATGGTTAGTCTACATTGGGATTAGGAGGTTACCCATCCATTGTTAGTTAGATAGAGATCTATATAAAGGAGATGATTATCATTGTAAAGGTATCAAGTAATCATTAAGTCTACCTTCAAAGAGACATTATGGAGTTATTCCTTCCTAAAGGAGTATTATATGGTATTGCCCTACCTTAAGGGTATTATATTTCTACATATATTAAATATCTGGACATCTTAGACCACCAATATCTATTATGTTGTGTTGATATACATTATATTTTTCATATTTTACAATTATTATAAGTGTGGATCATAACACATTTGTTTCAAACATACCGCAAAATTAATGACAAGGCCTTGGTTCACAAGTTCCCCTTAATCAACAAGGTTTGATAGTTGGTAACAAATCCCTATTCAACTTTAATAGGCACAATACTTCACCCCTAGCCATATCCTTCCATCTCAACCATAATTTCCCCAAAACCATTCCTACATACCAAATCCCAACCAAAATATCACACTTTAACAATTGTAATTTAAATAATCTGATCCTAATCTACGTATGCATATTCCTAGTCAATTTCCTAACCAAACCAACATTCCACATAAAACCATGTCTTCACTATAACCGAGACAAAGTAATACACTTTTAACTACCTAACATTCACCTCAAGCCAATGTTCCATCAAGTTTCTTAGTGTAATAATTGCAACAAATAAAGGATGCAATTTCTACTTTCTAAGCTAGGAAGTAAACCAAGAAGTTTAAGTTGGATGGCATGTTATCCTATCCCTTCAACATGAAGTATTTATAAATACCATTTCTTTTAGGGTATGAACCACTAAAGTTTGACAAGTACAAAGTTAAATGAGGCCCCAAGGCTCATTTAACAAAATTCTTTATTGCTTACCAACCAGTGGCCTATAACAACATCTACCTCCTACTGTTGTTTCCAAGGAGTCTAATAGGAAAAGCTTTGGAGTGGTTCTTGAAATTGCCTAAAAGATCAATATCTAATTTTGATGATCTTTAAAAAAAGTTTGTGTAGAACTTCTTACACAAAACTTCTCCTACAATATCAAACATGAAAATTTGTTGGTAGATCTGACTCAAGCCAAATAGAAGGCTGATGAAATTTTCATAAGTTATTTACAGTGATGGAGAACACTTTCCAATTGATTTACCCATAGTTTACCAGACAATAAATTAGCTATTGTGTTTACCAAGAATTTTCACAATAAGATATCTAACGAACTAGAATGATTCTAACAACCAACAGACTTACCATGTAGTTTCGCATCACTATAACAAGGTTTTAGGCCATATTATGGGATATCACATTTTCACCATGTCTATCAATCCAAGACCAAGTATTAACCAAATAAGACCATTTATAATCAATACAAACTAACCAACCTATATCAATGATCCTTACTTGACCTAGGACCACATACAGGTATACCAATAAGCAAGGATTATTAATTTTGTACCTTATACCAATAACTTGTCATTGACCCATGACCATGCACAAGTGCACCAACAACCAACACTTATCTTATATGTCCCCCCTCAACCATCATTTACTAGAAATAATGGTCCTATATCTAATATCAAGCGTGCAATCATAACTTGATGGTTAAATATTACCATACCAGGCCCATAACCATCTTCCACTACACCCATCCAACCAACCCTTCTAGCTATGAACAAGTCATTTACCTTTATCTAGGATAAGATGTTTGATATTGTGGAAAAGATTCAAAAGATTCTAGCACAAATTCCCATTTTGGATTTTTTGTGTACATCTACCATCCATAAGAACATCTTAACAAAGTTCTTTAGCCAATCCCAAGTTCCCAATGACACATCCCTAAAACAATTTCAAGATTTAGCTAGACATCTAACCTCAGGCCAATAATTAACCTATGACCAAAGTGATATGTCATCCCTTGACCCTCTGCATAATAATCCATTGTACATTGAAGTTGTCATAACATGACACAAAGTGAAATGTGTCCTCATAGATAATGGATCAGGTCTAAATAATTTATCTCTAAAGATCATCAAGATTTTTAGGTACATAATAGCTAATATCCAACCAAAAATGATCACAATCAAGGCCTATTACAATGAAGAATGTGAATCATAAGGAACCATTAGCTTGCTAATTATCGTTGGACCTTTGCCCCACATTATATTATTCCATGTGTTAGACCTCAATTTATTATATAATTTACTTTTGGTTAGACCTTGGATACATGAGATTCATGTAATCCTTTCAACTGCACTAGTGTATCAAGTTCTCCCATTTTGGTATGGAGGTCAATATCCATGAAGATTTGTAGCCATACAAATACTATAAGCATTTTGAGGATGAGTATAAAATCTATGACTACCATTTTGGCTTGAATATAATTTCTAAAAAAGATAAAGGGAAGGAAATACTTGTTGATTTTCTAGAGGCTAATTGCATTGACCTAGATACCCTTAATTCCCTTTCCCATATACTACCTCCTAAAATGGATAATTATTATACCATCTTGGCTAACAAGTTAGGAGAATATTTGACCCATGATATATTCCACATCACCAAAATTTTATATAATCCCAAGTCCTATGGAAGACCTAAAGATAAATCACCTTGGATGGAATGTCAATGAAAGGGAAAAGCTAAACTACATAGTCCAATGACTATCATTTTCACACTAACCACTGGTTAAGAATAGGACCCTCTTATAGATGATGAGTCTTAGTTGTATAATGATAAAATGGTTGATTGTTATCAAAATACCAAATACCCTATACCTAATAGGATCATGGAAATTCATTCCTATCAAGGAAGAGGTCTTAGCCCAAATCAATAAGGAACACTTGAGTCAATTTATGCCACTTGGTACTTGGGGGTGACCTCAAATATATTATTCATGTTCTAATATAAATGACTAGTGATGATGATGATGATAGTGAAGTAGAGTCTGATCATAGCCCCTACAAAGACTTGGCTAATACTAATATATTTGAAACTAATTCCATTTATACACTTTGACTAGTTATTCATAATAATCTACTTCCTCTTTATCATCCTCAACTTATAGACTAAGACCAATAAGAATCCATAGTGCTTGTAGATGACTTTGAGAATGATGAGGCCTTCTACAATTTTTTGGGCCTAAGGGACAATATTTCACTGGGAGACCACAAATAAGGGTTCTCAATCAAATTAGATCTTGTAGCCTATTTTGGACAATGGGTAAACACCATTAGCCAAAAATAAATGAATAAACATTGATATCCCAAACTAAAAACCTCTTTGAGGCACTTTTGGACTAGGGTAAAAGTAATGAGAAAGGCCAGTCTAGTGGTGGAAACTTGTTTTAGGCACCATTAGATGGGGATGTTTAACTTTACTCAAACATAGCTCAAAAAATCACCAACAATGAACTTGCTTATGGATCTGAGTTTAGTTTTGAAGAACAAAAGGCTTTTGATAGAATCATCCAAGAGTTTCCCATAGTGTTTGTCACATGGCCATCCCTACCATTGGGAGATTAAAATTCATCTTGTCTAGGAGAACTTGAAGATCTAGTCAAAATAGAGGAATCTACTATTATAAACCAATTTAAATATTTTCCAACTATTTTCGAAGATGGTTTGACTCTTCTTTTAGAGGAAATGACATAAGTTAACATTGGGAATTTAGATGACCCAAAATGGACAAATTAGGCATTTCTCTCATTGAGGAATGTGAAGTCTTTACAACCCTTCTAAGGGAATTTATCAACATACTTTCTTGGGCCTATTCTGACATGCTGGGTTTAGACCCTACCTATCTTGATGCCAAACCAGTAAACCAAAAATTGTGAAATATGCATCCTCACATTAATGTATTAGTGAGTAAATAATTTGAAATACTCTTAGAAGTAAGATGTATTAGATCAATCAACTATTTAGAGTGGATCTTGAATATTGTGTTAATCAACAAGAAGGTAGAAGGAATCAAAATTTGCACTAATTTTAGAGACATAAAAAAGGCCTACCACAAAGACAAATTTCCTTTACTAAACATTGACATGATAGTTGAATCCACATTAGGGTATGAAATTATTTCATTGATGGATGGATTTTTAGGATACAAATAGATCTAGATTATACCAAAAGACCAACATAAAATAGACTTCACCTCTCCATGAGGAACATTATATTATTAGGTTATGCCATTTGGTCTCAAAAATATTGAGGCTACATACTAAAGAGCCATGAACATTATATTTCATACATGACATTATTGAATACTATGTTGATGACATACTAAGAAAATCCAAGCCCAAGACCAATCATCTAACAACACTACAAAGGATATTTGAGAGACTATGTGAATACAAGGTTTGAATCAGTCCTAATAAGTGTGTTTTTGGTGTTAATTTAGGAACATTTATTAGCTTCATTGTGTCTCATCAAGTTATTTAAGTTGATCTAGACAAAGTACAAGCCATTATGGAGATGCCACCATTGACCAATTTGAAGTAACTCTATAGTTTGTGGGGTAAGATACAGTTTATCAAACATTTGATTTATTAGTTGGCTAATAAATGCCACCCATTCACATACTTTTTGAAGAAAATTGTCAATTTTCATTGGGATGATGAATGCCAATTTTTTTTTTAGCAATTAAAGGACTATCTTGCCAATCTACCTATTTTATTACCTCCTATGCCAAGAAATTCATTCTTAATGTATCTATCTACCATAGACAAAGCCTTGGGGGCACTTCAAAATCAACATGATGATAATGGAAAATAATATGCCATGTACTATCTAAGTTGTACACTGGTACCATATGAACACAATTATATGCCCATTGAAAAATCCTATTTAGCTATGGTCTTTATAGTTCAAAAACTGTGACATTACATGTTAAATAACAAGACCATCATTATTTCAAAAATAGATCTACTCAAGTATCTACTATCTAAAATAGATCTATAAGGTTGCATGGCCAAATAGATCATGTTTCTCAACAATTTTGAGATAGAATATGTTAATCAAAAGGCTATCAAGGGACAAATTCTCATAGATCAGCTTACTGAAGCACCCTTTGTAGACACAAAACTACTAACATTCCTATTCCCATATGATTCCATTATGACCTCATTGAAACACCTCTTGAGGAGTGGTATTAGAAGATATATTTTTATGGATCATTCATAATACATGGATTGAGGGCAAGCCTTTTATTTATTAAACCATAGGGGGATCTTATCCCTAAGTCACTCAAGATAAACTTTCCTTGTACTAACACCATGGAAAAATATGAAGCACTCATTCTAGGATTTTTTTAGGTTGTATAAGGGAATATTCAACATCTAAATGTTTATGGTGACTCTTAGTTAATCATAAATTAGGTTACAAACCAATTTTAGACTAAGGATGACAAGATGGTACCATACAAGGCCATGGTTGA
The DNA here is from genome assembly GCA_037957365.1 of Torreya grandis. Lineage (NCBI taxonomy): Eukaryota > Viridiplantae > Streptophyta > Pinopsida > Cupressales > Taxaceae > Torreya > Torreya grandis. The sequence continues at coordinate 175,953 of JARHVA010008763.1, forward strand.
CACTCTTAAATGATAGATTACTAATGTACAATTTGAACATTTACTAAGGTTTAGTAACAAAATAATAGATGCCATGATCACCATTAGATTTTTGATTCATCATATAGACACGACAAAAAAATATAAATTTCTCATTGAAAATATTTTAACGCTAGCTCATGAACCTTTAACCATCACAATGATCTATTATATTATTGGTCCCATATCTATATGATATTCAAACCTTTATGACTATCTTCATGATAACATTATGCCACCATACCTATCTCACAAATAATCCAATGCCTTTATCCACCATGTTGCATGTTATATTTTACTTGGACCAGCCCTTTACCACCAAAGTTTTGATGGAATTTAACTATGTTATATAAATTCAATAGAATCAACATTATCATTATGGGAATTTCATGGAGTATGTGGAGCCCACACAAGTAGGACCATCCTATCCCAAAAGCTTCTATGTACTAGGTATTAATGGCCAACAATGGATGCAGATGCAATTACATATGTTAATAAGTGTAAAAAATGTCAAAGGCATGCTAATATGATTCATGCCCTGGCCAATACTCTAAAAAAAATGCTTACACCATGTCCATTTACTACACAGGGCCTTGATCTCATTAGGAAGATGCCCCCACCTCCTCTTATGGACACAAACATATCCTTACCATTAATGAGTATTTTACTAAGTGAGTTGAATATATACCCCTCATGTGACTAAAAAGTAAATTTATAGATTCATCTTTAACCATCTCATCTATCGATCCAATATCCCTTCTCACATTATATCTAATAATGATAGATCATTCAAAACCAAAGATGTTAAATTGCTATGTGTTGAGTACAAAATTACTCAATATTTTTCCATGACATATTAACCATAAGGTAATAACCAAGCCAAAGCATCTAAAAAAACCATTATCAATGTCCTTAAAAATATTTTCAATGATACCAACCATGATTGGTAACTCCAAGTATTCTATGCCCTCTAGGCATACAATACCAATTACCATACTCTAATAGGAACCATTACATATTCAATTGTTTATGGAACTAAGGCCATTCTTAGCATTGAGGTCAAGTTACCTTCTTTATGTATCTATCTACAACATGTCTTAGATGATGAAGCTTATTGAGTAGCTCACCTATAAGAACTGGAGTTACTTGATGAGAAACATACGGCCACAGTTAATAACCTTCAAACATATCAAAACTGACTCCATGGTCACTATAATTGGTGCATCAAACATAAATAATTTGAGCTTGGTGATCTTCTTATTAAAAAAAACCAATAGAATACCATGATCAAGAAGAAACACAAAGGCAAGTTCAAACCTAGCTAGATAGTCCCTTTCATCATTGTTGCAAATTTATGGCACTGGAGCATATAGGCTTGCTACACTAGACATGGATGAATATTATACACATCAATAATTACTTTGTTTAAGAGACCTAAAGTATTGTATATAAGGCCTATTTCCATTATACCATAATATCAATATTATTTTTTGTATTATACCATTTTATCACATACCATTCTACCATGGCTTTCCTATCAACTAAGTTATTTTCACCCTCCCTATTTAACCCTTTAACCATGGTTCCATTCCATTGGTTCCATCACCACTATTAGTAAAAAGATTTAGATCAAGTTTTAGCACTCAATTTTTTATTCCAAACAGAGGCCATATTTTAGAGCAGTATGATAGTGGTTTGGAAGTTACATCCTTCATTTCTTGTTCCATTTTATACTGAGTGTTCCTGATTATAACTAACTTTGGGTAAATCAATGTCTCATCATCATGATACTAATTATAAATACCTATGGGAAAATTATTAGCATTGAATTACGTCATTGTTTCCTAATTATAACCACCTATAGGAAAATTAGGCGTAACAATTATTTATCATGCCTTGAAGTACCACCTTGCCATGCCTATGCCTTACTATGCCATTTGCCTACTTTGCTTGTTTTGTTTGAATTGGTTTCTATCTAGTCAGATTCGTCTTCTATAAGGAGGAACTATAGTGACTTAATGTCCCATATTAGGATTATGTAGGTAATACTTGATTCACATTTAGGTTATTTTAGTCACCCCTTTGCCATGATATCACCATTTTGTGAGTTTGGACCGTTTATTAACTCATAATTATCTATTATTTGAGATGCTCCAAAAATTCTAAAAACATTTGAAAATAGATTTAAAAAATCCTAAACATTGACCACTTCTTTGCCTTATGGATTTTAGGAACCCTAGCTATCTCACAAGAAACCACTTGTCATTTAGTTTCCCCATCCTTCTTGGCCTAACATCCCATGCTCTCACTATTTTGTGTGCCCATTCCCTTATTCCTCTATAACATCACTCATGTTTTCTTCTCATCATTTTATTCTATCTCATTGTTTGGGAGAACTACATTTGACCTAAAGTTTTTCATGGATCTTACATCCATGGAACTATGTAGGTAGAATCCACTTACCTAATGCATCTAGAGTTAGCTTAGCCACCCCTTCCTTTTCTTCTATTCCCCTATTTTTTTTGTTTGTTCACTTGTATCTTATGGTTTAGGGGTAATGTTCATCATCTTTTTTGTGTTGTATTTTTTGCACTAACATTGTGATTAACCATTGTTTATTTCTTTATTTTTGTTTTGTTCTTTCTTTTCTTGCAGTTTTGTTTCTTTGTCTATTTATTTTCCAATTTGTTTGCTTTCTTGTTTGCCTTGATTTAGTCTATGTGCATTCAATGGGTGATTCCTTGTGAATTATTATTGAATCCATCCATATTCATATGTCAACATTTTCATCATGGTTTTTATCATTAGTACATTATTTTCAATTATTTCTTGGATCACATGTCAATCCTTATGCATATTTTGGCCAAGTTATCATGGTGTTCTATCATGATGCCTATCATCATGCACTATAGTAAAAATTAGCTCAGTGAGTCTACACAATAATGAGGTAATGATATATCTCCTTGCCACTAGAAAAAATTCTTGATCTAATCTAAATCATATCCTAAACAAAGTAATTACTTAATGAAAAGAATTTAACCCTTGCTAGTTTAGATGAGCATCTCCCTACTAACAGGTTGATCAAATTCATCATTCTCCTTTGTACTAATTTTCCTTTATATTCCATATCATATTTACCATAAATAGGGTCCAATGATTATAACTACATATGAGTAAATCATTGTATACTGTCCCACTTGTATTACCAATGATTCTAACTGTCTTTAAGCAAATCATTGCATTTTTCATCTCTTTGGAGGTTAATGATTATAACTACCTATGGGTAAATCATTATCATTATTCTAATCAATTGGGGAAAATTTTCATTATGATAATACTTATAACCACCTTTGGAAAAACCATTATCTCTATCTACCCAATTGGGGCATGTTTTTATCTTACCAGTGATTATAACTGCCTATGGGCAAATCATTGTTTTCTATTTTAACTAATTATAACCACCTTTGGGCAAATAAATCTCTTGTCACCCTAAACATTTTTTAATTATTATAACTACCTTCAAGAAAATCATTACCTTTTTGTTCCACCGATGATGATGATTATAACCACCTATGGGAAAATCATCCTATTTGTCTGCCCAGTCAGGGCAACTCCATATGCCACTGATTATAACCACCTATGGGAAAATTAGTATTTTCTACCCCATTTCATATTTTTGGTCCTATATTTTCCTCTTTTGAGGGATTGATCACCAACCCCTTTTTTTGACCTCTCCCTCGAGGAGGTACCTATTGTTCTTCCATTACTATTTAATTCATAGGCATATAGGAACTTTTCATTCTTTAAGAAGACATTATTGTACCTATAGCTTGTAATACCTTCCAAAATAGGAGAAAACTATAGATACCTAAAACTAGCCACAACTAGATTTTGATTGGACTTCAGATTGATTCTAAACAACCATTGCAAATTAAGCCTAGGAATCACTAATGTCCCAAATTTTCTTGCACATCATTCATCAATGCTTGAAAACATGTTGAACATCCCTAATTAGGGTATCCTATAATATGCAATAATAACCTCTCATAGATTCATCCCTAAGCATCTTGTGGCATCATAATAGTCAATTTGGCCTATAGACCTATTAAATGGGGTACATGAACAAATATCAAATCTTGAATGAGCAAAATATCTAATCATAATTTATTAAACATCTAAACCAAATTAAATGCCTAGTTGAATTATCCAAGTGCAATTAATGAATAACTAAAAAAATAAATTTTAAAAATACAAATATCCTATCCTTTCATCATGACCTTTGTGAGTTGTCAAGCTCTTTATAAATATCCTAAAATATCTCATTTTGGAGACCTATGCCTATTCATTATAAATCATGATTAATTGAAAACTATTAACTCTACCGGGGTTATATTTGACCACCTAGGTTAGATTTGAACCCATTCCATGTTTAAACTCCACCTTGACTCACCTTAGGTTGGGGTTAGTTCTTAAGCCTATAAATACAAGCCCTTGCCTATTGAATACAAAATCTTGGATATTGTAGAGTTATAATACATGTTTTTTGCATGAGATTCATATAAAGAATGTTATAATTCCAAAATATTGAGATAAGATACATCAAGCCAAAGCTAACACAATCCAATGGTGCCAAGGAGAGAAATAACATATGAGCTTCATTTTCCAAAGACTCTTTAAAACACAAGTCGAGCAAGCCACTCAACAATGCATTTGGATCTCCCAAGGAAGGAAAGGGATTTTTTGTCTTTTGCATTTTAGTTGTGCTTTCATTTATCTTTTATTATTAAGCTCACCCCTAATATCTAGGCTTAGATTGTACGTGTTAGTATGTTTATTGAAGTTTTTATTGATTAAACTAACATGATACTAACCTCTCTTCTTGGATTCTTATGATCATAATAGGTAATTTTGTTTATCCAAGATAGGTAGGGCCTTTAGGCATGGATAGGGAAGGTAGGGATGTGGATATACTAGGTGAGGAGATCACTACCAAGGTGGGGGAGATTATAGGTTTGGAGTAGCTGGTGGTAGATCTATAGACTACACTAGACATCTGTGATGAAAATATGACTCACCTTTAGTTAGAGATTTCTCAACTAAAGGCAAAGGTGGATGGAATGGTCTAGATACAAGCCCAAATTATAGTAAAAGGAGACCAATCGATCACATGTAGGGACCAATATTTGTTATATTTTCAAAGGCTTTGACAAGAGTACCATGAGGCTCAGAGAGTTGGTATGCAGGCAGGTTTTTCCCAAATGATTCTTGAGAGACTTTAGGCCAAGGATGAGGCCACATAATAATGCAGTGAATATGAGACTAATATTCCTATGGACCAACATGTATCCATATTTAAGGTATGGGATGCTTAGAGAGTGAGCAATATATTAGGTTGATCAAGGATGAGGACCCATGTTAAAAGAGCCCTAGGTTAGTTAGTTCATTAGACATGACCACCTATACCATGAGGACCATCAATGCCAACTCTAAAAATAGGACCCATGGATACTCATAGTTAGAGTTAATCATTGGCATTTTGACATATTGGTATATTGGCATATTGGTGTACTTTTAGACACCACGATGATATGTATATATTCTTAATATATATAGAATTATTAAGATATATTGGCATTAGTTAGTGGGTCCATCAAGGCATTTATACATGTACATATTATTATTTTGATATATATATATAAAATACACACACACATATATAATATATATGCATATACATACATACATGCATGCATGCATACATACATACATCAAGGAATTTGTACATGTACATATTATTATTTTGATATATATATATATATATATATATATTACTATATTTACTACCATGTTGATCTCTCAGTTTAGCATTATGTGTTGACCATATTTAACCCTGTAGGTCAAATTGGGACCCCTATAGGTAAAAACTTGTTTTAGGTTTTTTATGGGTCTAATATTATGTCATAAGGGGTATTATAGGTCATTTGATGTCATTTCATACCACATTAGCCTTGGTCTTGGTCATTTTCAATATTGATATCTTTTTGAGTCATTTTGGGGGTTAAAATAGAGCATTCAATAGCTTGTATGGCATTCTTGGGTAAAGTGAAGGTTTAAAAGGGCTATGTAATATGCCATATGTCATATTATGCATTAATCAACTATTTATAGCTTAAAAGTGGTAGGTTATTCAAAAGAAAGAGTAGTTTTCTTTGAAAAAGGAAGAGTTTGGCACTTGTATGACCCATAAGGGAATGTGACACATGGGAAAAGGTTTTGATATGACTCTTCAATTTCATTAGACCCATTTCCATGATTTAAGTCCTCTGTAAGTGCTAAAATTGAGCTAAAACCATTTTTCTTCTTCTTCACCCTTCCATGTACACATAATCAATCAACAGGTTTGTACTTGGTACAGCCATCACGGGAGGTTTAAGACAAATTTATCTTGGGGGTGTCTTCTACACTTAGTTAGCTTTCATTTGATGTTTAGTTTTAGAACAATGGTGACCTATGCTTTATGAACCATTCCTAAGAAGTTGGCCTATTTGTTTTGCTTGCCAATCTATGCACCTTGAAGGTTTTGTTATTGTTTGGATGATTCTACACAATCCAATTGCTAAGACTGATTTTAGATGATGTTATCTCTCCCCCCTAATTATCCCCATGATTTTTTTCAATATTCAAGGTGTTTTATTGGGTAAATCATCCAAGGTTTACATATTGGTCTCATTTAAATATAACAGGAAGGTTTCCACCATATGGGTAAATCATGATTTGGAAATGATTCTAGGGGGTGAAAATAGGTTTATTCTCATTTTTTTAATGTTATATTTATCTCCTCCCATTTAAAGTTCACTTTTCAAATAATGTTTCATGAAATTGTAGTCACAATCACTATGTAGTCAGTTGGCTCCATGATTATCATGCATAATCAACTAAGTGAGCCAGGTTAAAGATTTTAACATGTCCATGGAGGTATGAATATGGTATTTAAAAGTATAATACATTATCATAGTAAGAATAATCAAGTAAATCCTTTCACTTTTTAGAGGAGAGACTATGATAGTCAACACAGTCATTCATAGTTTCCTACCATTAATGTACGTGTACAAGTGCTCTCATGAAAAATAATCACGTTGAAATAGAGATATATTGACTTGATCTAAGTATTAATATGTTGTATGAGATCCATTTTAACACTTTAAGGAAGTATAATGATATTTGAAGGTTCATACACCATGTATATGATTCATGTTTCTACCACTACCCTGTCTACAACTCCATTAACACCTATAAGAGAGCAAATAATAAGATGGAGTTTTAAACCTTGATTCAGGTCTTTCATGCCAAGGATTTTTGTTTGAAATTTTGATAGGATATAAGAATAAATGGAAGGTCTGCCCCCATTTTTACTACCTAAACTCATATTGACTGCCTATACATGACAATGTCCACCTATAGATGGTTTTAAAAAAGAACTAAAGAGCCATTAGAAAGGTTGAAGCATGAGATGGAATCCTTATTTAGGGTAATAATATGTTTTATAGATTATTACATTAATTTTTGAAGTATCAAGATGGAAAATGGAAGTTTTAATCACCTTTTAACATGAGATGATAGTGTTCAGTGATCGAATCCCTAAAATAAGAAAACAAAGCACCTGAGCCTTTTGCCAAGGTTTTATAACAAGGTATTCAAAAAAAATTATGCATGTGAGTGACCATGTATTTTAGAATCCACATAGGATAAGGAATATAATTTTTTTTGAGTGTATATGACTAAGTAAAGATGGTTGTTTTAAGGCCTAAATTCACACTTCTATGCACTATTTCTAGGCAGTAACATCTATATGATTTTGAGTCTTTGAGTAACCTTTTTTCAAAATTGGTAGTCTAGAATATGCCACCATGGTTTATTGGTTTAAAATATTTTAATGTATCATATATTATCTAAAGGATCATCAAAATAAGATTGTATACATTTTTTTAGATCTTATAGACACCTACATGTGTCCCTTCTTTTGAAAATACTCATTTACAACTGACTATTAACCCCTACATGACCCATAGTAAAGGATTGAGCATGGATATAAAAATGTTTGTGATATAATGTAACTTGTAAATAAATTAATATGGCTCCTATGGAGTACATGACATAGGTTCTAATGATTAAATCCACCTATAGGACCCCACATAGTCAACTATCATTGACTGTAAAGGGCAAAAAGAAAAAGAATTAGGTTTCTTGATGTGGATATAGCATAAAGATGAAAAAAATAGGTATAAAATAATTTATTATGATGATAAGGGAATTTAAATGGGTTTTATACATTATCTCAAGCTTAAAACATGCAAGATCACCTACATGTATGATGCTTGGAACAAAACACAATCAAATCCTGCACACAGTCTTATGAGTGTAGTTTGTGTGTAAGGGTACATGGAAGTATAGAGTAATGAATGTATTGGGATATATCCATTATAACCATATAATATTAAATATTCTCTCATAATATGAAAATCATGCATAATATGGACTCACAATAAGCATCACATAGTCTACATCTTAAAACCCTACACATTCTGCCTCTTTAGGGGTTTGTTTTAGAATTTGCAAGAATTAAAAGATCATATGACCTAAAAAAGAGAAAATATTATATATATCATATACATGAATTAGATAATATCCTAAAATGATAAATTTTTTTGGGAAAATAGGGGAAGTACCCTCCATTTTGTCTCAGATAGAGTGTACTTCCCTTGAGATCAAACCCTATAGTTTAGAGGAAAGTATACAAAGAGATGAGATTAAAAGATAAATATACCATTAAATAATGTTTTACAAGTTTAAATACACCTAATAAAACATTTAAAATATTTCATAGAAGGTATAATCCTTAAAAGGAGGTCTAGACCATCAAACTTACAGGGATGCCTACTAGGCATTGTTAGGCCTAGAATTTAAATGAGAGGTCACTTTCACTTTTATCTCTTAGAGATATTTATAAATAGTTGGAAAAATTTTATAGGATGAATTTATACATTTATAATCTATTTTTATGTAGGAAAATCCATGAAAAGGCCACTTTTGGCTTAAGGACAACTCATACCTGTAGGAAATAGAGAAAAGAGCTTAATAAGGCAACTTTAGAAGCTCATATCTACTTGAATACTTTGAATGGGGATAAAAGGAGTTTATGGAAGTTTATAAGGGTCTTGAAGATAATTCTTGTGGATTTTTTTTGTAATTCCAATGTCTTATCTTTATGAATAAAGCTTAAGAGTGGAAATGGTTGAAAACCCTTGCAAACCCTTAGAAATGACTTGATAAAGGAAATGAAGATGGAAATATATCAAAATGGATTATATTGACCATTAAAGTGTTTTAAAATTTTATAGGACTCTCTTATGATACTCCCCATCCATTTGGACTATATGGAATTATATAGATGGAGTTAAAATAAGGTATTCCTGACTATTTTATGCATTGTGCAAGTTATAGGAGGTTTCAAGAGATGAAATAAAATTTAGGAGGAATATATAGACTTAAAATAAATCCTAATTTCCATTTAATTATTTATAAAAAAACCTAATTATTCTTAATATGTTTTTCATCTCATCCATTCAAAACTAGCATAGTGAGCAAGATGGTGAGAAGTGTGAAAAACTTCAAGTAGGTTACTTTTAAGGCATGCCTGATGCCTATAAGACCATGGATGGTATTGAAACATGTAATTAAACACATTTTATGTATTTTAATTTGAAATTAAATCCAAATTTGAGGGCAAGTGTGTAAGGTGTGGGAAAGAGGAGTTTCTTTGACTACATGCAGTGATGGCTCACTTCTAAAATATTTTAGATGATTAGGAATGCAACTAATTCATGGAGAAGAATTTTTAAACCCTTAAATATTATTCAAATAATTATACCTATACTTATTCAATTTTGAGACATTTAAATAGGGGTGAATGATGAAGGCAATTTTCTTGTGTAAAATGATAACTCCTATGTGACATTTCAAGAGTTTCATGACTTGGGATGACACTTTTGCTTTTTGATCTTGCATGATCAGTTTCACATTATCTTCCCATTCACATGTAACTCATTCTCTCAACATGAAAAGTTTACTTGTGACCTTTGGGGTTCTCTTTTCTCACTTGTCTCTCAAGTACTATAAGAACCAACCATTTTGGCCTTTGTAAAACATGTTTCACCTGAGTATGGTGAAGCTATTCTCATTTTCATACCATAAGATCAATAACGACTACTAATTTTACCTTGTATATGACTATTAATAGTGTTTTCACTTAAATTATTGATCTTTCTTAATATGACTATTGTTTCCTTAGCATTATTATTTTATTCTCTCACCTATTTACAGTTAGAAATATTCTTATTATAGGTCATGTGAAGTGTTCTATTGATGTGTCATGTTTGAGTGAGTTATTATATTCAAAATTTTCCATTCTAAGCCTCTTGTCTAGTCCTTCTAGCCTAAGCAATCATCATAACCTCATAATGAAATACTGATGTGAGAAGATTAAAATTAGAGAAGTGTATGACTAGTTAGTCTCTTGGTCTCATGTGTGACATGCAGTGTGTTGGTAATCATTAATTATTTTGGTGTATCACCTCCTTTAGGATAGTTTACTTTTAATTTTCTCTCTCCCTTTTCCTTACAATCATAGGTGTAGTAGTGATCCAAAAGTGGTACATCAAGGGAGCTATCCCTATTTAGAGATTCACCACATTCTTAAGCTACCCATAACCTAGAGGTGTTTCAATTATGCCACTTGGATCAGGAGAGATAAGACATATCCTCAAAGGGTAAAAATCTAAGTGACAACATTATGGATGGAATTGTTTAACATTATAGATGTTTATGTTCATTTAAACATATATGCTATATTCATCTACTATTTTGTTATGTTGTTATCTTCTTATATTGTATGACTTATATTGATTCTTATTCAGAAATGCATGTCTATGTTATCACATAATAAATCATACTCATATATTTATTACTCATTGATTTAAGCATGTGTTTGGGTATTTGGCTAGTTTTGTTCTTAGAGAAATACTGTCATTGCATGGATCTAATACTCTTTATTGGCTTGATGTTTTTTGTATCTTATGATATTATGCATCATAGTTATGAAAAATTATATAACCTAATCATGAAAAATTTAGTTTAAATTCAAATATAAATAACTAAGGAATAAGGTATGAACAATTAAATCCCAAGTGTAAATATAAATAAATAAACTAAGTGTAAGACTAGGTACAAACATTCAAAACTTAAGTACAAGCTATGGATAGTCAAGACTCAAGTGTAAATAAAATTTAATAGACCTATGACAATAAATAAACACAAAAAGGCAATAAACAATTAAAAATCAAACAAAAAGAATCAAATAAATAAATGAAACAAACAAAACAAACAAATATAACTAACTAAATAAAAAATAGACTATATAAACAAAACAAACAAATAAACTATATAAATAAAATAAAAAAACTATAAAAACAAAATAAACAAACAAGACTAAGGTAAAGAAGATATTAATAAACAAAACTATTCTAAACACAAAAAAGGCAAAAAACCAAACTAAGCGAAAATAAATGGTAATATATAAACAATGTTAGTCATAATGTTAGTACAAATAAAATACAAGAAAACAAATTATTCATGAATGTGTAATACAAGTGTTACTCTTGGTGATAGGGTTTCCCCTAGTCTAGGTATCAATGACACATGTAAAAAAATAAAAGAATGTATAAGGTTACACTTAGGCTATAGGGAACAACAACAAAGGAGAGATGACAAATAGTTTCCCCTAGGCTATAGGTAGCAATGAAACTAACAAGATAACAAACATTACCTCTAGGCTATAAAGGACAATGACACAAACAAACAAAATGGGGGAATATAAGAAATAGGATGGGGTAGTTTAAATGACTCTAGATGTGCTAGGTAAGTGAATGTTACCTACATAGTTCCATAGACATGAGGTTCAACATGAACTTCAAGCCAAATGTAGTTCTCCTAGGATATGGGGTAGAAGAAAATTGATGATAATAAAAAAAATTATTGACTTATATATGAAAATAGGAATGGTCTCAAAAAAAATCAAGTGTGTAAGAAAAGAGGAGGATGATGTTCTTAATCATGAAAGTGTCAAACACAATTTTTTTTGTAAGCACAAGAACATGTTTCAAGATAAAACCACACTAAAATACAAGAGACGAGTATCCCAATAATGAAATTAATTGGTAATTCATAGTGTTTACTACATATATGACTTGGAATGAGAATGAACTTGAAAAATGATGAGATCATTGGCCGAGGTTACTCATAAAACAATGAAAGTGTTTAAATAGAAATTGTTCACAAAATGGATAGAGTGTAAGAAAAAAATAAGGATGGGGAAACTAAAGGACAAGTGATTACTTATGAAATAGATATAAAATCCAAAATATTAAGGAAAATAAGTGGTCATGGTTGAGCTAAACTGAGATATACCATGTATCCAAGTGCTACCTACATAGTCTGTGTGGACTTCAGGTTGATGTAGTTCTCCTAAAAATGGGAGGGAAAAGGCTAAGTATTCTAGAAATGAAGTTGGATAGGTAAGATAGTCCATCCCAAAAAAAATTGATGGATTTATATTTATCATGGAAATTCTAAGCCAACTTTAATGATTTTTTTATTTTTAGTATTTTCCTAGGTCTCTTCAAATGTTTAGGGGTTTTAGAAGTCTTTCAAATATTTTTGGAATTTTCTAGACATATCAACTCAATAGAGAATTATAAGACACATAGTGGTTAAAAATATCAAATTGATGAGATCATGGCTTAGGTTGAGCATAAAATGGTGAGATAATTCAAACAAGGGTGGCCAAGTTAACCTCAAAAAACATTGAGCGCTAACTACATAGTCCAAATAGACCTCAAGCCATTGTATTTCCTCCTATAATGATGAAAGTGGGGAATTGCTTCCAATGTTTTAGGGTTTTAGTATCTCAACTCAATGGATAATTATGAGATATAAAAAGGCCTAACTCATAAAATGGTGAGAGCATGGTTTACATTTCTCAAAAAATGATGAGATCATTGTAAAGGGGGTGACTAATTTAACCTTAATGTAAATTGAGCACTGCCTACATAGTCCCTAGGGAACTTAAGTCAATGTAGTTTGGCCTATAGTGAGGTGTCCAACTAAGTACTAAAAAGTTAAAGAATAGACAAATGAAAAGGTATGACATAGTGATGGTAAGGTGATGTGACAATGCATGGTAAATGGGTTGTTCTTAATATACCTAAAGGATGTTATAATTAAGGAAAAATGGTAAGGATTGGTGATACTAATTTTCCCAAAGGTAGTTATAATTAGTAGCATGAGTAATAGAATGTAACAAAAAATGAAGGATGTAATTTATAGGAACACTATCATAATAATTTCATATACTACCATTCAAAAGTTTAAATTTGAAAGAATTGATGGAACTGCATCTATCATCAACCATTAAACATGCTTGAAGTATTGCATGCACTAAAATCTGCTCACCTCACGAATTATGCTAATTTAACCTATACTTTCTTAGATAATTTAACTAATATCCCATTTCCTACATCCTAAAAACCTTATTCCATCCCATAATTAACTAATCCCTTCATTAATCTTCTAACAAAACCCATTTACCTACTAACCTACTCCCTAAGCCACTTGCCAATTTAAAAATACAATTTATTCTACCTACCCATCTACCACCCTATTCCTAGATATTCCTAAACCCATAAACCCTAAGGGGAGATTTATATAATTGGAATATTATAAAAAATCACCTCCATTTTAGCCCTTTCTCCTCTAGAATTTTCCATTTTAGATATTTTCAAGGAATTTTAATTCCTTGAAAATATCCTAGCCATTAATCTCAATGGCTCAAAATTAAATTTGAGAAATTGATTTCTCTCTCCACTTCCTATATAACTAAGCCATCCCTTCCAACAAAAATAACATGAAATCTTGAATCCTAATTTCTATATTACATCCATAACCAACCATCTTGCATCCATCAAGAGCCATTATCAAGTACAATTGTCCATTGAAAGCCATTATCAAGAAAATACAAGCAATCCAACATCTATCAAATTTGGCATCAAGCATCCATTTGGAAATATTTGAGAGGAGTTATAAAGAGGACAATATGATTATCTATTTTATCCCCTCTTATTTATGTGTTTAGATTTTAGGTTTTTATTACTAAAAATAGTAATAATAGTTAAATCTAAAATTTAGGCTACATTTTGACGACCATTTTCCTCCTCTTTGAAAGGGAATTTCAAGTGGATAGGATGGGAAGAGTAATGGTATTTAAAAGAAATAAAAATAAATTGAAACCAAATACAAATGTGATAGGTTTAGGTAAAAAGAATTGGCTAGAAGTAGGCTAAGGAAAGGTAGAAATAGTAAAAGGGTATATTACAAAGAATGGGTATATCATTCCATAAATTAAATGATATTTGTAAATAATAATTCAAGTACCTTAAGCATAAATTTTTTTGAGGTGTATTATGTTCATTAGTTCATCAATTTCATCTCCTTTTGGTGCAGTGAGTCTAAATGATCTAGAACCACAGTTAGAAATAACTCCATAAGTACCTAACCAATTAGGTTGGAACTTTCCCTTATTCTTTGTCTTAGTATTGAAATTATTCTAATTTTATTTTAATTCAAGGTTACCAAGATTAAATTATCAATGATTAACATGCCACTTGTATTGGCCTCATAATTTATTCTAGTAAGTTTGGAGGTTTTTCAAGACGACCATGAAATTTCCATCTAGTAAGTTTTGATCTTGAAAATAAGCCAATTTGTAGTCTTCATCATTAGTAATGTGATACAATGAAATCCAGAGAGAAGGAAACTCAACCTCACTGGGAATAATGGCCTTAGTGTTGTAAACAAGGTAATATGGGGTATCCCCTATTGGAATATAAAATGTGGTACGGTAGGCCTAGAGGGTGTTAAATAATTGCAAGTACCAATTATAAACAACATCATTGACAATCTTCTTTAGACTATTAATGGTTTTTTGGATACCTCAACTTGGTTATTGCCTTGTGGGTAATAGGTAGTGTAAAAGTGTTGTTTGATATGGTATTGGTCACAAAGTGTTTTCACATCTTTGTTTTTAAATGATCCACCATTATTAGATATAATGTTAAAGGGGCTACCATAATAGAAAATGAGATGGTTAAATATGAATCTGGATATCTGCTTACTAGTTATGTGAGGGGAATGCCTTCCACTCACTTAGTGAAATATTCAATAGTAGCAATGACATATTTATGGCCATTTGAGGATGTAGGATTTATCTTACCTATGAGGTAAAGTCCCCACATTGAGAAAAATTATGGTGTTGTCAATTATTTAAGAGTTTTATCTAGAACATGAATCAAATTAGTATGTTTTCAACACTTCACACACTTTTTCACATAGGTAATTGAGTCTATTTACATAGTTAGCTAGTAATAATCAATATGTAGTAATTTAGTGGAAAGGATTGCCCCATTAGTGTGGGTTCCACACACTCTTTCATGAAATTCTCTCAATACTAATATAGATTCTGCCAAAGATAAATAATAAAGTAGATGTCCATCATAACTTTTAAAATACAGGGTAGGTCTAAGTAGGGTAAAACAAGAGGCTTTATGGATGAAGGTTTTTTTGTTTCTTATGTGAAAGGTTATGTGGAATAATTTGGTCTTAGAAGTAGGCATATATTTGGAACACCAACAAGACATGGGACCAATAATATCATAAACCATCTCAATGGCTACTTATTCTTGTGTTGGTGTTAAGAGTTCCACCAAAGACTAATGGTCCCTGACTCCATCTATAATCTAAATCATGGAGCCAATTGTGTCCATGACATCAATATTTTTGTTATTGGCTTCAGGTATCTATTCAAATTAAATGTTGGTAATTTTTTGTTTAAGAGTGTCAACCATGTCTTTATATGTTATCAAATTTTTATCCTTCATTTAATACTAGTATGTGACCTAATAATGATAAATTATGAATCACCATGAACCAATAAATGTTGAATGTTTCATTATACTTCTTGGTGAAGCCCTATAGTGAGGGATTCATATTTGGCCATGTTATTAGTACATGGAAAACCAATGTGAAAGGACTTAGAAATAAGATCTCCTTATATAATGATAAACAATATGTTGGCACCTAATCCACATTCTATGAAGGAATTGTCAAAGTACATTTTCCACTATTCTACCTCAAGAGGTGCTTCTACTTCTTTAGCAATCATGATAACTTCATATATAAATCTAAATGTAAGAGGTTGAGTAACTTAAAGAGGAGATTATACAAGATAATCTATGAGTACTAGTCTCTTAATGCCTTTTTGATTGGCATATTCGATATTAAAATTTATTGAGATCATGATCCACTTCACTATGTGGCCCTGTAAAGTTATTTTGGTAATGAAAATGACCTTGTTTTTCAAGATGTAGTGATATAACTTTTGGTCTACAAGAACCATAACTAAATAGGTAATTTCGATCAGTGTATAATTGTGATCATATGTGACTAATGTTTATCTCGGGTAGTTGACAACATTCTCTTTACCGTATTTATCACATTATGCTAAAAGTTCCCCTAGGGGAATTTCAATCATTTATAGGTAAAGTAATAATGGCTTATTTGACATATGTGGTAATAAAATAGGTGGATTGGATAGATATTCCTTGATATGGTTGAATGCTTTATGGATATATGCATTCCATGAAAAAGTAATGCCCTTACTCAAAAAGTGTGTAAATATATGGCATTTGTTAACCAATTATGATATGAAGCCTCAGATTGACTGTATCTTACCTTACAAATTATATAGTTGATTCAAGGTAGATGGTCATGGAGTTTTGGTAATGAATCAAACTTTGGCTGGATAAAATTCAATTCCCTTATGAGATAAAATGAAGCCTAATAATTTTATATAAGTTATACCAAATACGCACTTATTAGGTTTGAGCCTAAATTTGTACTCTCAAAGTATCTCAAATATTCTCTAAAGTATGATTGGATGGTTGGAATGGGTCTTAGATTTACCTAGGATGTCATCAACATAGTCCTTGATGATGTCATGCATCATATCATGCAAAATCACTATCATGGCTCATTGGTATGTGGTTCCTACATTCTTGAGTCCAAATTTCATCACTTAATAACAAAACATTCCTCATGGAGTGGTGAGTGTTGTTTAATGTTTTTTGTTGGTCCTTTGGTGTAAATATGATTTGGTTATATCCTAAAAATCCATCTATAAGAGAAAACATTTCATATCCATCTATTGAGTCAATAATCATTTAATGTTTAACATAAGAAAGTCATACTTTGGGTAGGCTTTATTAATATCCCAAAAATTAGTGCATAGTCTAATGCCTTTTGGCTTCTTGCTCACCGATACAATGTTGAAAATCCATTCTAAATAATAAATTAGCCAAATACAACTTGCATCTAAGAGTTTATCCAAATATTTATTGACTAACACAATAAAAAGAGGATATATTTTTTGTAGCTTTTGTTTAATTGGTTTAGCATCAAGATGTACAACAAGATGGTGTAAAAACATGGTAGGGTCCAAACCTAGCATATACAAATAGGTCCATATAAATATATCAATAAACACCCTTAAAAGGGATATAAATACTTCACATTCCTCCTCGATGATGGATGCACCTAATTTGATCCATTTTGGGTCCTATAGAGTCCAAATGTTAACCTCAAAGGCATCCTCCACAAGGAGTGTTAAACCATTTTCTAACACTGTTGGCAAGGAGGTAAATTGGTTGGTAATGGAAAAGTCTTTTAATTTTATTGGTTTGTATAATTATCCAAAAAAATATGAATAAAAATATCCTAATGTTGGTAAAGGCCATGTAATAAATACTTTTGAGAACTCTTGAACAATTTGCATAAAATCTTGCCACTCTTTGGTACTGAATTCAGATCCATATATAAGCCTTAGGCTATTGGTCTGATATGCTTCATGTGAAGAGGGATGAACATCCCCATATAATAACATCTAAAATAGATTTTAACTAAGAGACTTGCATTCTTATTTACTTTTACCCTTATCTGAAAGTACCTCAAAGAGGTTTTCTCTTTTAAACCTCAATGTTTGATTTTATTTTTGATTTTGGCCCAAAAAGTTCACCCACTCTCCAAAATAGGTAACATGATCCAATCTAATAGAAAATATACATTTGTGATATTTGAGAAGCATATGATACCTCAAACCTAGAAATTCACAAATGGCCTCATCATTATCAAACTCATCTAATGACATTGTCAACTCTTGTTGGTCCCAATATATCAACTATCAGTGATATATGGTAAGTGGTAAGGGGATATAAATAGGATTAATAATACAAATGACATTGGGTTAAATAAATTAGCATTGGAAAGGTCATCATTGATGATATAATCAGACCCTAAATCGTTGTCAACATCATCTTCACTAGTCAATGGTGTTAGAACTTGAATAAGGTATTTGTGGTCACCACCAGAAAATTTAGATCCAATACCATGTGTTCCTTTATACTTGGTCATTGAAATCAACTCATTTATCCCTTACTAATGTATCCCTAGGCCTCTACCTTTATAATGTTGATTACCCATAATATGGTTAATAATATGATACTTTATGCTTTGGTAACAATTAGCTAAATTATCAATATAAATCCATGATTCATCTTCAGCTAAGGGCTCCTATTCTAAGCCAGAGGCTGGTTTGAAAATAATAAGTTTGGTAAGATGAGACTTTCCCTTGGTTTTCTACTCCATGTGATTAGTCTTGGATTTGGGTCTCCCATAGGCTTTATGATTCTATGATAACTTGGCATTATGAAAGGAATCATGGGTATTATACTCTCCTATAACTTTGTCATATATGTAAAAGTGATTGAAAATGTCTAGTGGAGGTATAAATGAGGTAGAATCTAGGATCTTAGGGTTAATGCAATTGGCTTTTGGTCTTAATTCAATGGCTTTGGATTTATCATATTTTACTCTATTAGATTTAGGCATAAGATTCAGGCCAAAATGATAATTATATCTCTTGTACTCCACCTCAAGATGTTTGTAATACTAATAAGGATAGAGATAACTTGGTATAGTGACTTCCATCCATGAATGAGGAAATTTAATACATTGATTCAACATGAAAGGTATGGCCTCATTTCATGGATCCAAGGTTATCCCAATAGCAAATTGTAAGATAATTATAGGTTTAAAACATGGCATAGAGTATCCTGGGTCAAAGGCCCAATGACTATTAGCAAGCTGATGGTACCTTGTGATTCTTATTCCTCATTATCATACACTTTGATGATAATCTTATCTATCTATAGATCAACCAATATGTATCTGAGATGATTTACCAACTTTAGAGACACAATGTTTCAGCCTGAACCATTGATACAAAGACACACTTAACCTTATGGTTTATTATATCCACCTTGATGTATAATGGATTATTGTGTAATGGGCCTAAGGATGACATGTCATTTTTGTCAAAGGTAATTAATTAGATAGGGACCAAATGTCCTACCATGGATTGAAATTTATCTATCATGATGTCATCAGATATGAGGGATTGGCATATGTATTAATTATGTTCTTATGGATGCTATATTTTTGAAAAAAATACATGATGGATATTTGCATAGGTGTCTTCTATAAATACTCCATAATGTAATAGTTATTCCCTTTGATTTTGGTAGTTGGATTATTTTTGATAGGCATGAAGGTCTAAATGGCCTCATTCATGGCATTTGGTTGTAGTCTTTTGATGGTAATCTTGGCTTGTCAAGTTATGATTGCATAATATCAATCAAGTAGATGCCCTTCGTAATTGGTTAGAGAGGTAATAGGGATTGAAATGGTATTTCTTGGGTAGTGTTGAGCTTTTATGATAACATGGTCCAAAGAAATATTACTTGCATAAGGATATTGCTATGCATTGTTTAGTTGATAGAAATTATTAGGTGAAGGTCTTAGTCTATTGGTATTTGACCAAGGGTTAATGGTAATGTTGGTAACATGACCACTTGAGATGTGTCTTGATAAATTTTTATAGGTATACGTGATAAAATGATAGCCTCCTTAGTTTATTTGGTTAGTTTTCCCTCGGTTTTACAAATTTTACTATTATTATTGTGGTTGATGTTGTTGTTATTTGTTATGTTGAGGAAATGGATTTTGATAGATTCATAAGTTATGATTAGTCATAAGAGAATGGGTATCTTGTTGTATCTCTACATTCTCTAGAATATTCTCAACTATATGCCTTAGTTATATAAATTGATGTATAGAATGTCCCTTGACATGATGGTACTCAAAAAATTCATGTTCATTGTACTAGTCAGGAAAAGGAATTCCTTAGGAAATAACTTTGGCATAAACCAATTAATCATATTTTCCTAAACTAATTTATGAAATATAAACTCAATAGGATCCCCAAAGTCACTAAAATCTCTATCAATGGACAATCTTATCCTTAAATTAGGTGCTTACAATTGGGCTTGATTTTCTAGCTAGTATTGTGGAAGTCTTGGCTAAATAAATGAAGGTATTGGTTTTTGAATGGGTGGAGGTAAATAGATAACTGATGTTTGAACCATTTTTACATTACATGATTTAGTGACCATGTTACCAATAAAATTATTATTTTGGTTGTAATATTTTGGTCTTTCATTATTATTATCCTAAGATGGCATTGAAGCCAGTATTTGGATAGGGTTTGGTTTTTGTTATGGCTTTGGTTCTAGTTTTTTTGTTAGCTTTGATGTTAGTTTTGCCTCTAGTTGGAAGAAGATAACTTGATGATCCATTTTTCAATAAGGCCCTTTTCAATATATATCCATTTATCAATAACTTATTCAAATGTGTGAGAATATTTTAGCTTGAGATGATAATTTATCTCACTATGTAGGTTCTTGGTAAATATCATGGTTAATTGCTTATTTGGAAAATTATGAGTGAAATAGATCATAAGTGCTCTCCACCATTATAGGTAAGCAATAAATATTTTACCATTTTTTGTTTTTCTTGGAATAAATCCACAACTCTAATCTCATGTTTGATATTATATGATAAATGTTGTAAAAAATTCTCAAAAAGGTCATTAAAGTCTAGTGCATAATTCTTCAATAATTTTAGAAGCCATTCTAAAGCTTGTCCAACTAAACTTCTTATAAAGTGGAGAAGCAAACATATGTCACTATATGCCACTGGTTGGCAAGCAATAAATAATTATTTTAAATGATATTTGGGCTCACCTTTTCCCTTATATTTATCAAATTGGGTGGCTCATAACATAGAGGAAATGGTATTTGAAGATAATCTATACTGAATGGATGCAAGCATATCTTGTCTAGATTAAACTTATTTGTTTGCTTCCTAGTCTGAATGGATTGAATTACATCCTTCATTTGTTGTAGATCTTGAGCTAGGAAGTTGGATGGCATGGCCTATTGGGGTTGCGTAGTCAAATGTAGATTACCTTGACTAGGGTATGAAGGAATGGCATAATGAAAAATGTTTGTTGGATTGATCAAATGATTAAGGATATGTATTCATGCATTAGGATTATACTATTGATATGGAATGCACTATTACTGGAAAACATTCTAGCTAGGGTTGGTAAATTGTGGTTGTTGTAATGGCATTTGGGTAAGTAGAATGTGCTGGTATTGCTAGATTTGGGAAATAACTTGTTGTCTACTCATTAAACCCTATTGTATAAATGGAACACATTGTTGGCTAAAACCCTATTGTTAGAGGTGTTATTATATGTATGATACCTATTGGGTGAAAGGCAACTATTGAATAACACTTGATATCTACTATACATTAGGACCTTGATATTGTTTGGACACTTATTATTGATATAGTACTTATTTGGGGTTTAACATTTATTATTGTTGACCAACTAGCACTTTTTGTTGACTAGTAGAAACACATTATGGATTAGGTAATATTTGTGATGTTTACAATATATTAGTCCTTGATTTTTGTGGTATAACATTTGTTTATACCTATTGAGGTGGTGTAGTGTTTATCACCTATTGAGGTGGTATGTTGGTATTTTATTTTTGGCTAGTTTCCCCTTATTACATACTTGAGGAAGTAGTTGGCTAAGGAGTAGATGTTTCTTGTGTTTTGGAATGAGGCATTTGAGGTGGTGTAGTGTTTATCACCTATTGAGTTGGTATGTTGGTATTTTATTTTTGGCTAGTTTCCCCTTATTACATACTTGAGGAAGTAGTTGGCTAAGGAGTAGATGTTTCTTGTGTTTTGGAATGAGGCATACTTATCCCTTGTTGTTATAAACCACTCATGGTATTATCTAAAGGAATTTGTTGTGTGTTACTCAATGGTATATTAGATACACTTTGGTTCACATTGGAATGTAATTGCATGCTATACACTATGTTTTAAGTGAGGTATTCCATTTGAGTGGTAGTTTTTTCTATCATAATTGGGACATTAAACATGTCTCCTACCATTATGATTTGGCTAAAGGGGTCTATGTTCTGATTTACATATCCAAAAGAATGTATTTGTGGCCTTATTGAAAGATATATCTCTATAAGTGGTGTGTTTGAAATAACCATGGCATTGAAATTCCAAGATAGGTTAAGGGTACACTTGTTATACCTATTCTAATTGATCATCCATTAGAGCTTTTCCATTTCATAAGTGTAATTTCACTCTGTTGAGGTATTTGCACTAAATCTTGATTGTAACTAGTTGATGCCTAGTTATGAGGCACATTACTAGGTGTTCTACTCAAAATATCTATAGACTTTCATGTGGGAAGTCTAGCTGGAATTTGGCTCCTACTTCTACTTCCCTAACTAGAATTTCATCTCTATTTTCTAGAAAATGGTAAATGAACAATTATGGATCATAAATTTTCAGCATTGGTGTTGTTATGTAGTAGGGATGTTGTTGTTGGATTTATTAAACAATAGGTGTCATTTAAGCAAAGTATTGTGCTATTTTTTATTACTCTTGGCCTAGATAGGATGGTGTACTCACCAAGTAATGCGCTAGTGGATTCAACCTTTATTTTTTATATGTAATATTATAAGAGGGATATGGATCCATCTCATGTGCTATATCATCACCATAAAATTATGAATAAAGGGGTCACTAGTAACAAAGTTTTCATAGTTAAGATTATGCATAGTTTGATTGCGTGTATAACAAAGCATGTTTGGATCTATGACTAGGTCTCTTGAAAAATAAAGGTCTAAAATGGAAAAAAAATGAGCTCTAAGAAAAAAAACCTTTAGCGCTGTAAAAGAGGTTGAAAGGGTAAAAAAACTAATATAGGTCTATGATAAAGGGAGAATAAAAACATGAAACTGGTCTAACAAAGGTACGAATTTACCTAAAAGTTGTTATAATTAGTGGTAAAGGTATCTAGACAAGGTAGAACAATTATGAACTAGGTCAAAAGGATAATGATTTTCCCAAATGTGGCTATAATCATTAGGGTGGAAACAAAGCTAGACTTGAGAACAAGGTCGATCTAAAATCAGAACTCAAAAAAATCTAAATCTAAGGCAATTAGCTTGGATAAACTTGATAAATGGTTCAGAAAACCATCTAATTCTAAGGTAATTGGATTCGAAAGACATTCGGTAATTGGATAAAATAAGACTCAATATTTGGTTCATAAGAGACTCTTTGATGAAAAAACTAGAACATTTTAGAACTCAATACAAAAAACTCTAAATAAGGCACATGGAAACAACACTAAAGGAGGATAAAACAAGACATGGATAATAAACAAATGCTAAGTCTTGTCAAGGGGTCTTTAGACCAAATAAGAAATCAATCTAAGTAACATAATCCAAATTCAGAATGTAGACCATCTAAGCTCAAATTAGATGAAGCTTTAGAGAAAACCTAGTTAGTTTAGGATTTGAAATTCAATAGATTGAATTTCAAGTTTAATACAAAAGACTAATATTTTTTAAGGTAAATAGGCTAACTAAAATGGGAAGCATAACTACATGCTTTAAAACAAAAGTTATGAATGGTTTTGAACCTGGTTTCAATCAAGGCAAGGTTTTTGGAATAATATAGGTAGCATAACAACACTCCTTAAAATAAGTGGTAATAATGGTTTTGGAATAAAATCTAAGACAAATGTTTGAAAAAAAATGGGAAATATAACGATGCTTAATTAAACAAGTAACACACAAAGATGGCCTTTGGAGAAACTCCAAGGCAAATGCTTGAAATAAAATGGGTAGAGTAACACCTCTTAGTTCAAAGTGGTGTATAATATGTGAATGTTTTTGATTCATTTTGACTTTAGAATACAAGAAAAAAAAATTAGACCCAAAAAAACGTATTAATAAAAGAAAATAGAAATAACACTAAGTGTACGCCCTATCCCTAAAACTAACAAGGTGTGTGTAGCTTTTTCCAAAGTTTCCACCGATATATTGATGATCAAAATAAATAAATTATTAATCCAAAACTTAAAGATCACATGTAGGTAGAGTTTTTAATCCATACTCTATCTCTGTTATCCCCTTAACCATTGGTGTGTCTAGGGATATGTGTGGCTGACTTGTGGCTTACATACCTCTTTTATTTACTTGTTACATTTCTCTATGTTCTTAGATAGGTCAGCCTATGGAATAACCTTGGCTAAGTAAACTATATATAGGAGGTAGTGGTTAGTCTTTATTCATCATGTGAAATATCTTTATATTAGTGCATTATTGTGGAGGTTTCCCCTTTGAGGTGGCTTTGATATATTATCCAATATTCTATTCTACTATCAATTATCATTGTGTAATCTCTCATATTTTATTATTCTATGCCATATAAAATCATTCTGTGCAAATATCTAAGTAATTTCATTACAAGTGGTATTAGAGCTTTGATTTGGCAAGTTTCCTATGGCATTTTTTTAAATCTAGTGAGGCGTGGCTTCTAGGAGCAGTGAAAGTGAATAAACATAACTTGTAATTCAAGAAGAATTAATTTTTTCCATCAACACAGTATTACTCAAAATGCTTTGTTGAAAAAAATATTTAAATAAAAAGTCTAGATTTTTTTCCCCTTAGAGACTTGCAGTCATTGGATTCATCTTGGTGAGATGATCACAATGGTATATTCTGTCGGTATACTTTTTTGGTACCAAAAATTTTACTCTAGTGAGCAAAGGTAATCATTGGATTCATATTGACAAGATGATCACAATGATACCATTTCTTGGTACACTTTTTTTTAGGGTCAAAACCCTCCTAGGGTTTATTTATGGTAGATCCTTCAACTTGGGGAAGAAAAGGGGCACTAGAAACTCCTAAACTCCTTCTATCGATGACATGGAATCTAGAACTTTAGATCTAGTGATTTCTCAACTTTAAGAGGACATAAAAAACTTGGTGAGGCATGACAAATTTATTGCAGTCTAAGCTAATGTTTTAGGGATGCATGAAGAGATTAATGGAGTTTATAGTGAATTATAGTATATCAATATGTAATTAGCTATCCTCACATCTCAGTTTTAGCTTAATAACCCTCCACTTCAGCATTCAAATCCTCCTCTCAACAACTCCCATGATAGTATGAAATTGATGTTGCCAAAAGTGGACATGCGTAAGTTTTATGGTAATGATCCTCTCACTTGGATTAACCAAATTGAGAATTTATTTGAGCTGCATCAAACCCCTTGTTCTTAGAGGGTGATGGTGGCATCCCTGTATATGGAACCTAAGCAATTCATTTGGTATTATTGGTTATGTGCTCAAAATAAAAATAATGGTGCTCCTGTTACATGGATTATTTTTACTGAGGAGTTGATAGCTCATTATCAGAATAATGTCTCTGAGAACTATTTCAGCTAATTAGCTAAGTTGTAGAAAACATGAACTATGAAGGATTATATTAATCAATTTTAGAATCTCTCTTTACAGGTGAAAAATATCTTTAAGATAAATTTGATGGATCTATTTTTGGGTGGCCTCAAAGATTACAAGGTTTGAATGTTTGGCCAAAATCTGTATCATAAGGTATCCCTAAGGCATGCATGATAGAATAAAAAGAGATGGTCAAAAGGAAAACTTTCACTACTGGTCATGATCACAACTTTCTAACACCATCATTTCCATAGCCCACCAGATTAACATAATAAAAAATTAAGGAGAAGTGAGCCAAAGGGTTGTGTTATGGTTGTGACAACAAATGGAGAAAATACCATCATTATGATGAAAATAATCTATTTTACATTAAAGGTGCTAATGATGATGAATATGATGTAGAAGCACATGATGCAGAGGTAGAAGTTCCTAAGGAGGAATATGAAGACTCTTAGCCTACTATTTCATGACATGCCCTATCAGGTATTAGTACTCCCCAAACTCTTAATGTGATGGGTTTCCTTAAGAAATAGAAGGTCACTATCTTGATTGATTCTGGGAGCACACACAACTTCATCCATAGTAAGTTGGTTGCTTGTTTGAGCTATTTCATTTATCTAGCTTTAGAATTTTAGGTTATGATTTTATATGGTGGTACTATTAACTATTAAAGAAAATGTCATAGTATTAAGTTGGCCATGGGAAACTACTTATTATATTTTCCTATGTTTGCTATTCTTATGGGTGGAGCTAATATTATTTTGGGAGTCTAGTGGCTTACCACTTTGGGCACTATTGAGATGAATTTTCAAGAATTATTCATGTGTTTTCATTCTAAAGAAATGACATTTGAGCTAAGAGGATTAAAGGCTAAATATCCCCAACTTGTTAGCTCCCATAAAATGACAACGATTCTCCATAAGGGTGCTAAGGTATTTGTAGCTCACTTATTTTTTATGGAAGTACATCCAACTCAACCATCTACACCTCTTGATCCACAACAAATAATTGATGCCTATTTTATTATTTTTGGAGACATGCCAAAAGGACATCCACCTAGCTGCATGCATGATCATGTTATCACACTTATTCCTAACAGTACACTACCTAACATTAGGCCATACAAGTATCCCTATGCCCTAAAAAGTGAAATTAAAAAGATGGTACAAGAGATGTTGAATGGAGAAATCATTTTTGATATCCAAAGTAAATACTCGTCACTAGTTATCATGGTGAGAAAGAAAGATGACACTTGGAGGATGTGCCCTAACTATAGAGAACTCATCAAGTACACTATCAAAGATAAGTTTCTAATTTTTATCATTGATGATTTGCTTGATGAACTGAATGGTGCTCTTTATTTTACCAAGTTAAATCTATGTTCTATGTATCATCAAATCAAGATCCATGATGAAGACATACCCAAAACTACATTCAAGACTCATGAGGGCCAATATGAGTTTTTGCTTATGACTTTTGGCCTAAAAAATGCACCATCTAATTTTTAGAGTTTGATGAATACTATTTTAAAGACATTTTTGAGGAAATTTATTTTGGTATTCTTTGATGATATCCTTATTTATAATAAAAATTGGGCAAACCATTTGCAACATGTGAAACATGTACTCTCTATTTTGGAGCAAAATCAATTGTATGCTAAACCTTCCAAATGTACTTTTGGGGCTGATGAGGTTAAATATTTGGGTGATTTGGTGTCTTATGAAGGAGTGAAAGTGGATCATAGATTTGTCAAAAATTATGGTAGTATTATAGGCCCATTTAACTCTTTGTTAAAGAAAGACTCCTTTCACTAGACTGATGCAACTACTTGGGCATTTGAATAATTGAAATTGGCTATGTGCACTACTCCAGTATTAGCCACTCTTGATTTTTCTACGAATTTTGTGGTTGAATGTGATGCATATAGGCATGGTATGGGTGTTGTACTCATGCAAGAAGGTAGACCACTAGCATTTTAAAATAATCACCTCAAGGGTAAAAATAAACACAAACCATCTATGAGAAGGAAATTATGGCCATTTTGCATGTAGTCAAATAATGGAGACCTTATTTGATGGGTCATCACTTTCAAGTAAAAACTGATCATGATAGTCTTAAATATTTTTTAGAACAAAGGTTGTCATTTAAAGAACAATAGAAATGGGTAACTAAGATGCTAGGCTATGATTTTGAAATAGTCTATAAAAAAGGCAAGGATAATGTGGTGGCAAATGCACTATCAAGAAAAGATGAATAAGTTGAGGCATTGCTATGTGCCATAACCATTTTACAAGTAGATTGGCTAGAGGAAACATGATTAGAATGGGAACATGATAGTACTACTCATGATTTGATTCAAAATCTTCAGCAAGGTTTAGATGGATTTGAAAAATTTACATGGAAAGGTAATGCATTATGGCACAAAAATAGATTATACCTATGTAAAAATTCTCTTCTTCAACAAAAACTCCTTCAAAAACTTCATGCAACTTTAATTGGGGGTCATTCAAGATTTTTGTAAACCTATCACAGGATTAAGCAAGATTTTTTTTTGGAAGGTATCAAGGGGGTTGTCCAAAAATGTGTGGTTGAAGGTATGATCCATAAAAAAACAAAGGTGAAACCATCAAAACTCTAGGTCTTTTACAACCTTTATGTATCCCTAGTCAGCTTTGGGAAGAGGTATCTATGGATTTCATTACAGGGTTACCAAGATCTGATGGTCAAAATGTTATCATGGTTTTTGTAGATTATCTCAGTAAGTATACTCATTTTTTTTCATTATCCTTTATCTTAGCCATTTGTTTCTAGTATAGTAGCTTCTACTTTTCTTAATACAGTTCAAAAATTGCATGGGATCCTTAAGATCATTGTCAATGATAGAGATCCCATTTTTACTAGTAATTTTTGGACTAAGTTATTTACATGTTTAGGTACTCAATTGGCTCATATTTAGTCCTATCATCCTCAATCTGATGGACAAATTGAGGTACTCAACATATGTCTAAAAGGATATCTCTATTGTTTTATTTCTAATAAATAGGATAAATGGGTTCAATGGCTACCACTTGCTGAATGGTGGTATAATACTTCTATTCATAATTCTTCCAAAATGTCTCCTTTTGTGGCACTATATGGATACCACCCTCCATCCATAACTTCAACCTTGAAGGTCCATCCTAAGGTTCATGTAGTTGAATAACATATTCACCATCAACAAGAGGTCCTTGCAAGTTTGCGTGAAAATTTAAGTATGGCCCAGAATCACATCAAGCAAAAAGAAGATCAAGATAGAAGTAAGAGGCATTTTTAAATTGGTGATTAGGTATTTGTTCACTTACATACATATAAATATATTTCATTGAAGAAATAAAAAAAAGGATAACAAGTTATCCCCTAATTATTATGGGCCTTATCAAATCTTGCAAAAAATTGGTAGTGTGTCCTACAAGTTAGATTTTCCTTCACCCACTTGCATACATCCAGTATTTCATGTATCATGATTAAATAAATTTGATCAAAAAATCAAAAATATTTGGTTGAAAGATAATTTAATAAACAATAACAAGATAATTCAAATAATGTTATCTCTGAGAAGAGATGTTTTATTGATCAAATTTGCAGACCCAAACATATGCTTATCTCTGAGAAGAGATGTCTGATTTCCATTTTGTGTTAAATATTAATTTATACATGTTTTGAAGGTGTGGGAAGGATGTGTAATGTCACAAATATCTAGGGAGATTAATTGGTTTGACTTTCATGATTTACAACAATACAAAATTTAAGGAATTATTATTTTTAGAAACTTACTATTTTTAGACTACACTACTAAAATTGAAATTTGGGGAACTTTCGTTGGGTTTTCAAGGGTAAAACTTCATCAAGTGGATACCAATGCCATCTCACCATGTTATCATCATTCTTATCTTTCTAATTATTCAAACGGTGAGTCAATTGGAGCTATGGTGCAAAAGTTATGGCTCTCAGAAATTTTGTCATTAATTGGAGTGCACCCGTCACCTGAATTGTTACTCGGATCATTCCTCCCTCCTTATGAAGAAATGGTCCCCATTGTATCAAGATTTTTCATCAAGTGTGGAAATTTTACTTTGATTTGATTTTTGATGCATACTTGGAATGGACTGTGATTTATGGAACGATGCATGGCTCGATTTATCACCATTTTTGTTTGACCATCAGTCTGTGGATGGAAGGCCATGAACTTCTTCAGCTTGGTAACTATTTGATTCTTTTGTTGTGTTGTTTGTGTAGTTAGGGCTGTAACATTGGCCCTTTTGGATTCTTGTGGCTTGACCACCATGATAACAAATTTCTTGGTACTAATCAGAGAGATAGAATTAAAAGGTGGTACCTCTGGTACCCTATAGTGCCATGTTCCAAGAGTGAGAGTAATCTTTCAAGTTCTTGATTCATAGATGCCATGTTGATCATACATGAATGGCTGACCAAATAGTACATCATAAACATCTAGATTTACCACATCACATAAGACCTCATATTGGAAAGGTTTTATTGCATATGAGAGAAGGCATTGGTGGGTGACACAGAGGTTTCTCCCTGGACTCAACCATCCAATACTATATGGTTTTGGGTGAGGCTTCATGGAAAAATTTAGGCTTTTCACAACATTAGCATAGATTAAATTCTTTTAACTTCCATTATCAAGAATGAAATGTAAAGGCTTGCCTTTCACCCATAATTTAGAGTGAAACAACCTTCCTTGTCATCTAGCCTCTCCTCATGGGTCTATGATGAAGCAATAATGGATTTAGGCTCAACATCTATAATCTCTTCTACAACCTCTTCGACTGCAGGGTCTATATGAGGTAGAGAAGTAGATGTTGAGGATTGTGACTTAGAAAGTAAGGAATTGATGTCTCAACATTCTTCTTTGGAGTGAGTTCTAGATTTGTGATAATCACACCACTTCCCAATCTTTCCTTCCTTTTAATTCCAATTTTAGCCTCATGTTTGATCTTCTTTGCCACTTTTCCATTTTGAAGGTTGACTCTTCATATTCATTCTTCCATGCTTCTAATTAATCTTTACTATGAACTTGTATGCTTCACCAAGGGTTTATAAATTGAAGAGTTCCATTTCTCCCTATATGTACCATTGTAGTCCACCATGGTATTTGAGAACCTTGTGTTTCTCACTTTCTTGGATGCCCAATCTCACAGATAGAGAATGAAAAATGTCAGTGTAATCTTAAACAGACTATTTGTTACCTTGGCAAAGTTGTTTCCACTCTATATAAAGATCATCATATGATCTAATGGGGTAGTATTCTTCCTTTACAGCTTCTATGAAATTAGCCTAGGTAGGTTCCATCTCAAGGCCAATATCATCTGCACTGAATCTCTTTTTGTACACTTCCCACCAATTTTTGATAGGCAATGATGCTTTCAAAAGAGCAAAAGTGATTTTCTCTTTATCGGTGAATTTATTTATAGAAAAATAAGATGACAATGGATCCAACCAATTTTCTAATGCATCAGCATTGATTTTGCCTTCAAATGTAAGGATATCAAAATTTACCTGAACCTTGAAGGGTGTTGGGGCACTGAAAGGATATAGGGGTGCATATAAGGAGCTAGAATTTCCCATCAAGATTTGTTGGAGAATTTGAGTGAATTGTTATAGCATCTACACTTACTACTATTGGAGGGCTTCATTCACCATTTCCTTGAAAGGATCAGATGTCTCAGTGTTGTCCACCCTTTGAATTCATTTAGAGTGAATAGGTGGATAATTTGCTGGTTCTATTTTCCACCCAAGCTTCCTATAATTTGACCTCATCCTCAGGATCATACACTCTAAAGACAAACCACTCTGATACCACTGATCCAAAAATTGAAAAGATTTGGTTGAAATATAATTCAATAAATAATAAAAAGACTATTCAAATAATGTTATTTCTGAGAAGAGATGTTTTATTGATCAAATTTATAAACCCAAACATATGCTTATCTCTGAGAAGAGATGTATGATTTCCATTTTGGTTTACATATTCATTTATACATATTTTGAAGGTGTGGGGAGGATGTGGAAGGTCACAAATCTTGAGGGAGATGAATTGGTTTGACTTTCATGATTTACAATAAT
This sequence comes from Torreya grandis, assembly GCA_037957365.1. Lineage (NCBI taxonomy): Eukaryota > Viridiplantae > Streptophyta > Pinopsida > Cupressales > Taxaceae > Torreya > Torreya grandis. Next base: position 208,073 of record JARHVA010008763.1, read on the forward strand.
ACAAAATTTGAGGAATTATTATTTTTTGAAACTTACTATTTTTAGACTGCACTACTAAAATTAAAATTTGGGGCACTTCCATTGGGTTTTTAGGGGTCAAACTTCATTGATTGGATATTTATGCCATCTCACCATGTTATCCTCATTATTATCTTTCCAACAGTTCAAACAATGAGTCAATTGGAGATATGGTGCAAAAGTTATGGCTCTCAAAAGTTCCATCATCAATTGGAGTGGACCCATCACCTGAATTGTCACCTAAATTGTTACCCAGATCAAAAGTAATTGGACATAGAGGTATAATTAAAATATAATTACCATAATTGGATTAGGAATGTATATTTATTCTTGATCCTAAGGTGATCCTTCAATGTCACACCAAATAACTGTGTTCTAGAGCAATTACAAAATACCTGATCAAATGAAAGAATCTATCATGTAAAGATGCCACTTGGGAGGATGAAGCATTTGTGTAGTAGCATCCAGAGTTGCCACAACATTGAGGACAATGTTGTTTTGAAGGGAAAGGGCATTTTATGCCCTTAACCATTGGTGTGTCTAGGGATATGTGTGGTTGACTTGTGGCTTACATACCTATTTTATTTACTTATTACATTTGTCTATGTTCTTAGATAGGAATAACCTTGGCTAAGTAGACTATATATAGGAGGTATTGGTTAGTATTTAATCATCATGGGAAGTATTCTATTATTAGTTAATTGTTGTGGAGGTTTCCCCCTCGAAGTGGCTTTGCTATATTATCTAGTATTTTATTATACTATCAATTATCACTATGTAATCTCTCATATTTTATTATTCTATGCAATATAAAATCATTCTGTGCAAATATCTAAGTAATTTCATTACAATCTCTCAAAAATTAATATGTGGCACAAAAGTAGGGTGTGAAGCACTCAATATTTGGCAAGATATTCCATGGCAAAGTGGGGTTGCTAAAATCTATAAGTTTTAAATAATCTAAATGGTCCTAAATATGTCTAACACAAGGGTTCATAATGTCAATTAGATTCAAACTCACTAACTTATTATGCAAAGGTCTAGTCATTTGCACAACTTTAGCCATGTATTACTTACTGAAGTCTAATGTTTAACGTGAACCGATATGAGTTTTTGTTGGAACATTTAATGTTATATGGGTGACATTATTGGAACTTTAATATTTGGTAAAATAATAAATATTTTATTATTATATTTATTACGGCTTAAAACATCATTTAAATACAATAATAAAATATATGATTTAATTACTAACTTAGTTCCTTGGGGAAAGGTTGGAACCATTGGTAACAATGGTCACCTCCTCCCATTCCTATTATAAATAGGGTTTTAACCCTTTGATAAAATACAACAATACACAATATTATTTTATGTACTATGCAATAATTATGAATATTTTTGTGAAGACTTTATCTTAGAAGAAGTGAGAGGAAGAGGAATTATGAATTAGGGTGTTTCTCAATTATGTGATTAATCATCGTAGTTGTTTACCTCTTTGGGGTTTTCCACATTAAACCTTGTGTTCATTGATCTAGTTATTTTGTCAAGCTTTGCTATTCATTTACACTTATAGATCTCATATGAAAATCATACATTCATGTATTTAAGATATTTTCATGGAATCAAATTTTTAGGGATTTTGAATGATTGGCAAGCCTATTCATATATTGGAAGATCCCACTTCAAGTAACCCATATTCAAATTATTAAACTTTTTGTCAATTTTGTTTAATCTTGTATGACACTGAGAGGATATTTTTGGAATGTGTGAACTAGAAATAAAAAAAAATATCATTTTTTTTATTAAATCTGAACTTTAGTTATGCCAAAAGCTTAGTTTGGTAAATTTAAGTCAGTTTAGAACTTTACATGGCTTGATTTGGCTTCTTGTAGCCTGTGGAAACTTCATTAGCTTCATTTATATTTTTTACTGCCACTCTTCTACTTGTATAACCTTGTGACACTGGAAAAAATTCAAAAATTATTTTTTTGGCATGAAAATTTAGTTTTGAAGATTCTATCTACTTATTTTTGAGGATTAAAGGATCCTTACAAAGTTTCAAGGCCTGAGAAGCCTAATCCAAGACTCTATGAATTTGCATGAGCCTCCTAGAGTGCACCTATATGGAATGGAGGAGGGAAAATGTCATATTCTTCATCAAAATTTAAATTTTGAATATCATATCTACTTTGTGGCAAGATTTTAAGAAGTTTGGCAAATTCTTATGGTATTTAGTGGCATGTACAAATTGCTATGGTTCTCCAAACTTCTCCATGAGCGCCATTATTCCATTTAGAGATATAGGTATGTTTATTTATTGATATATTTTGGATATTTATTTGAAAAATGATTTATTTTTTAATTCTCAAATTTCTATGCAACTAGGCCCTACCATTGTTTAATTATTTTTTACTAAAAAGGTAAATAACTCTTTATATTTTTTTTTAATTTTTTTTACATGCACATTAGATTTAATTATATATATATATATATATATATATAATTAAAAAAGGATTCAAATATTACTTAGTGCATGCAAATGTTCAATTAATCTTCTATATGAGTTGGTGAACCTTGTTTTACTAAAACTTACAACTAAGAAGATCTCAAGTTCAAAACCCACTAAAAACTTTATTTTTTGATCTTATTGATTGCATTTGTAAATTAATTTTAATTTCATTTTTTGGTTTACATGCCAAGTTTCATGCATCTAAAACTCTAGTTAACCTGTCAACCTTATTTTGACATTTATCTTAGTCAAAACCTAGACAAGCATAGTCATGTAACCGATTGTTCCTTAGGTTTTGTTGAAGCTATGGATTGCACCCTTGACAAAAGGCTGAGCTTCTATCTTCCACATGGCACCATGGAGACTCCTCTCTTGCCTGTGGGTCTGGTAAAACTGAGAGGAGATTCTCTAGATAAGGGCTAGCTCCCTTTGATGCATTTCTAATTTATTCCAATACATTTGATTTATATATATATATATATATATATATATATATATAATGGGGGGAGTTGAAAAGAGAGAAAGATATTGAAAAAGAACCTAAACTAAGAGGGTGATGCACCAAAAAATTTCAATCTACTTAGCTTGAGCATACACTTTCCACCAAGAACAAGCTGATGTACACTTCATTTGATATGAGAAATTCTCCTACATCAGTGAGCTAGGGGTCCTCTGGAGATAGAAGGAGGAAGAACTACCAAAGATGTTCTAAGACACACTATGATAGCCTATTCACATGCACCTATGTTTTTTTTAGATACTTCTGGCTAACCTGCAAAAGAAGAACTCATAATACACTAGACATGCTGGAATCATTATGTGAAAGCATAAGGGAAAATGACTTAACATAAGACAAAGCCATAAACATATGCAAAAGTGCAAGCTCAAATGTAGGAAAAAATGCTTCTTTTTTATTCAAGGTAAATTTTGGTAGGGCTCCACCTTACAAGCTAAGAGATATTTTCTCAAATGAGAAGTTACAAATATATAGCCTTTTAGAAAAGACTTTGGCACTTTCTAGAAAATTAATGACCCATGCTACATTGAAAGGCTTGGGAAGAGGAAGTCACTATTATTGATATCATCCTTCTAGAAATAGCCTACTAGAACCATGCTATGTAGTTGCCGGTCTTGACTTTAGTACTTAAAATGTTTTAAATGCTACTGCAGAAGCATGATTCACCTAATTGTTTTAATGACAAGTCTACCCCTTTTGTCTACAAACAAGACCACTTTTTAAAGAGATTCACGTGGTTGTCTACTCATTAATGCAAAATGAGTAAAAATGGGTCACAGTATTCACTATTTGTGCCCCTTGATGACCACTTGGCAGATACTATGTCAACCACTGGAGTAACTCCTTGACTCGACACCTTCCTTTGCCACTTGGACTATTTTGTCCATTTTTGCACTTGGCTCTTTTGTTTCTTTCTAGCTTTGTCTTTTTTGGATCCTTCATCCTTTAAGGGCTATCTTCTAATAGTTATTTGGCTCTTTGGGATCCCTTCTCAGCAGTCTCTTCCTTTTGGCTTTAAGCCTTTGAATTCCTTTGGGTTCATGCCTTTCATTTAAAGACCAACGGTTATTTCACTGGCTTGAATTTGATGTCTTCGGGGATGTCATCTCGTTTGGTAATTTCTTTAGATTTCTTTCCTTCGGCCCTTTTTCCTTTGTTCGAGCCTTTGTCTTTTAACTCTCCTGAAGGGAAGGTGTCCCTTTGGGGCTTGGAGAAAGGTCCCTTCATTTTTGGTCGAGAGTCCCCCGCAAGGGTACCTACCCTTCGGGGTCCTTCAGGCTCTTTTTGGTAGTCACATCCTTCAAACAAAATGTTTGAAGGAATTCCTTCAGACATTTTGTTTGAGGGATATGTTTCCTTCATGTTTTTTTCTACTTGCCTTTTTTGTTTAGGCTTTTCCTCATGTGAATTCCTTTGGGTTTCTCCTTTTGGACTTTCTATCTTCAACTTTCTATTGGCCAAATTTATTCAGATAAAAAGTCCAAAGGAATTCCTTTGGACTTTTGTCTGAAGGTTTTGCCTTGTCTTTTATTGCCATGAGATTTTTTTCTAAAGGATTTCTTTAGACAAAATGTCTGAAGGAATTCCTTTAGACATTTGTTCGAAGAAATTCAGCCTTAGCCTTTTCTTCTATCTTTGCCTTGTCCCTTTTCCAAAGGAAAACTCTACCCTTTTACTTTGTCTTTGATTCCTTTATAAGGGTACTTTTGGGTCCAAAACTGCCCTCCATAGCCTGCTTGAAAAGTCTAGTTTATGCCTGACTACCCTCCGCAAAGGCACTTGTCCTTCGGGCTTTACAAGACCCCCTTTGAACCTTCCAATTGAACCAAACACTTTGAACCAAACTGATTGAACCAAGCTATTAAACCAAGTGATTGATCCAAATGATTGAACCAATAATTGAACCAAGCAATTGAACCAACAATGGTTCAAATTTCAAGTTCAATGTTCAAGTTCAAAGTTCATGTTGTTGAACTGGTTCATCCTCTTGTTGAAAGACTTGTGCAAACCAAATTTAAACTGGCTTAGAGCAGCGGGGAAGAAGGAGACCAATTTTGGCCTATAGGACCAAAATGGTCAACAAGTTTTAACACCTTCTAGATGCATCTACACATTCCATTTTGTGTTTTGAAACATTATATTATAGTTTTTACAACTTTTTAATAATAACATCTAGGTGGTCATTTTGAGTCTGACTATTTTGACACCTAGTTTAGTGCAATTTTAAATTTTTTTTTATAAATTATTTGGAATCTAAATTATGTAATTAAGTATATTTTCATGTGTGATTTATTTTATTTTAAAAAATAGTGCAAAAAAATATTTAAAAAAGGTTAATTTGTTAAATTTTTATTACATTAGTATATTTTTTGCAACACTTCGACACCCTTTTTCCACACAATATTTTTCAATTTTTAATTTTTATAGAATTAAATAAAATAATTATTACATGTTTACACTTTAAATTTGTTTTAATATCAAATTAAATTAAAATTCACACTAAAAGGTTTCATTTTAATCATTTGTTTTCTATTCTATTTAAAGGGAAGCTATGACTTCAGCTCATTTTTCTTTAGATAAATCTTAAATGCTTAATGGAAATAACTATAATATATGAAAAATTCATGTTAAATCCAAATTTATGGTCCAAAAGTTATGGAATATTATTTTTAGGACTAAAAAGTTCCTTATGGATGACATGTGATCCCTGAGCTTATAAATGCATATCAACAAAAATCACAAGAAGTTATGTCCATTAAGTTAGAGAGTGTTGAGGATGAATTCACTATCCAAATTGGTATTCAAGATTCTCTTAGTGATGCTTGGGAACTCCTAAAATCCATGCAAGATGGAAATTTCCTATTTAATATTTTTAAGTTAATCCTTGATTCAAGAATGTTGGAACACAACTATCTAGTGAGAGGGGGGGGTGAACTAGTAGATTTATTAAAATTAGTCCTTTAATACTTTTAATGAAAATAAAAAAGTATACCCAGAGATCACACACACACATAAATATACATAACACTCAGTGTACATGGAAAACCCAATATGGGAAAAAACAAGATGAGAATAACTACTAGAATCTACTGTTCTAATCTAGCTTCACAATTAAAACCTCACTAGTTACAATGTTTAAGAGCACCAACCCTAAGGAGACACCAATCCCCTGATTCAAGATCACCTACTCTAAGGAAGCACCTACTCCCTAACTAAGAACCAACTCAACTCTTCTGATGGCACCTACCAATCAGATCTATTATGGAGCTACAACTCCACATTACAAAATTGATTCAAAAATGAATCCAGTTCTATGTTACAAACTTGTTCTGTAACTACTCATACTCTACACTTCATCTCTCTTCCTCTCTCTTTTTTTACCTCTTTTAACCTAAATTAGACTTCATTACACACTTATTCATTAAAACATCACACTTCATTCTATTGGACTTAGTTCATCTATCTCTAATGATAAGTTTCTCACTTCTTGAATTCATGTACCACCACCATAATTCTCTATCTTTTACTATATTTATCACATATCTAGCTCTAATTTTAATTCATATTCCATATTACACAATTTTTATTCATCACAACAATCTATATCATTATCTATGTTTTATAATGCATCTTTCTTGAGTGTTCCATTGTTTGACCATTAAGATGAACAAATATTTAAATATTGACCATTGATCTTAAGTTTCATGCCATGATTTGATGATCCTTGTTCAATGTCCTATATTAAAACACAACTATTAGATCAAGCTCATGAGCTCCATTAGATCTTTGCAAACGTATAAACTTTAATGTTTCAACTTTAAAATGCATCTATTAGATCTTTGGTTTGATCTCCCATAAGCTATTAGATATTCAAAAGTAACATAGAATTTACCTTTATTTATCATTAAACGTTGAGTACTTGATTTCATCTCGTTGCTTTATAAAACTTTAAAACACATACACTCCATTAATCTAGCTTGGTCTTTAAATCACTAAATAGTAGAGACTTTGACCTCTTTGACTTCATGCACTCTATTGATCTTCATTGCATGATCACACACTCACCATTATATCCTCTGATAGATTAATATTCTCATTGGATTTCTATCTAAAAATATTCCATGAATGTGACATATGTCACTAGTGCATTCACTCTCAGGTACCTTTCACATATTAAATTCACTACACATCATTGGATCTACATCATGTGATTAAGTGTTAACCGTTGATCAAGCTTAGACAAATCTTAAGTCAAGGACTCAAGAATATTAAAGTCTTTGATCACTACTCCAAGATGGTAATTGCTAGGTTGAAGGGGCTAGTTGCATATTGATGAGTAAGTCTTAATCTATGACTTAAGTGACTAGTTCCCACCTATATCTACTCAACATAAAAATAGAAGTGCCTATGAATGCCATGACTAAAAACCATAGGGTTTTACTAAGAAACCCTAGTAATTATCGAGAACAAAGATAAATTATTTCTAAGCTCATTTATCTTCATTTAAACTTGTGGATCATATATATGAGATGCACATTAAAAACCTAGAACAAATATTTTATCAATTTCTTTGCAAACATCCAAAAATAGTCTCTATAAAATCATGACAACTTTACATGACAATATTTCAACTTGTGAAATTATAAAACATGCTCTTCTCTCCATCAATCTTGACTATTATTGATCCTTTGACATCAATGACATCCATAGTGCTAACTGTCTCTCTTTTGACATCAATAATAATCATATTGCCAATAATATCCCCCTTTTTCATTAATGGCAAAATAAATGCTTCTAATTTTGTAATACATGATCTATTCCTCCTTTGAAATTGACTATACTTTCATTAGATTCTAATGAACATGATTGAAGCTATTCATACCAAACTTTCTCCCCCTTAGGCAATGGAACATTTTCCTAAACACACCTTGGAAACATGATTTTCTCCTTATTTGATAATCATAAAGCTTTTACAAAGAGCATTGGCACTTTTTCTCCTCTTTTGACATCAATGGCAAAGGGACTCTAACTTTCTCATAATTTGTCTATTTTTTTCTCCCCCTTTATCAAATAAAGGATTTTTTCCAAGAATATACGACCATCAACTCATTAGAAATTTGAAAAAATATACATACCTGAGTTGCCTTTTCTCTCTTCTTCTAGGGATTAACAAAGCCTATGTGATCTTCCCCCCAGACTTATGCCCTATTACTAGGATCTAGTGATGTGATGTAGGAGCCACCACTCTCAATTTCTATCTCAGAAAACTCAAATTATTCCTTGGGAAGAGGTTTGGTGAATATGTCTTAAATTTGATCCTATGTTGGCATATATTCCATTATGACCTCTTGATCTACAACCTTTTCTCTTAAGTAGTGATACTTGATTGATATGTGCTTAGTTCTAGAATGCATCACTAGATTCTTTAATATATTAAAATCACTTGAATTGTCAAAAAGAATAGAGATAGTTGATTTTTACTCTACCTTGATGTCTTTGAGTGTTTCCTTCATCCACAAGACTTGAGTGCAATGTGCCACTGCTACCATATACTATAATCTATTTTAGAGAGAGTAACTGACTCTTTCTTTTTTCTCAACCATGAAATAAGTTTGCTTCCAAGGAAAAATGCACCACCACTAGTGCTTCTTCTATCATTCACACTTCCTGCCTAATCAACATTTGTATATGTTATCAAAGTGAAATTTTCATCTTTAGGATACCATAGACCATAGTTAATTTTACTCTTGATATATCTAAAGATTATTTTCACTACATTGATATGTGATTCTTCAAGAGTAACTTAAAATATTGTAACCATGCACATTGATTGTATGATATCAAGTCTTGATGCATTTAGGTATAACAATCTACCTATCATTGATCTAGACAAAGTCTAATTTGCATAAAGGGATTTGTACTTTTTGCTCAACTTACATCCAATTATCATGGGAGTACCTACTAGTTTGATGTCTTCCATTCTAAACTTATTGAGTATTTACTTAGCATACTTGGTTTGGGATATAAATATCCCTTCATTAATTTGTGCTATTTGTGGACCAAGGAAGAAATAAAGTTCTCCAAGAATAAACATCTCAAACTCATTTTTCATTTGAGTAGAAAATTATTTGCACATTTTTTTGTTACTACCACCAAAAATGATATCATTTACATATACAACAATAATTAACATATGCTCACCTTTTGATTTGAAGTACAAATTTCTATCTGCATAACCTTTATTGAATCCTTATTATTTTAGGTACTAATCTAATCTTGAATACCATGATCTTAGTGCCTATTTTAGACCATACACAGGTTTCTTCAGTCTACAAACATAATCTTCTTCTTTTGAAAGCTGAAAACCTTCAAGTTGTTCTATGTAGTCTTCCTCTTATAGGTTCCCATTTAAGAAAGTAGACCTAACATCCATTTGATATAATTTGAATTTATTATAAAAAAATAATGCTATAAACATTCTTATGGCTTCCAATCTAGAAACTAGAGAAAATATTTTCTCAAAATCTATGCCTTCAACTTGTGCATATATTTTACATACCAATATGGCCTTATTCCTTATAACAATTCCATTCTCATTGAGTTTGTTTCTAAAGACCCACTTTGTACCTATTACATTATTATTTGAAGGTCTTTAAACTAATTCCGAAGTTTTGTTGTTCTTAATTTAGGTTAGTTCTTCTTACATGGCTTTTAGCCAATTCTCATTATTTTTAGCTTCAACATAGTTCTTAGGCTGAATTTTAGATATTTAAAAAACTTACTTTCTCCTTATTCATTGTAACTATTATTATTGTATGAACTCCTTCATTTTTATTTCCAATGATCTACTCTATAAGATTATCCTTTTGAACAAATCTTGTAGGTGGATTTTCATTTACTTCCTTAGGTCTTCATCAGCCACTTCTTTAGAATTTGATTCTTCTTTACATATTTCTATGTCAGGTTTAGCATGTTTCAAACCTTTTTCAACCTTGACATTGATAGTCTCTATGATTTTTTTATTCTTTTATTGTAGAATATGTAGGCTTTAATTTGGGTGGAATAACCAAGAAATATTCCTTCATCACAACTTGATTCAAAGTTTCCCAAGTTATCTTCTTTTCTCCTAATGTAACATTTACTACCAAACACTCTAAAATACTTAACAGAGGTAGGTTTTCATTGCCATATTTCATAGGGGGTTTTATCACTATTTAACCTCAATTAAACTCTATCCAAGATATATACTGCTATTTGTACTACTCTCCAATATCCATCAAGTAACTTGAGCTCTTTTAGCATTGTTCTATCCATCTCCTTAACTATTCTATTCTTTATTTCAATAAATCAATTCTACTATGGAGTCAATGCTCCAGAGTAATGCCTTTTTACTCCATGATTCTTACAATATTCTATGAACTCATTTGAGGTGACTTCTCCACATCTATTAGATCTTAAGCATTTGATTTTTCATCCAATCTCATTCTCTACCATGACCCTAAAGATTTTAAATCTTTTAAATACCTGATACTTATCCTTCAAAAAGGTTACATATGTCATTCTTGAGAAATAATCTATTAGTAACATGAAGTATCTTTCTCCTTTAAATACTCTTGTCTTAGAAAGACCACAAAGATTAGTATGAACTACCTCTAAAGGCTTTGCAAATGAATACTCTTTTGTTTGAAATATGACCCTTGTTTGCTTACCTTGTTGACATTCCTTGAAATTAATGTATGTAGGTTTAGTTATCTTAGGCATGTGTCTAACACACTTATTTGAGCTCACTTTTACTAGGTTATCAAAGTTGACATGACCCATTTTTCTATGCCATAACCAATTTTCATCAACCTATCCTATCAAAAAACTACATTCACTTCACTTAGATTATAAATATTGCTTTTAATTATTTCCATTCTATAACTAATCTTATAGATATCCTTATCTTATAGCCTTTTTCATTAAATGTCACTTTATATACATTGTCACATATTTGACTGGCACTTATAAAATTATGTTTCAATCCTTCAACATAAATGATATTTCATGTAGGCAGTTTTCCATCTATGTTCAAGGTTCCTTTACCATGGATTTTTATTGCAATATCATCTCCAAAGTTGATAGATCCTTCCTTACATTTACTTAATTTGATGAACTTGATCTTGTCACTAGTTATGTGTTTTGAGAAATCACTATTTATTACCCAAAAAATTTTCTCCTTAACATGGAGTGCAATTTGAGCAATCATAGATTGTGCAACTTTCTAATCTTTCACTTTCCACACATATTTAGGTTTCTTGTTTGGCTTATTTTTCTCTTTTTTAGATACTTGTGAACCTTTTTTCACACTAGGAGGCATGATTTTATTTTATCTTTGTATTTTTGGTCTTACAAAGATTATTCTACATTGTTTATCTATGTGACCAAAATTAGTACAATTATAACATATTACAGTATCTAACAAGGGTACAAATGAATTTTTGCTTACAATGTTTATTTTCCTTTTAGGTATAACTCTACATTCACTAACCCTATGACCAAACTAATTACAAGTATAAAAATAACCATATAAAAATGAGGAATACTTGGTCATAGAGTTTCTTTGTGTAGGATGAAGAGGTCTTCTTAACTCTAACTTTTTCAAGTCTCTCACCTTATGTAACCATCTTCATCAACTACCTTTGTGTTTTGCATCTTCCTTGAGTTTGTAGAGATTGAATTATTGTTCATCTTCTTTTCTCCTTTAGATTTCTTCACATCAGTAATGCTTGTGTCTGTATTTATATCTCTGGAGGCATTCTTGAAAGGGTTTTCATTCTTTGTTCCTGATTCTCCTTTTGCTTTGAAGTTGTCATATAAATTCATAGATGTACTAGTTATGGGACTTTTCCTTTTTCAAAACCAAGACTAAATTTCTCTTTTGATGGATTTTGAGAGTTGATCAATTCATCAATAAGTTTTGAACCTTCTTTTAGCTTCAGACTTTGTCTATTTATTCTTTAGCTTTTTCAATTTCTTTTCTCAAAGACACTATTTTTTATTCTAACTTCATTTATTCATTAGATTTAGATGTAGCTCAAATTTGACTAAATATTGCATAATTTTAGTGATCCAAAACTCAAAATATTTGGTTGAAAGATAATTCAAGAAACAAGAACAACACAAAACAATAATGCTATCTCTAAGAAGAGATGTTTTATTCATCAAATTTGTAGATCCAAACATATTCCTATCTCTGAGAAGAGATGTCTAATTTCCATTTTGGGTTACATATTCATTTATATATGCTTTTAAGGTATGAGGAAGATGTGTAAAGTCACCAATCTCAAGGGAGATTAAGTTGTTTGAATTCCATGATTTACAATAATATGGAATTTGAGGAATTACTATTTTTAGACTACACTACCAAAATTGAAATTTGGGGCACTTCCATTTATTTTTTAGGGGTAAAAACCCACTAAGAAAAGATTGGTGTCATCTCACGATGTTCCCCTCATTCTTATATTTCCAAAGATTCAAATGCAGAGTCAAACAGAGCTATGGTATAAAAGTTATGGCTTCTAGAAGTTCTGCCACCAATTGTGGTAGAACCATCACCTGAATTGTCACCTGAAATATTGTTCAGATCATTTATCCTCTTCAAATTGTGTCTTTAGGATAAATACCATCTAATCAAAATTTCCAAAAAAGTTTGATACTTTTTCAATTTCCTTTTGTGCCTACTTCTTTTGCTTTGAGTTATCTTTTCTCATCTTTTTAATTTCATCTAGAGCACAAATGAGTTCACCATCTAGATCCACTTATCCGTCCTCTTCTTCATCTAAGTTTTCAAATTCTTCTTTTTCTTGATCCATAGAAGCTAATTCTAATGTATGAATAGTTCATTTCCCTCAACCATAAAGGCATAATCATGGTTATCATCTAAACTATTACTATCATCTAATAAATCACTGTCTTATCTTGTGTATAGGCCCTTCTTCTTTTTTAAGAAGTTATTATTTTTGGAGTATTGAGGTTCATCCTTTTACTATCATCTTCTTGTTCATAATTATCTTTTTTGTTATAAGGGAATTTAGCATTAATATGTTCTACCTTACCATAGTTAAAACATTTAAAGGGTAGCTTACCTTTATATTTTTTAGACCCTCTTCTTAATTTTCTAACAAATTTGTCTTCCTCTTCATCAGTCTCTTTAGATCTACATGTAGGTGCTTCTAATTTTACTTATTTGGATGCTTTGAATGAAACTTCTCTCTTGAAAGTATCTAGTTCTCCCATTCTCATCTCATAGGATGTGAAGGTTCTATGCAACTCATCTATAGTGAGCTTATTTAGATCACTTGCTTACTCTATTACAAATATTTGAGAATCATAACTAGATGGAAGAGATTGTAGGACATTTTTGACAATGACTAAATCTTTCATCTTTTATCTAATACCTCTAATTGTATTAACTATTTCATCTACTCTTAGGAGGTAGTCTACAATTTTCTCTTCTTCATTAATTTTAAGACTTTCAAAATTATCTCTGTATGTTTTTAGCTTATCCTAATTTACCTTATCATCACCTTCATATATGCTCTTCAACTTGTTCTAGACAGCATGTGTAGTTTGATAATGCATTACTTTAATAAACTTTAAGTTAGACAATCCATAATGGATAGCATTCTTTGCATTGGCATTTCTCTCATATGATTTCTTGGTAGCCTGATTAGTAGGAGTTATAGTATGAATTATATACCCATTTACAATAGAGATTGATATATCAAACCCTAATGAAGATAAATATGCTTCAATTCTAATGCTCCAAAATGCATAATTTGATCCATTAAAGAGAGGTGCTTTGTTTGACGAAGAGCCTTCTTGACTGGCTATTTGTGTTCACTATCCAAGATCTACTTGAGTTAATTAATCTTATTATAAGGAACTAGGGCTCTAATACCAATTTTTAGAACACAACTATTTACTGAGAGGGGGGAAAAATTAGTAGATTGATTAAAATTAGTCTAATACTTTTAATGCAAATTAAAAAGTATATGTAGAGACCACACACACACATAAATAGACACAAAACTTAGTGTATGTGGAAAAACCAATATAAGAAAAGCCATGGTGGGAATAAATACTAAAATATACTTTTCTAATCCAACCTCACAATCAAAACCTCACTAGTTACAATGTTTAATGGCACTGACCCTAAGCAGACACTAATCCCCTGATTCAAGATCACCTAATCTAAAGAAACACTTACTAACTAAGAAACAACTCAACTCTTCTAATAGTTCCTACCAATCAGATTTATTATGGAGCTACAACTCCACATTACAAAATTTATTCAAAAATGAATTTAATTCTATGTTACAGACTTGTTTTGTAACTACTTGTACTCTACATTTCATACCTCTTCTTCTCTCCTGTTTTTTCCTCTCTTCCCATCAATTCAAATTCATTACACACTTAGTCATTAACACATCATGCTTCATTATATTGTAATTAGTTCATCTATCTTTAGCAACAAGTTTCCTACTTCTTAAATTCATGTACCACCACCATAATTCTCTATCTTTTACTATATTTAACATATATGAGGCTCTAGTTTTGATGCATATGATATATTACATAATTTTGATCAATAAAAGTGATCTATATCATTATCTATGTCATATAATGCATCTTTCTTGAGTGTTCCATTATTTGATCATTGAGATGAACAAATCTTTAATACTGACCATTGATCTTAAGTTTTGAACCATGATTGTTAATCCTTGTTCAATTGTCCTAACTTTAAAACACAACCATTAGATCAAACTCACATGCTCTATTAGAATTTGTGAGCTTCTAAACTTTAACATTTTAGCTTTAAAATGCATCTATTAGATCTTTGATTTGATCTCCTATGAGTTGTTAGATATTCAAAAGTAGTATGGACTTTACCTCTATTTATCATTAAACATCAAGCACTTGATATCATCTTGTTGCTTCCTAAAAATTTGGAACATATATGCACCACCAATTCAGATCTATCTTTAACTCACTAAACAATAGAAACTTTAAACTATTTGAATTTATGGGCTCAATTGATCTTCATTAAAATATCACATTCTAACCATTAGATCCTTTGATAGATTAATACACTCATTAGATCTCTATCTAATAAGTTCTTGTGAATGTGACACATGTCACTAATGCATTCACTCTCAGGTACCTTTGACATATTGACTTTGTTATGTGTCATTAGATCTACATCATATGATTAAGTGCTAACCATTAATCAAGATTGGAAAAATCTTAAGTCAAGGACTTAGGAATATTAAAGTCTTTGATTATTGCTCCAAGCTGGTAATTTCTAGGTCGAAGGGGCCAATTACACAATGATAAGGAAGGTTTAAGTTATGAATTACATAACTAGTTCCCACCTATATCTATTCAACATAAAAATAAAAGTGCCTATGAATTCCATGACCAAAAATTGTAGGGTTTTACTGAAAAACCTTAGCAATGGTTGAGAGCAAATATAAATTATTTATGAGCTCATTTCTCTTCATCTGAACCTATGGATCATATATATGAGATGCACTTAAAAAACCTATAACATATATTTTATCAATTTCTTTGAAAATAGTCTCTATAGATGCATGACATATTTATATTATAATATTGTAACTTGTGCAATTATAAAACATTCTCTTCTTTCCATCAATCTTTCTTGTGACTGATCCTTTGACATCAATGACATCCATTGTGCTAACTATCTCTCTTCTGACATCAATGACAATCATATTGCCAACAAAGAATATCAAGTTATGATGAATTTTGTTTTTAAAGAGAATGTCACTTAGGCACTTATCACCTTAAATAATTTTTTTGATAAAAATAAAAATATAAATCTAACCTTAATTTTGCTAAAGTAAAAAAAAGAATACAAAATTTGGTAATAATAATCATAAACCTAAGTTTAATGAGAATTGAAATCTATGTGGTAAATATAGTCATATAAGGGAAACATACTATAAAATGGATATAATTGACAATAAATCTTCTAAAAATGACAAAGATAATAAATATAATCAAAACAAATAGAAGAATCAAAACCCTAATCAAACTAGCATTCATGATCAAAATGTTATTGCCTTATATGTTGCTTTGTTTGCTTCAAATGAAAATGAGTGGATTTCAGATAGTGGTGCAATGTACCATATGATTTTCTTGTCTAATACTCTATGTGATTCTATATATATCCCTAAAATAGTTTACTTAGGAGATAATTCATTTTTAGAAGAAATTAAATAGAGAAAAACAAAATTTTCAAATGTTAATTTAAATGATGTTTTCTATGTACCTAAGCTTAAAAATAATTTGTTATCCTATCCTCAACTTAAAAATTATAATTTAATTGTAACATTTATTAAACATAGCTAGTCCATTAGAAATAAATCTAGTTCCTTGATTTTTAAATATTTTCAAAAGAATGGTTTATATATCTTTTTTCCTTCTTTTACATGTTTTCTTTCATCACATAGTAAGAATGAATCTCAATTATGGCATGAAATATTAAGACATGTTAATTTTAAAATTTTACATGATATGTCTTCAAAAAATCTTGTTGTTAGACTTCTTTCTATACCCTCTCATCATGAAACTTTTGAGGGTTGCTTATGCGGTAAGAACCACACTAACCCCTTTCACAAGAATCATGATGCAAATTCCTCACATCATTTAAAATTGATTCATAGTTATGTTGTAATACATCTTGAAGTTGTATCTCTTAATAGTTTATTATATACCATTAATTTTATTGATGATTATATTAGAATAATCTGGTCAATTTTTATTAAAAATAAATTTGATGTGTTGTCTAAATTCAAGGAATTTAAAGCTAGTGTTGAAAATGAATTTAATTTTTATATTAAAAGATTAAAAAATGATAATGGTGATAAATATGTTAGTAAAGAGTTTTATTCTTTTTTGAATTAGTTGTGATATTCAAAGATAATTAAAAAAATCTGTATTACCCTCATAAAAATGGTATTATTGAAAGGTAAAATTGCACCATCATATAAATAGCTAGAAAATTGTTACAATATACAAATGTTCCTAAATTTTTATGGGCTGAAGCCATGAATAATGTTGTGCATATTTTGAATATAATCCCTACCAAATATTTGCATCTATCTACATTTTTATAAATGTGGACTAAAAATAACCCTAGTGTGGATCATCTCAGGATCTTTGGTAGTCCTACTTCTATATTTATTCTTAAAGTTAAAAGAAAGAAGCTTGATCCTGCTTCTATTCTCGCATTTTTGTAGGTTATGGAGGTAAGACAAAAGGTTTAAGAGTGTATGATCTTTACAAACATAAAATTATTAAAAATAGGAATGCTCTTATTCTTTAAAAATTCTTTTGTGATCCCTCTATGGAACTTCCTTAGTGTTTTTCTATTGATGAACCTAACTCTCATATTTCTCCTTATGATGAAATGGTTGCCCTTGAGGAAGTTGATTTAGTTTTAGATAACTTAGAGTCTGAGGAACCCCTTGAGTTTCATGTTCAATATAAAATACTTAAATAGAAAGAATCCCTAATCTAATATTCTAATATTGATAACTTTAATAAATTAACTAGATGTCAACATTATTATCATGTATTAATGACTATGTATGAATGTGAACCTCGATCATTTGAGGAAGCACTTAAGATGAAATATGGAATGTTTCTATGTAAGTTGAATATAATGATTTAATTGGAAATCAGATTTGGGATCTTGTCCATCCTCAACCTAAAAGATATATTATTAGTTTCATGTGGCTTTATAAGATAAAATTTTATATTAGTTACTTGTGGGTTTAATTAAAAAATTGGGATTTACTATGTTGAAACCTTTACTCTTATAGTAAAAATGAGTAATGTTAGACATCTTATTAATCTTATAGCTTACAAGGGTTTGGTTATCTACCAAATCAATGTAAAGAATGTGTTTCTAAATGGTGATTTAGAAAAAGAAATCTACATGACTCAACCTAAAGGTTTCACTGACCCTAATAGAGAACATTATGTATGGAAGTTAAAAAAATATTCGTATGATTTAAAATAAGATATTTGAGCTTCGTATTCTAAAGTTACTTTTTTTTTCAAAGAATTAGGTTTTTCTAACTATTATTTAGATAATGATCTCTTTGTTAAAATTGAAAATGGTCATTTAATCTTAATTATATTATATTTTGATGATATTTTAGTTACTAGCGATCTAGCTGGTTTGATTTATAAATATAAAGTTAAACTAAGTCAAACGTTTGCAATGACTGATTTAGACATTTTACATCATTTTTTAGGCATGGTTATCTTTTAGCATAAATATTCTATTATTGTATCAAAATCTCAATATGCTCATAACCTTATTGTTAAGTTTAACATGCTTGATTGTAAATATTATTATACTCCTATTAAATTTGGAGTTAAATTTGATCCAAAATTTTAATGTAAAAAATCTAACCTTACTTTATATAGAAAAATTGTTGGTAGTTTGATTTATCTAACCATTACTAGGCTAGATATTTCATATGTTCTTGGTATTGATTTTATATTTATGTAGGATCCATATTTGGATCATTTAAAATTAGCTAAATATATTCTTCATTATTGGTATTGCTTCTATATTTATGTAGGATCCATAATTAGATCATTGAAAATTAACTAAACATATTATTTATTATATCAAAAGAATAATTAATTTTGGTTTATTTTATTCTTCCATTGATAATACTAAATTATATGGTTATTATGATACTGACCCTACTAGTGATACTATAAATTGAAAATATACTTATAGATGTGTTTAATTTTAATGTAGGTGCTATCACTTGGAGAATAAAGAAGTAACCTACTATCTCTATCTCTTTTACTAAAATAGAGTACATAAGTGCTATGAAGGTTATCAAATAATCCATGTGGATGTAAAGGTTGTTGAGAAAACTTTATTTATATGTTTCTCATAGTACCATCCTTCATTGTGGTAACCAAAGTTGTGTAGCTATGGCAAAAAATCTAGTGTAACACTATAAAACTAAACATATTTAAGTTCATGTGAATTTTATTTGAGAAAAGTTTCTCAATTACGATATTGATCTATAGTTCTATCCTATGAATGAATAAGTGGAATATATCTTAATAAATCCACTTGGTATTACCAAGTTTTGTCATTTTATTAAAATATTGGGCTTCTTAGAGTTACTATTGAGGGGGAGTGTGCATGAAAATGCCACTTCCTAAAAGACACATGTTTCTTCTTCTCTATACTTTTCATTATAAAGCATTGTAAAATTCATGTGGATTTTATGTAATTTGAGTAAACTTCATGTGTAATTTTTAATTTTGTACCCTAGTACATTACAAAACATACTTTGTAATGGAGGTTCTTATGTTATAAAAAGCTCCAAATATGCTTAGTAATTATTCATGAGAAATTATGAGATGTAGTCTTATGATAATGCTATCTTAAACTTAATTTCAAGTAGTTTATGGATTATAGTTCCTTTTGTTTCAAAAGGCGAGTTTTGGCATGATGAAGGTTTTTAAATCTTTCATTTTTAACATATAGTATAATTCTTTTAAGGTCACTATGTTTTTTTTCCCAGCTTAACATTAAGGGGGAGTGTTGGAACATTTAATGTTATATGGGTATTATTATTTGACCCTTAACATTTGAAAAAATAATAAATGTTTATTATATATTTAACATGGGTTAAAACCTCATGTAATTATAGTAATAAAATATATTATTTAATTACCAACTTGGTTCCTTAAGGAAATGTTAGAACTGTTGGTAACAATGGTAATCTCCCCCCATTCCTATTATAAATAGGGTTTTACCCCTTTGGTAAAATAAAAAAATACAAAATATTATTTTGTGAACTATGTAAGATATATGCAAGCATTATGAAGAGTTTTGGGAAGGATTTATTTGAGAAGTGAGAGAAAGAGGAATTATGTATTGAGGTGTTTCTCAATTATATGAATAATCACCATGGTTTTTACCTCTTTGAGGTTTTCCACATTAAGCCTTGTGTTCATTGATATAGTTATATTGGCATTCCTTACTATTCATTTACACTTCTAGATCTCTTGTGTAAATCATACATTCATTCATTTAATATATTTTCAAGTTTTCTTTAGGATTGGTAGGCTAAACATTTAGCCACTATTAAATACCAATATCATGTGTTCAATTTATATAGCTCACCATGGATTGGGGTTGGTATAATGATGGGAGATAAAAAACCAGGTCAACACACCCCTAAAGAATTTGTGAGGAAATGATGAACTCCTACCCATAAGCCAATGTAGAAAAATATACAAATGAAAATAGGAAGAACTTTAGAGGTCATTTTTGGGTCATCTAAGTCACTCAAAGCTTAGGGAAAGCATACGTGACATTTATTTTTTTCTAGGCTAAAAATATAAGACAATAAAAAAGTGATTTTGATTAGCTAATTTCCCTATAGGGGATGAAGGGAGAACATACACACAATATTTGGTTTGCCACAAATAAATTAATCTAAAAACTTTAAAACTAGTTAGAAAATAAAGAACAAATAAAAAAAATCTTAAGAGATCTAAGCTAAAATTTATGCTTATTTTAAATAACCAAAGAATATGTGAATGAATTTTTGACCCCTTGGATTTATTTACTCTTGTAAAACTGAAATGTGAAAAGATAAGTTGTGTTAGGTAAATTTTAAGCACTAAAATTAAAGTGTGTATGAAAATTTGGAAGTCTTTAGACCTCTCTTCTCCACTTAGGTTCTTGAAAAAATGTTAGGGGGTTATTTTGTATTTATGAAAAAAATAAAATCAACAAACACATTTCCATTTTTAACTCTCAAATTTTTATTTACATAAATCAAAGTCACCAGTTTTACAACAGAGCAAAGTCACCATTTGCAACAAAACTACCATTTTCTATGTGGAACAAAACAAATAGAAACTAATTTTTGGTAGATTAACCATTAGAAAGTGGAAAAGTCACCAATTAGTCTAGGAAAAGACAATGAATACTGCTTAAAATTAGGTTAAGTCACCAAAATCATTAGGAAACATACCTGACAAAGGCCATTGAATAGCAGGGTTTAAGTTGTTTGCATTTTTCAATGTCACATTTTTTATAGAATGGTTAATTTAACATAGTTCAATGTCATTATTTGAATTATAGAGTGATGTCACCATTTTTATCAAATTTGCTAATGCAAATTCATCGGTTCTACAAAATAAAATATCACAAATAAATAATATAACATGCAAAATCACTATTATATAGGGTGAAGTCACCGATTAGAAACATAATAAAATGATAAGAATTTTAAGCATAAAACTCTATGGAGATTACAGTGTTCTTTTTATGAATTTTAAAGGTTTCACATCATTCATTTGGTCCATATAGGGTGTATGGTCCCACTAGGTGTGCCATTATATTGCTTAAGAATATGAAGAACACACAAAGGTCATTAGTTCCTTATTATTGAATCTCAATAAAATTTTAGTATACACTATAATGAAAATAAAACATTATTATCTAAGTACTATGGGGAACATAACACAATGGACAAAACTAAAAATAAGAGATAAAAACACACAATAATTTTACCTCCCTTGTCAAAATTAGTGTCTACTTGTTGGCATATAAGATTTTCTTGCTCAGTGTATGTCATTAGATACTTTGATCAATGCTTTATCCATCTTGGTATAACTTCTCTAACATCCACATGTGGATTTGATTGGATTGGTGTGAATCTTGATATCAATTTGACATTATGATATTATTTTGATGGTTTCTTGAAGGTATTCTTGCACAAAAACCTTATACTCAAAGCTTGTTTGGTAAGAGTGAGGGAACTTGTATTTCTAGTTCTCAAAACTAACTCTAACCTTAGGGAGGTTAGGTTTAGTTCTAACATTGTTTGAGTCTAAAATAACCTAGGTTTAGTTAGGCTAACTTTAGGTTGGGTCAAAGCAATCATGAAGATTTGACAAATCATTTTAGATATTTTTTAGCCATGACAACTCATATAAGATATTTATGAGGTTGTGACTCACCATTTCTTGAATTTTAAGAAATAATAAAACATTTTATTATCTCCCTTGACTTTGACCTCATGTTTATCAAAAATTTCCTTTTTAAATAAAGGTAATTCTTTAATTCAACTTGGAAATTTTACTTAAGAAAGTTAATTGAAATTTTATTTTTAATTAATCTTGCTTAGGGTTTTTTGGAATTTATGAATTATCTTTCAATATTTTGCATTAATAAATCAATAAGCTAAAAATGTCAAGTTTATAGGTAATAATTTGACTAGGGTCAAATCTAAGCTAGGTTATTGGTGCATATAGGGTAATACCCTAAATAATAAAGCCTTATCATGTTTCTAGGAAATCAAATCTCTTATGTGGATGAATTTGGGAAATCCAAGAGATTTCTAAGCTTAAATTGCATCATTTGTTAGAAATTGATCTGAATCCTAGTTTAGACATGAAAGTGGACAATAATGAGTGTCTACACTATACACTTGACATTTTTTCCTAAAACATTAGATCCATGGGATACTATGACATGTTTATGCTGGTTGATTATGATTTAATTTATTCACTTCAGTGAGTGTCTTGCCTTGATATTTTATTCCTTGTTTGAGCATTTGAATATGCTCCTTTACTTATGGCCCTTGTGCATATGCATACTTTCTTTAACATTTACATATGTCATTATTTATTTTATAGACATTTAAATATGTCATCATTACTTTTATGGACATTTGATAAAGTCATGTACCTTTAATTGTGTGGAATTTTAAACATGCCCCTTATTTACAGTCACCTTAGACCATTGCCTTTTGTCTTATTTTTTATTGATCTTGTGTGTGTGCTTATTTGCTTGTTGAGATTGTACTACTACTATCTATACATTTCCATGATCTTTATCATCCATTTTATGCCTTCATGTGATCATATTGGTTCTATGCACTTCAATGTTATATCTACCTAGACATGTTCCTTTTATATACTACATGGTTACATTCATAGATTATACAATTGTCTTATCCAATTGAGGTGAGGTAACTACCAGATCTTATCTTTCCATCACCTCAATGGGGGGCATATTAGTGTGGACATATCATAAAGTCATGTTATCCACACTAGGAATAATTTTTATATTTAGTGGAGGCATGCTTTAGAAACATGTTATCCATACTCATTCAATATATGGTATTTATACTAGTTTTCAAATTCAGTGGAGGCATGATTTGGAAGCATGTTATCCACACCTATACAATATACAACATCTATAAAGTATAGTGGGGGCATGTTTTGGAAACATGTTATCCACATTGGTACTTATATCAGTTCTTATAATTCTCCATTTATATTAGGGGCATGCTTTGGAAGTATGTTCTCCACACTTACACAGTTTTCCAAATTGGCCAAAGCACATAGTTATATGATTCAGATTCATAATTGTGATATAATTCTATATATTGGTACCATTATTATACATAATTTTAAAATGAGACATATCTAAGGTATATATGTTATACAATTTAAGCCTAATATTATAAATTTCAAATCGGTTTCATATTTCAAAACTTTTTTATGAACTATTACTACATCACAAAAAAATTTCGTATTGATACCACACAAGCTTTATTGAGCCAATCTACTATATTAGTTTATTTGATTTTTGGTATAATTGAGGTGATCAAATAATTCCATCTTTCCAAGTTTTCAAGTTGGACTTGATTGTATCATCCAACCTCATCAGATTATAAGTATCATTGGGTTTCATGATTTAGCTAATCTCAACTACTAGGTGGCAACTCATTTTTATCTAAGGTTGGGGGCATGGGCCTTAAAATCTCTCTCTCTCTCTCTCTCTCTCTCTCTCTCTCTCTCTCTCTCTCTCTCTCTCTCTCTCTCTCCCCTTAGATATATGTGCCTTAAAGATTTATCTATATTTGTCCTAATCTTAAATCTAGAGCCTTATAATGATACATATTTTTCAAATCAACTTGATAATAGGTAAGTCAGTTACATCAACACACATGTGTACTCCTAAACCTTGATATTTAAATTTAAATCTATTTCAAACACTTTTAATCTAGATTATAGGTACTAATTATATACTATAACATATTCTTAGTTACATTTCAATCACTAACAAATATCTCCTGTTGGGCACACACAAAGATAAGGTGTGTTATACACACTCAGGTACATATTCCTTTACTTTAAAATAGTAATTTCATTACTAGATTAAAAGGAGGGAAAAATGTAGATGATATTTATGGATTGTATAACACCTCAGTCTTGTACACTTTGAAAACTTAGACCTTAATTTTTACTCTTAGTTTTGGACCTTTCCCACTTTCGTAAGTATCACATATGCTATATCTTATACCCTTTGGCCTATATATCTTAGTCTGACTAGTCTTATGTTGATGACCCAAGCCTTCTATCTTGCATAGAATGCTTAAAATGTATTTGTCTTCCATATTTTCAAGTTCTAAACCTAAACCTATTTTCCTACTCCTTAGACACTAATGTCTGGGATAGACACTAGCATTGATGTTAGTGTCCTAACTCGATGAAAGTGTTTAGTTACCTAAAGTCATCTAATTTGAAAATAAATTATATCCTAATGGTCAGCCTAAGTGATTTTATGTGAGTTAATTATCCAAAGGGATTGACATAAATAAAATATCAACCCTCATTAATACCTCACCTAGAAACACCTAAAAAAAGACCAAAGAGACCAAGGTCACTTATCAAAATTAGTATATCAAGCATTCAATTGAAAAAATCTATCCTGTTTCTTTTACAATCATAGGTACAAAACATCTATAGGTTCGAAGTACCAAAGAAGTAGCCCAAGAGCCTAATTTTATAAGTCACAAGTTAGGTCATTGTTGTACTTACTTTGCACACAGTGTATGATTCAAACAAAAGATAATATGTAAGGGATAACTAAATCAATTTGAGGCCCTCTTTGATGTATTGACTATGTAGGAAGTTCCCTCTAAAAATGAGGTCTTTGGGGTCAACTTGATATTATGTGACCACTAACCCATTTTTCCCCAAGGTCACTATAAAGATGAGGAAAAAAGGTTTTGAAAATTCATGAGAAGTGACAATCCATAACCTAGATATAAATGCACTAGAGTGAAGACAAAATAAAAACTAGAAGCATCCAGGTGGTCTCATCTATTTTTAGTAAGTATTTCATACATGACGCTTGCTTTGAACTTAGACAGTAGCATTGATGCAATGATCCTAGGTTGACATTAGTGTCTAAAGTGTGAGAAGCATCATATCTAGAATATGATGACTATTCCATAATCTCCTTCTATACTATTTTATACTTATTCTATATCTAACACTATGTTAACATCATAACCATCTAATTATATTACTTATTTGTCATTTACATATATAGATTAGTTTTGATTTCTATATTTAGTTTATAAGTATATATTTATATCTATGTTTAAAAACTGATTGGCCTATTATGGATCTGATTATCAACCTTGTGCATTATCATTTCTATATTATTAACCCTTACCAAAAAAATAATTAGATAACCCCCTTATCTAATTTAGGGTTAAATAGGTTGTGTAATTTATAAAATGAGCCTAATGGCATGATCATATGCACGGATTGGAGGAATTACTTTTTGGATTTTACCAAAAATAATAGAATGGTCATCCAACACCCTTTGCATATTAGGATGTGTAGACTCCTTGGTTGGTTGAACCTCTATGGAAAATAAGTGTGACATAAATCCCTCAACACATTTTTTGAGAATATTTTTCATATGATGGGAACTAACTATTTATGGAGATTTATCCCATAATCCACATAGTTGAAAGGTCCTACCTTATAAATTGAACCTCATGAATAGTTCATAGAAATTCATTTCAATAGTGCCCTAAGTGGTGAGCCACTACACTTCTAAAATAATGTCATCTCCTCCCATAGGAATAAAAAAACATAGGGTAATATAAAAATTAGTCTCCCATAGAAAGCTTAATGTAATGAAATTTTTTAGAATAATTGATAATAGCACTATCTACAATCATGACCTAAAATTCTAGATCTAGGTAAATGAAACAGTTTAAATGAGTAGCCAACTTACTATTGATAAAGTTATGTGTACTTCTAGAGTCAACTAACATAATTAACTTCTATTTTTTAAGGAAACTCATCACATTAAGAATTTGAGGAGTATTAATGCTTGAAAGTGCATGCTATGAAATAGTAGGTTGAGAATATTTAGATTCATCCTCAAGTTCTTCCAAACTTGCCCCTGAATCCTCATCATCTTCTTCCTCCTTGTTGGTGCCTTCAATGTAATTTTTTTTTTCAACACATCGATGTACTTTAATCTATTTTCTATCACAACCAAAACACACATATTTTGCATTTTTTATTCAATTTGCTAAGGTGTTAATCTAGCAGGTTATGGAAATGATGGTGTTGGTAAGGTGAATTCATAAACATTAGTGAAAGGTCTTTATTTGATCAACTCTTTTTCCTCAGCCATGCATGCCCTTGGTTTAAATTTAGATACATTACTAGGATAAAACATGTGAACCTCCAATTGGATTATATCTTTGAGGCCACCCAAAACTAGGTAGCCAAATTTTCCTCAATGATGTCTGTAACACATAAGGAGAGATTCTAAAATTGATTAATGTAATTTATTTATAGTCTTAGTTTGACACAACTTGTCTAGTTAGATTAAGTCATTTTTAGTGACATTGCTGTGATAGTGGAATTATAACTCCTCAAAAAATACTAACCATGAAATTGGGACACTCTTATTTTTATTTTGAGCACACAACTAGTGATACCAACTTAACTACTCGGGTTTTAGATATATATAGGCATTGACCATCTTTTATGAATAGGGAGTCTGATGTAGATCAAATAAATTTTCATTTTTTGTAATCCATGTGAATGGATTATTACCATCAAAATTGCGTGGGTCAAATTTTGGTAACCATATATTTATACCAAGATTGGTATTATGATTATTTGGAGGAGGAGAACCAAACTGAAGTGGTGGAGGGTTAATTTGTAATGGCTGAGTTAAAAATTTGGCCAAATTTGCAATTATTTTTTGGAATTGATCCTACAAGCCATTAGGTCCCCTCTCAACCCCATGATGTCCTCTTTAACTACATCAAGATCATATTTCTTCACCATTCCATGAAACTCTAACTTAAGTTATTGAACTACCTCAAAAATATATAGATCAAAATATATGGACTCCATGTCATCCTTGTAAGTATTTTTATGTGTTTCTTTCCCTTTCTCGCATCCATAAGTGTTAGGCCCAATGATGCATAAAACCTAAGAGGGTTTTAACCCCCAAAAAAGTGTATCAATATATGACACCATTATGATCACCTTGCCAAGACAAATCCAACAACTACTAATATTCATAAGGGTGAAAAATCTCAACCCAAAAAAGTGTATCCATAGAATATACTATTGTAATCATCTCATAGAGACAAATCCAATGACTGCTAATTTGCATAGAGTAAAAAAATTATAAAATTTATTTTTAAATTTTTTTATATTTAAAAAAAATCCATCAACAAAACTATGGTGATGAAAAATTTAATTCCACCTAGATCAAAAGTTATGTTTTTTTGACCTTCTAATGCTTAGATGCTATATCCAAAAAAATACACCATAGAAAATTTATAGAATTTAAGATTTTATACCACTTGTAATGAAATTAATTAGATGATTCACACAAATAAAATAATATATCATAAAATGAAGATCATAATAAGTAGATCCATAAAAACAATTAGATAAAGAGTAGAATACTTGAAAATTATGATAGCCATTTCGAGGGGGAAACCTTCACAACAATGCAATAAGAATATAATTTGTAATATGATTATAAAAGACTAACCACTACCTCATATATATACTCTACTTATCCATGTGTATTATATAATCCAACCATACTAAGAATACTAAGAAATGAAATTAGATAATATGAAGGTATGTAAACCATAAGTTAGCCACACATATCCTTAGATGCATTATAGGTTAAGGGCATAGCATAAAAAAATCCATCAAAGGTTAGGTCATCATAGATAACTTGTAGTTTCCTCCCTACCACCTACTACTCACCTTCAATATACTCTTCTTGATGAAGAGATCATTTATATCAAAGGTTTTAACCAAGTAATCTCACTCAAATATTAATTCCATAATTTCACTACTAATCTAGAAATAAATAACCATGAATAACTTGATCGTCATCCTTCCACCACTAAATCTAAAGTAGACATTTAATAATTAATAAAATTTAAAATTGACTTACATGAAGAAACTTAGACACTTAACTTTGATGGTGAAAAATTCCTTCAAGGAGCTGGGGTACCTTGTATCTTAACAAACCCACATGGTAAAATCATACCCCTATCATTTTTATTAACCTTTGATGTCACTAATAATATAGTTGAATATGAATCTTTGATATTAGTCATGTAAGCTACAATTGATTTAGACATCCCATAATTACATGCTTTAGGTGATTCACAACTCATGTGTCATCAAGTTAGTGGAGATTATCACTGTAAAAGTGAGAACCTTATCATATATCATAAAATTACCACTACACTTGCCAAATAATTCACCTCCTTCACCATCAAATCAATCCCACAAGAAAAAAAATTATATATCCAATTCTCTCACTTCATTAGCATAATTATTTTAACCTCACCAAGTTTTTCATGATTCTAAATTCCTTATCCAAATGATGAAGTCGCCTTATTTATTAAAAAAAAAGGATTCTCTAAATTTTCACATAGAATATATTAAAATTAAATATAACTCATGGTATAAAAACATCATCCAATTTATTTAACATCACATTTACTCTCTAGAATTATATTTTCATGAAAATACTCATATTCATAAACAAACATACAAATATGTACTTTGATACAACACTCTCTATTTTCATAATGCATAAGGCACTTTATTACATTGTATAATGCTATAATAAGTTAATAATCTCATTGAACAAGCACATGGGTCATATACAATGGTAACTGTAGTGAACATACCACATCCCATAAATACCTATGCATGGGTTATTTTAGCCTGCTCTTGAAAAAGACATCATTGATTTTGCTAAAAAATGTAATCCTTATCAACTTCATGATGATCTCATCCATTCTCCTCTAGATGAAATCTAATACTTAGAGTCTCCTTGGCCATTATCTATGTGGGGATTACATCTCATTAGTAAATTACCTAGATCACATGATGGTCATGTATTCATTATCACCACCACCGAATATTTTACTGAGTGGGTGGAAGCCATGCCTCTTGTTAACATTACTAGTATTACTATTTCTAAATTTATTCTCAATAAAATCATTTATCATTTTAGATTTCCTCACACCATAATTTATAAAAATGATGGTAATTTCAAAAGCATATGAAACAACTATTTACAAAATTCAAAATCACACGCAAGTTATCAACACCTTAACATCCTCAATGTAATGGTCAAGTCGAAGCCACCAACAAAATTTTGAATAAAATATTGAAAAAAACTATTATATAATCTTATACTGATTGGAATTTATTATTTTTTGATGCACTTTAGGCTTATTGTACTAGCATAAGTAATGCTACTGGGGTAAGACCATTTTCATTAGTATATGGGTTTAAATCTATTTTACCTCTAGAAGTTGAGCTAGCATCCTTACAAATTTCTCTTCATGGTATTATTCTTGATGAATAATTACATGAAGCCCATATATATTATTTATATTTCTTGAATGAGTGATGTATATCCATATTACAACATAATCACCATTATAAAGCTCACATTGTTAAATAACATAAAAAAAAGTCAAGTATGAGCTTTCAATATTTGTGACCTAGTCCTTAAACTAGATTATACACATGACAAAGAAGACAAGTATTCCCCAAAAATGGTAGGGTCTCTACCTTTTCAAAGACATATTTGGTCCTATTAATTATATATTACAAAATAATAAAGGACATATTTTCAAATAACCCACTAATGCTCATTTTTTTTTAAAATATTTTGCTTAAATATTTACTATTTATCACATAATTTCATATACTGTAAATACTAACAACTCTTGTAAGTTTCCTACAAAGATATCCAATGTGTATCATTAATTTAATCTCAATAGCCTTAGTTACTATCATTGGTCCTTTAGTCTATATTGATTATCTTCTTTTACTTCACGAGTTGCAACATAAGACCATGGATAGGACTAGACCATTCTCATAAATATATTTTATTCTATAGTTAAATATTATTTTTACCCCATTAATTTATGATTTTATAAACTTATATTCACTTATTTAGTTTATCTTTTTCAATTTGAAATATAATACCTTAGATAGAACTAGGGTTTCCTCACAAAATACTTTTTTATTTGTTTTCTTCACTTACTTGGCTTATCTTTTGTGAGTTGTAGTGTAAGACCTCAGATAAGACCAAAATTTCCTCATAATTTTTTAAAAAGTCTTAATCTATCTTTAACTAAGTGTTTTATCTAAGGAATTGAACTAATGGTTTAAGGAATATGTTTTCATACTCTAAACATCAATTATTTTCTTTTATGGTAATGACTCTAAACAAAACTATTTTTGCATGTTTCTCTACACTTACACTATTTCTTATGATATGGAGTCATGCTTACCTATCATTGTATCCTTTTCACATTTTTTGTGATTCAAGGTAACTTAATAATTCCATGTTTCATTTTCCCTTATATTCATTCCACTTTGGGCACACCAAGGTCAGTTTCAAGATAACAATCTTATTTAACATGAAAACATAAGGGTCTTTGACACCATGCTCTCTAATTTATTTTCCTTAGTTAGAAAGTCTAAATTTTCTAGTGATAGTCATTTTTAACACCCATGTTTGGTTTTTTGAATTATTACAAAGGAGGAATGGAAAAATCCATAAAAAATTAAAATCCAAATCATTTAAAAAGGTAATGATAAAACAGTTTCTATAAAATCAAAAGTTAATATCACATCAAAAGACATGATTATCAAACACATATCCTATTATAGTCAAATCTCAAACTCTACAGTTGGCTTCATGATAGAGCCAAGGTCTATTGAGGTGTGTTAAGCCAATAGACTGGGATATGAGGTCTAAAACTTATCCATAGAACTACCTACTTTCTCATGCAAGTACCTAATCTTCATATTAGATCAATGGATCTATAAGGGGTTCTAAGGAATAAAGAACACATTGTGGGAAGGTAAGTGCATTTTAATTTTCATGTATATAGCATTCATGGGATGATGTTAATACTTCACTAGATGACCCAAATTTGTTTCGCTAAGGTGAGTTCGTTAGAGTCCTTAATGTCAATAGTCTTCTTATTTTTGAAAATTAATTTGAGTGTCTTCATTATGATAAATATTTTATACCTTGGTATCACCTACATTCTCCCACCACCCATTTCATATTCCACATTGATAGGCAAGTTCTACCTTAGTATCACCTACATTTTCCCACCATTCTCATGAATATATTTTATTCTATAGTTAAATATTATTTTTACCCCATTAATTTATTGTTTTATAAACTTATTTTCACTTATTTAGTTTCTCTTTTGTGATTTGAAATATAATACCTTAAATAGGACTAGGGTTTCCTCACAAAATACTTTTTTATTTGCCTTTTTCACTTACTTGGCTTATCTTTTATGAGTTGCAGTGTAAGACCTCAGATAAGACCAAACTTTCCTCACAATTTTTTTAAAAGTCTTAATTTATCTTTAACTAAGTGTTTTATCTAAGGAATTAAACTAATGGTTTAAGGAATATGTTTTCATACTCTGAACATCAATTATTTTCTTTTATGGTAATGACTCTAAATAAAACTATTTTTGCATGTTTATCTACACTTACACTATTTCTTATGATATGGAGTCATGCTTACCTATCATTGTATCCTTTTCACATTTTTTGTGATTCAAGGTAACTTAATAATTCCATGTTTCATTTTCCCTTATATTCATTCCACTTTGGGCACACCAAGGTCAGTTTCAAGATAACAATCTTATTTAACATGAAAACATAAGGGTCTTTGACACCATGCTCTCTAATTTATTTTCCTTAGTTAGAAAGTCTAAATTTTCTAGTGATAGTCATTTTTAACACCCATGTTTGGTTTTTTGAATTATTATAGAGGAGGAATGGAAAAATCCATAAAAAATTAAAATCTAAATCATTTAAAAAGGTAATGATAAAAAGGTTTCTATAAAATCAAAAGTTAATATCACATCAAAAGACATGATTATCAAACACATATCCTATTATAGTAAAATCTCAAACTCTACAGTTGGCCTCATGATAGAGCCAAGGTCTATTGAGGTGTGTTAAGCCAATAGACTAGGATAAGAGGTCTAAAAC
Source organism: Torreya grandis (assembly GCA_037957365.1). Classification (NCBI taxonomy): domain Eukaryota; kingdom Viridiplantae; phylum Streptophyta; class Pinopsida; order Cupressales; family Taxaceae; genus Torreya; species Torreya grandis. Next base: position 240,610 of record JARHVA010008763.1, read on the forward strand.
TTATCCATAGTACTATATAATTTCTCATGCAAGTACCCAATCTTCATATTAGATCAATGGATCTATAAGGGGTTATGAGGAATAAATAACACATTGTGGGAAGGCAAGTGCATTTTAATTTTCATGTATATAGCCTTTATGGGATGATTTTTATACTTCACTAGATGACCCAAATTTGTTTCGCTAAGGTGAGTTCTCTAGAGTCCTTAATGTCAATAGTCTTCTTATTTTTCCAACTTGATTTGAGTGTATTCATTATGATAAATATTTTATACCTTGGTATCACCTACATTTTCCCACCACCCATTTCATATTCCACCTTGATAGGTAAGTTTATTTCTAAATCTATTTCCAAAATTCTATATTCCCTATTCTTCATCTCTTTTAAAGACATGTTCATAATAAGTTTGTTTTGGTTTAAATCTATCTTAAGAACAAAACTTGTATTTTTGAGTGACTATGAATTACCTCCTTACACCATTTCCTTATCCTTCTAAAATTTCCTTAGTTTTATTTAAAATCACAAGTTCATTTGTCACTCTTTTTGAAGATAAATTTGTTCCATTTTTGCTATTCAAATTTTCCATTATTGAGTGAGTTTGGATTGTTACATCTCATTCATCAGTGTTTATTTAATTTATGTTCTTTTTCCATATTTGTTTAAGTATGGTTTGTTACTTATTTTACATTGATGTTAGATATGTTATTTCTATTACGTGTGTCCTTTGATTTGGTTTGATACTTTTCTTACTTAAAGTACACTTATTTGGGTGTTTTAGTCATTTATTAGCCTTGGATTTTTGGTTACCTGATTTACTCTCATTTTATCCATTTTTCCTTGGTCTTTTGGTTCTAACTTTTAGCATTTATCACCCTAGCTTACCAATTATATAAGTGATCTATTCAGTTATGCAAAGTTCATATTTTTTATTTCACTATGTTTGTTTATTTTTTCTCTTTGCTCTTTAGCCTTGTATCCTTATGGTTTTTCCAAAATGGTTAATGTGCCCTAAATGATAAAAACTATAAATACAATTGACAAACATTCATCTATAAAGGTAAGTCAAGGTATGTATATGATAATCTCAATTATTTTATACTGTTATTTCAATTTTAAATTTTAAATTTATTTATTTATATTAAAATTCATTAGCTCAAAGTTGTGTGTTATTATGTTATTTATTGAATCACCATCCCATGTTACAAAGGCATGACACATGATGAACTTCGAGTGGGGTTTTTACACACACAATATTTTTAAACTTTATCATTTGTTGACACTTTCTCTCTTGTAGGAACCTATCAAGTCTTAATCTCTCTAAGTGCACATTGTAGATGAAATTTTGTGATTATTTAGTCATATAAAATGTCCAAATTGGTAGTTTGAGTGTGGCTTATGACACTCTATCCATAGGTCCTTCTTTCATTCTCTTGTGACCCTTCTATACACCTTTTTTCTCATTACCAGTCATTCATAGCCTTTCAAATGATGATTCTAGCTTAGCTAGGCCATATTTCCTAGGCCAATCCTATCCCCCTAGGTCTCGAGCCTACATGATAGGATTTCCATACTTGGAATACAACATTGGACCCTAGGGTGTCCTATTTTTGGTTCTCATATCCATTTGAAATTTGAGCCTTAATGATTATTTTCATCTGATTCCTATCCTTCATTATGTCATGAATACATCTAACCCATGACCAATGGTTCCCTATAAAATCCTATGCAAAGTTCATTTATAAGGGAGGTGAAAAATCTTACAAAGCAAGAAAGAATACAAGAAAACTACTAAATCAAACTTCCCTATTCTCTACATACAGTCACCCAACAGAGCTACAAACATATTCAAACCCTCATACCAGTCCCTAATCACCTTAAGCACTCTTAATTTAGAATTTTTACATCTGCATCACACTATTGCATAAAACACATTAGGTGGGAGAACTACATATAGATCGATCCCTATTTGGATTATTGGTATGTAGGTATCCTACCCATATAAGGGGTGTGGATCACATGTTTAGTGCATATTACACACACTAACCCCCCCTTATTAAGTGATTTAAATCCTATTTTATTAAGCATGATGGAGGGTTAGGGTTTTAAGATTAAATCATCTCTATAGTGAGCTCTATCGACTTTCAACACTCAAGATATCATAGGCAAACTCACACAATAACAACACAAAGAACCTAGAAAGTTTGGGTCTCTATGACTAGTTTGGATAATAATGATAGGAGTGGAAAATAGTGTCAGACCCTAAAGTGTCTTATTTCTAGTAGTCCTATCTTTTTGTTGAATTAAAGCCAGATTTTGACTTACGACACTATCCCAGTTGTACATAGCCAATTTTAGACCCTATATCAACCATCTCAGCCTATTTCAAGATAATTTATATTATCTCATTATTTATTAATATTTTCATAAAGGTAAAAAAAGATACATAAATTATACAAATTAAGATTATAATTATTATAATATTATTTACTAATTTATTAATCTAGACCTTTAGCTAAAATTAGAATAAAACTCCATTGTTCCAAAAATAGTTAAATTAGATTATTTATCACCTCAGTCTTGTATACTTGGGAAATTATACCTTGGCCATTCTTCTTAGTTCTCTACCTTTCTTGCTTCTACAAGTCTTGCATTAACTATATCCTTGTCCCTTTTGTCCTATATCTCTTGGTATAACTAGTCTTATATCGATAACCCAAATCCTTAATCTTGCCCAAAATGCTTAGAATGTACTTATCTTTTATCTTTTTAAGTTTTGAGCATGTACCTATTCTCCTTCTCCTTGGACACTAATATTCGGGGAAAATAATAGTATCAATGCTACTATCCTATCTTGATGCAAGTATATAGTGCCCTAAAGTTATCCAATTTATAAATGAAATATATCTTAATGGTCGACCTAAGTGATTTAATGCAAGTTATTACTCTAAAGGGATTGATATAAATACAAGATCGACCCTAATTCATTCCTAACCTAGCAACACATATGAATACCCTAAAAATACCAAAGGGTATTCAAAGAGCATTAAATTGATCAAAATCTTTCCTATTTAATATTATTTCCATACTAGTCATAGGGATTACACATCTATAGGTCTAAAGTATTAAAGGAACAACCCAAAATATTTATTTTCCAAGTTATAAGCTAGGTTATTATTTTAATTACTTTACACACATTACATGATTCATACATAAGTCAACACATAGGGGAGAATTAAATGAGTTTGAGGCCCTCTTGTAGAGTATTGGATATGTAGGCAATGCCCTTTGATAATGGGGTCATTGAGGTGAGCTCAACTATGTGTCCATTAACCCATTTTTCTTAAGGTAATATTGAAGATGGAAAGCTGAGGTTTTTCCATTTCATAGCTAGTGACTATCCATGAACTAGATTTGAATACACTAGAGTGAAGGTAAATTAGAAACCAAAAGCATCTATGTAGTCACACCCTTTTTAGTAGATGTTCCATATAGGATACTATCATAAAACCTAGATAGTATAATTGACACAACCATCCTACGATGACGTAACTATCTAGAGAGATAGAAGGGTCACATCTAGATGCTAATGACTATTCTAAAATCTAATTCCTACCTAATTTTAGTCTATTCCATATCTAGAAAAAACTAATTACATCATTTCTTTGTCATTTTTATATCTAGTATAGTTGTAATTTCCATATTTAGACTATTATAACATAATAAATTCAATGTATGCTTATATCTGAGTTTAACATATAATTGGCATGCTATATATTTAATTATCACCCTTATGCCATTTAATTTATATATACCCCTTTAATACATATATAGATACCACCAACTCTAGATCCACATTTTAGGGTTAAACATTTGATGAACCCAATATTTGAACATCAAAACCCTAAGAATACCATTTGGGATGATTATTACCTAATTTGTGTTAATCTTTATATACTTCATATCTCTTATCATGAATTATATTGATTTATTTGATGAATATGATTATGAAACCATCCAATTCTCCATCAAGGAATGGATTAAAATTGACTACTCTTGTATTATTCCAAGTGCTAAAGCATATAATATAAAATACTTGAATGCTGGTAGCTATTATTCCTCTAATCAGGTCCATGATCCCACCACTTCAATAGATGAGTTCATCCATCTTAAAAAGATGCAAAATATTTACCCATATAATATATACCACCATTATATGACTTTGACATTTGATGCTTGTAAAATTATGGATACTAAGGCCAAGGATTGTGAAAACATGAGAAAGGTATAACCCACCCTATATCCCTTAAACATAGTAATACGAATAGGCAAGGGTTGGTATTTTCACAAACATCCTCAACTTAATAACCATTTATGACAACTAAACATGTACTTTAACCAAAACAATGGGTACATATGACCAAAAAGTTCCTTCATTTGATTGTCAAATTTTTTGACAACCATACAAAGAGATTATGTCTAATGTGAAAGTAATTAATAAGGGGGAAATGTCTTCAAATAAATTAATCAAACCCCTTAACATTCCTACATTTCCAAATAATATTCCTTTATTCAAGGGTAATGGTTTTTTCCTACCTTCATTTAAAATAAATTCCATATCCAAAAAGGTGTCCATACCAAAATTTTCTATAGATAATTTTTTTATATATTTAGTAAAAGAAAATGAAACAAATTATTCAAATGGTATAAGCTACTCAAATGATATACCAAATCTACCAAAATTAGAATATCCCATACCTATTGACCAAATTTGACTTTTAGGTCAAAATGGGATCCCTATAGGTAAAAACATGAGTTTTAGGTGTTTTATGGGGTCTAATATATTTTCATGGGGTGTATTATATGTTATTTTATATCATTTAATGTCATCCTAGCCTTGGTCTTAGTCATATTAGTTAATTTGTCATTTTGAGTCATTTAGTGGGCTTTAGGGGTCATAAATGCAAGTGGCATAGTTTTCAAGGTGATTAGGTTTCCTATTTACATTTCAATCATCCAAAAGGTTAGTCTACCTATCAAGGATGTTAGTTACATTAGAATATTGTAGGTTGTCTAACTAAAATTCAAGAAACCATTTGAAAAAGGGAGAATTTGGCACTTGTATGGCTCATGGGGAAGTGTGCCACATGGGATAAGATCATGGAGGGCCTCTTCATATTCTTCAAACTCATATACATGATTTAAATTCTATAAAAGTGCCATTTTAAATCCAAAACCATTTTGTTCCTTCTTTGTTTTCTTAGACATACATAAGTGACCTTCAAGTTGTGCTTAGTACGGATAGCTCAAGAGGTTTCAAGGAAAATGATTTTGGGAGGTTATATTACACCCAGAGACATTAATTTATATATCAATAGTGTAATAATTGATCAATTGTGCTTTATGAATCATCTTTTACAAGCTGAATATGTTTTTTTACTTACTGTTTCATATACCCTATAGGTTTTTATCCATTTTGGTCAAGTCCATATGAAAAAATTGGTGATGTTGACTTTGGATTATTTTAGATACCTTATTAGATGGTCTCCATTCTTATTTTCATGTTTTATGGGCAAGTTAGTCCATGTTAAAAGGAAGCTTCCACTATGTACAGTCTTATTCAAAGTTCTTGTTTGCAGAATGTTGGTTTCCTATAGAGGTATCATGTAGTTGGAATATGGTTTACCATAGGTTTCAAGTCCATATATTCACCTCCTTCCATGTTTTAGTTTCACCATATCATGTTTTGGGTAGCTTTCAGTCTTGTAATCTCTCACACTCAACTCCATGTTTAATTTCACTTACAACCATGTTGGACTACATGTGGAGAACATATTTATCATGTCCATGAAGGTGTTTTGTAAGTATAATGATGTTTTATATTGATGATTTGGTGAAAATATAAATTTATTATGAATTCAATCCATTGATGCATGAGTCATTTTAGGATCAGTGCTTGCATACAACCTAAGTCCACCTATAGGGGTCTCTCTTTGATAACATCATGATGGAATATGAGATTAATAGTTGATCCAAACCTTTTTGGATCTTATAAGTGCATTGGAAAACTTGGAGAAGGCCTAAAATTAATCACAATATCACATATCTTATTGATTGTATAAGTTTGCAATCACTACCTATAGATAGGAAAATGTACATTTATAGGTGGCCTTGATAGAGAGTTAAGGGGTCTTATTTAGGTGTTGAAACAAGTGATGAGTATTTCATTAAGATCCTAGTGTTTTGAAGAGATTATATAAAGGTCATATAAATTGATAAACTACTAATTAGACCTTAAATAACCCTTCAAAGGTGATGACTGAGTTTTGAGACCAAATCCCTACATTGTGAAAATAGAGGCCTATGAGCATTTTGTGAGTGGCATATGACATGGTTACATGGGATTTTGATGTATTCAAATGATATGGGTTGGTTTAATATAGTATAGAAAAGACACTTGAAAATTTTTATGGGGAAATTATTAGTGGAGGATGGTGATTTAGAGGCCTAAAGTTGCCTATAAAACACTAAACTCATGCATTGATGTCTACAAGACTTTGATCAAAAGGTGACCTTGCACTCCATGATTGACAATTATAGACAATGACATCAAGGTGGAATGGTTTAAAGTGGTTATTTTAACATGTATGACTAAAAACATCATCAAAAAGAGATGATAAGTTTTGTTTTATTTCCTACCTATACCTACAGGTCCCCTTTTCACCATAAATATAGCTGACAAGCTGGCTATAGGGTTATCAAAATGACTAATCTTGATAGCCTTGATAAAAAACTTTTTTCTAAGCATGAAAGGAAAAAACCTAGCTATTTTATGGTGTAGGGAGACTAAAATGGGTTAATTTATTGTGAACAAGGTTTAGATCTTCTATAAGCACCTACAAGAATAGGAAAGATAGGGTTTCTTAGTCAAAAGCAGGTATGACTCAGTTTATGAGCTTAAGGCATATGTGAAGGGATAAAGAGAGGTTGGAATGATAAAAAGTAGTTGGAAACCTAAATTAATCTTATTATAAACTTGATAATCCCTTAAAATGATTAAATAAACCTATACAGACCCCTTATGACCCTATGAGCACCTATAACCATAGTAGAGGATTGTTATAGGTAGTGAGTAGGAGATGTTGATTACAATGATTAAAATAGCTTGATATGAAGCATATGGAAATAAAAAATGAAATATTAATTTAATTTGGAACATATGAGGTTGTGTACACTACCTGTGAGGTCAAAACACACATAATCACCTACAAGTGCAACATTTTGGAGCCAGACATAGTCAATGTTAGAACTCATTCTTGAGAAGATCAATGTATAGAAAGGTATATGGAAGATAATAGTTGTAAAATATAATTATAAAAATTAAATCATGACCAAATTTGTCTCATATAACATTCATGACAAACATATATCAAATAAGAAGCTCTAAATATACAGTTCACAACCCATAGTATGAAACCCTGCATAGTCCTTTTGCTTAGAAGTCTGTCTGGGAGTTTGAAGATTTTGGAGGATCTAATATTAGGATAAAAGGTTTAATTTTGGTGTATAAGGTATATAAATTTAGGTAAAAAAACTCCAAAATTATGTTTTTCTTAGAAAATAGGGTAAGTTCCCTCTATTTTATCTCTTATAGAGGATACTTCCCTGGGTGTATAGGCATGCAGGTCTTGAGGAATGGAGAGGAAGAGTAAACTAGGAGATGTTTGAAACTTTAAAAAAGGTTTTTAAAGATAAATAATACTGATACAAACATGATAAAAACCTCACATAATGAGGGAACTAAACAAGGAGGTCTAAAAGGCCAAGGTTGTAGTCAGACCTAATAGGCAGAATTAAGGCCTAGAAGCCAAATGGTAGGCCACTTTTAATTCTAGATCTTAGTGAGCCTTAAAAATAATTTGGAAATGTTTTTATAGTGTATTTATAGGTTTTAAAGTTTTTAGAGTGTAGAGGAATCCATGGAAACTCATTTTGAGCTTCAAGGATAACTCAAGCCTACTAGACATGGTTCGGCCTAGTTTTCAAATGAGAGGTCAAATTTAATTTTGGTATGAAATGGGGTTGCATGTATATAGGGTTATGAAATATATGTATAATATTTTTTAATTTATAAAAACCACAAGGAAGCCATTTTTGGCCCAAAAGAAAACTCAGACTTATGTAAAATGTGAAAACAAGCTCTATAGGAGAAGTTTGGAAGCTCACACCTCTTTTGATGCTATGCATGGGAATATAATAAGTTTATGGATGTTGGTGAGGGTCTTGAACTATTAATTTGTGTATTTTTTTGGTAGATTAAATGTCCCATATTTATGAACAATGCTTAAGAGGTCAAACTACTCAAAACCCTTATAAAGACCAGTTTGAGGAAATGTAGTTGGAAAGATAATATTATGGACTAGTTTGACCAGGATGATAATTGGGAATGGCACATGACTCCCTCAATCTTCTTCTCATGCTTTTGGACTATACAGAACTATATGAACAGGGTGTAAAACGTGGTTTTCTTAATTTTTTGTGTGTTGTGTAGGTTTTAGGAGGTTCTAAGAGATGAAACCAACTTTGGGAGGAATATTTATACTTGTGATAACTCCCCATGTTAATTCAATGCCTTGAAATATCTTCTAAGTGCCTCAATAGCTAGTCAAAACTAGGATAGTGGACAAACTAGTGAGAAGGGTAGAAAACTTCAAGTGAGCTCATTTTAAGGTGTCCCTAATGCCTATAAGTCTAAAAAGGTCTCGATAGGTGCCATACACTCCATTTCATGGATTTTTATGGAAAACTAATGAATTTTTTGAGGCCAAGTGTGAAGGGTGCATGAAAGGAAGAGTTTTTTGGACTATAAGCATTGATAGCTCCTTTCCAAGTCATTACAGATGACCAAGACTACAACTAATGCATGAAAAGGCATGAATGAAATATTTTACATTCATTCCAATTATCATACATATCCATAATTAGTTTTGGGACATTTAAATAGGTCCAAATCATGAAGGCAATTTTATTAGCTAGAATGAGGAGTTTCATGCCACTTTTCATGAGTTTTATGACTTGGATGGACACTTGTGCTTCCTAACCTTACATGGTTCATCAAAACTCCTCTTTCATGTACAATTAAATAATTGTATTATCTTGAAAAGTATCCTTGTGACCCTTGGACTTATCTCTTCTTTTCTCTCTCTCAACTTCTATAAGAACTAGCCATTTTAGCCAGTGTAACTTATGCTTCACTTGAGTATGGAAAATCCATTCTCATTTGCATACCATTTGATCAATAAGACTACTAATTTTTACATCTTAATGACTATTCATAGTGTGTTCTACTTGAATATTGGATCTTTCTTAGTGAAGACTATGGATTCCTTAGCATATTGTCTCATTCTTTCATCCTATTTGCAGTTGGAAAGAATCTTTTTGCAGGGCATGTGACGTGTTCTAATAAATTTAAAGGATCGATTGAGTTATTATATTAATTATTTTCATTAAATTACTCTTGTTTAGTTTTATATTCTCACATTTATCTATAACTTCATAATTTAACATTGATGTGAGAAGATGCAGATTAAAGGATTGTATGTTTGGTTAGTCTTTTGTTCTCATGTGTAACATGATGTTGGTTAGAAGTCATCATGTTATTTAGTGTATCACCTCCCTTATAATAGTTTTATTTTAGTTATCTCTCTACTTTTTCCCCCTAAATTTTAGGTGTAGTTACAATCCAAAGTGGTACATCAAGGGAGCTATCCCTATCTAGAGATTCACCTCATCCTTAGGCTACCCACAAGCCTAGAGGTATTTCCATTATGCCACTTAGATGATGATAGCTTATGCATCTCCTCAAAGGGTACAAATCCAAGTGAAAATAGTTTTTGGTATGCTTGGTGGGACTCTTGGTCCAAGAGGTTGAAAGATTTTTGGTGTTGTATTTCAATAATCAGCATTTGGAGGCATCTATCCAAGCATCAATAATGACTCTAAAGTTATATTAGATGGTCAAGAAACCCAAGATATTATTTAAATATTTTTGGTAATATTTTCCTTTATGTTATTTATTTTAATGAGGTTTCATGGCTAATTTTAGTGTTGAGTTTTTTTTTTACATAAGTTGGTGAGGTATTTCTAACTTATGGTATTCTTAATCAACCTTTGTATGATTCCTATCATCCTTGTTGTGATTATTACCATGGTCAGCCCCATCATGATCCTTATTAGCACTATATCCAACCTTGTCATGAGTTTTATCAGTATTATATCCAACCTCCTCAATAACTTGTTTCTCTTAGTCAACCTAACCACTTCTTAACTCAATCCATTTCCACCTTCAAACAAAATCTTTCATGGTATGAGAAGTATATGTTAGAGATTGATACACTAAGGGTATATGGTTAAGATGTTCCTAGTAATTACATTCATTAGGTGATATATGCATTAGAGTTGGTCAAAAGAGAGTGGGCACATATTGAGAGATCTAATTAGCAAAGGCTCAATAGTGAGATGCTAGATGTCAGTGGCCTAGTTTCATCCTTAGAAGATAGGATAAAATTTCATGAAAGGAATACTCACCAAACCTATCAGTCTTCATATCCACTTCCCAAACATTTATATTTTTCCTACATGATTCCTACTTATGGTCCCAATCAAGCTTATCAAAGTCATTCTCCCAATTAGTTGGAAGATAGAGTTCAAAAGAGAAACCTTATTTTTGAAGATAATATTTAGAGGTAGATTGAGTTGGCTAATATGCATATGCAATAGTCCATGTCATTAACAAAATAATTTAAATATAATCTCTCATTTACCTCTCCCATTACATCCCCACCTCAAGAGAAAACCTCTAGATATGAGATTCCAAGTTGGAAACAAGGTGGAGAATCCAAGCCCAAGGAGATTCCAATTTTTTTTAAAACTTCATCCACTCCTCAAATTGCATAAAAAACTAAATAAAGGGATTATAATCCTAACATCCTAATATAAATTAATATAGTGGATTCATGGGGAAATAAATATGATAAGAGTCTTGGTGAAGAATGTGAAGTTGAATAAAAACTTGATCCTATGCAAGCTCCTCATACCCTTCCTCAAGAAATCTCTTGTCCTCCATATGATCCCTCTTTTACTCCCTATCTTCATGATGATGCCTATAAAATTAAATATATACTTTTCCAAGAGAACCTAGCCAATAAAATTGAAGAGTTAGATGCAAATATGAAATTATTAAATCAAGGTGTGATGGAAGGTTTAGACCCAAAAGAAGATCCTATGCCTAAACACACCCCATACACCCTTCCTCAAGAGATTCCTCAATAAAAATTAGACGTTAATGAATTTATTATAAATTTTAAGGAAGAAAATAAAGTTGTTTTATCCCAAGGTCTACCTCCCCTTCCTAAAGAGCTTCCAAATAATCCCATACACTTCACTCTCAATCTAATTTTGTGTTCTATGTGCCACCTCCACCAACTATTTCAACTTATCCTCACCCCATAACCCTTTGCCTTGATGGACCTATGAACAAAATAGTATTAGTTGGTTAACGAAAAATAAGAATTCTTGCTTGAATAAAGCCTACCTCCTTAGCAACCTCATTGGGTTAGATCACATGATTTTAAGATGCCTAGTCTTGGCATCACTATGAAGGAGAAGGAGATGGAGGATATTGAATCCCTTGAAGAAGACTCTAAATATGATGGAAAATTTGTGGATAATCATATAAAGTATGAATATTAAGGTTCTATTATATATGAAGATCAATTTCAAGTCTTTCTCAAAGAGGTTACAGCCTTAGAAAACTCTCTTGAGACCAATGTGTAAGATGTTGTTCTTGAAGATGACCCAATACCTTAGCCTAATATTGAATCACCAGAAAATTAATTTGAGATTGAATAAAACTAGATTTATTACATCATACATCAATAAGAGAATATTGAAGAGGTAGTGGTCCTATATGATAAAGAGGATAAAGATGATTGACAACTATAAATAGAGTTATTTCAAGGGCTTGAAGAGTTTTACCAAGTTGAAGATCAAGTACATGACAAGGTGAATAAAGAGACTTCCATGGAGTAAAATTTCCAATATTTGGTATAATATGAAAATATCCTTTATGATCTATAAGAACTTACAGCTAAGAAGAAACCCAATCCTATTGAGAATGCTATGGAAAACAAGAAGGTATGCTCCTATAAATAAGCATTGGATGTTGTAATTAAGGATCCATATGAGGAAGTTGAGGACTTTTGGATGAAATAAGATTTAATTTATATATCCAAATTATTTTAATCTACCTCTTTTTCAATGAACATCATGCCAATGAAGTTGGAAAACATCATGAAAAAGTTGGAGGCATCAATGCTAAAGGACAAAAGGCTACATGTCTCATTAAATCTATCATGTCATGAAGTAAGAAGAGTTTAAAAATTACCCTTTGATCTATGAGGGAGTTTTAATCTCAGGTTATTTATTATTTTGTTTAGTTTGGTGGGTGTGTTCCATAAGTGCTCATGAAGCACATTGTGTTTTCTTTTACTTTGTGTGTGTCTTTTTTTATGTGATTGAGGTAGTCATTGGTCTTGTCTTGATCAAATATTGTGGTAAATGGACAAAGCATTATTGTTTGTCTCATAATTTATTTGACTCCATAAACCCAATGGGTTGATAAGGTTATTGGTCTAGTTAGTATAGTAGGCATACTACCCCTACGAGTTACCAATTTGTTGACCAAATTTGACTTTTAGGTCAAATTGGGACCCCTATAGGTAAAAACATGAGTTTTAAATGTTTTAAGGGGTATAATATATTTTAATGGGGTGTATTATATGTTATTTTATGTCATTTAGTGTTATCTTAGCCTTGGTCTTAGTCATATTAGTCAATTTATCATGTTGGGTCATTTAGTGGGCTTTTAGGCATCATAAATGCAAGTGGCCTAGTTATTAAGGTTCTTAGGTGTCCTATTTGAATTTTAATCATCCAATAGGTCATTTTACCTATCAGGGATGTTAGTTACATCATAATATTGTAGGTTGTCTAACTAAAATTAAAGAAACCAACTAAAAAAACTAGCATTTAGCACTTCTATAGCTCATGAGGAAGTGTACCATGTGGGAAAAGATCATGGAGGGAATATTAATCTTCCTAAAACTCCTATAAATTATTTAAATTCTCTAAAAGTTTAATTTTAAATCCAAAACCATTCTACTCCTTCTTTGCTTTCTTAGACATACATAAGTGACCTTCGGGTTTGTATTTATTATGGATGGCTCAAGAGGTTTCAGGGAAAATTATTTTGGGAGGTTATAGTAAATTAAAATATATTAATTTACATAATAAGAGTGTAAGTATTGATCAAATGTACTTTATGAATAATCTTTTATGAGATGACTATGTTTTTTTACTTGTTATTTCATGCACCCTATAGGTTTTGATCCATTTTGTTCAAGTTCATATGAGCTAGTTGGTGATGTTGACTCAAGATGATGTTACATACCTTATAAAATGGTATCCATACTTAGTGTCATGTTTCATGGTGTTTTGATGGGTAATTTAGTCTATATTTAAAGGAAGGTGCCATTATCTGTAGTCTCAATCAAAGTTCTTTTTTGTAGAATGTTGTTTCATTGTATAGGTCTTATGTAGTTGTAATATGATGTCCCATAGGTTTAAAGTCCATATATTCACCTCCTTCCATGTTTTGGGTAGCTTGTAGTCTTACCATCTCTCATAGTTAACTCTATGTTTAATTTCACTTGTAGCCATGTTGGAGTATGTGTGAAGAACCTCTTTATCATTTCCATGGAGGCGTTTTGGAAGTATCATGATGTTTCATGTTGATAATTTAATAAAAATATAAATTTATTATGAATCCAATACCTTGATGCATGAGTCATTTCAGGATCATTGCTTGCATACATCCTAAGTCCACCTACAGGGGTCTCTCTTTGATAACATCATGATGGAATAAGAGATTTGATAGTTGATACAAAATTTTTGGAATATTAGAAGTGAATTGGAAAACTTTGAGAAGGCCTAAAATTGATCATAAGAGCACATATCTTGCTGACTGTCTAAGTTTGCATTCATTGCCTATAAACAAGAAAATGTGCATCTATAGGTGGCATAGACATAGAGTTAAAGGGTCTTCTTGAGGTGTTGAAATAAGTGATGAGTCTTTCATTGAAATCCTAGTGTGTTGAAGAGATTATATAAAGCTCATCTGAACTTCTAAATTGTTAAGTGGACCTTAAATAACCCTTCAAAGGTGATGACTGAGTTTTGAGACCAAATCCCTAAACTATGAAAATAAAGGCCCATGAACATTTTGTGAATGGAATATGACATGGTTACATGGGATTTTAATGCATTATAATGATCTTGGATAGTATCATCTATCATATAAAATATCCTTGCAAAGTTTGAGGGGGAAAGGATTAGTGGAGGATGGTGATTGAGAAGCCTAAATTTGCCTACAAAACACTAAATTCAATCATTGATGTCTACCGAACTTTGATCAAAAGGTGACCTTGCACTCCATGATTGATAATTATAGACTATAAAATAAAGGTAGAATGGTTACAAGTGGTTCAAGTGACATATATGACCAAAATGATCATCATAATGAGATGATAATATTTTTTTTATTTCCCACCTATAAATATAGGTCTCCTTTTCACCATAAATGTAGCCTATAGGTTGGCTATAGGGTTATCAAAAGGACTAATCTTGATAGCCTTGATAACAAAATTCTTTCCAAGAATGAAAGGGACAAATGTAGCTAGGTTATGGTGCAGGGAGATTTAAATGGGTTAATTTATTATCAACAAGGTTTAGATCATCTATAAGCACTTATAGAAATAGGAAAGACAGGGTTTCTCAATCAAAAGGTAGGGATGACTCAGTTTATGAACTTAGGGTGTATGTGAAGGGACAAAGATAAGTTTAAATGATAAAAAATAATGTGAAAACCTCCATTAAGATCATTATAAACTTAATAAGCCCTTAACATGATGAAACAAACCTATACAAACCCCTTATGACCCGATTAACACTTACAACCACTGTAGAGGACTATTATAGGCATTGAGTAGGAGATGTTGCTTATAATGATTAAAAAAATTGATATGAATAAGATGTAACTAATAAATATGAATAAAAATGAGTATAAGATTTTATGGACACTATCCTTGAGGTCAAACCACACATAATCACCTATAAGCACAACATTTTAGAGTAGGACACAGTCAATGTTTGAAATCAGTCTTGAGAAGTTCAATATATAGAAAGGTATATGGAAGATTAGAGTGGTAAAAAAGAATTAAAAAACTTAACTCATGAAAAAATTGGTCTCATATAACCTTCATTAAAAACATATAGCAAATAATGGACTCTAAACATACAGTTCATAGCCCATAGTATGAAATTGTGCACAGTCCTTTTGCCTAGAAGTCTTTATGAGAGTTTAAAGATTTTGGAGGATATAATATTGGGAAAAAAGATTTAATTTTGGTTTATAAAGTCTATAAAATAGGTAAATAACATACACAATTAATTTTTATTGATTAAATAGGGGAAGTGCCCTCTATTTTGTCTCAGATAGAGGGCACTTCCCTAGGTGCATAGGCCTACAGGTCTTAAGGAATGGAGAGGAAGATTAAGCCAAGAATTGATTGAAACTTTTAAAAAGGTTTGTTAATATGGATAATAATTATACAATCATGATAAACACTTCACATAAGGAGGTTAATAAACAGGGAGATGTAAAATGCTAAGTTTGCAGTTAGACCTAGTAGGTAGAATTAAGACCTAAAAGCCAAATGGTAGGCCACTTTTACTTCTAACTCTTAGTGAGAATTATAACTCATTTGTAAATTTTTATAGGGTGAGTTTATAGGTGTTAAATATTTTAGAGTGTGGGGGAATCCATGCAAACTCATTTTGATCTTTAAGGAAAACTCAGGCCTATTAGACATGATTAGGCCTAGTTTTCAAATGAGAGGTCAAATTAAATTTTGGCATGAAATGGGAATTATAACATATTTAAGAATTTATATAGGGTTATGATGGATATTTATAAGTTTTTTGAAGTTAGAGAAGCCACAAGGATGCCATTTTTGGCCTAAAAGACAACTCAGACTTATGTAACATGTGAACACAAGCTCGATAGAAGAAGTTTAGAAGCTCACACCTATTTTAATGCTATGCATGGGAATATAAGAAGTTAAATGATGTTTATTAGGGTATTTAAATATTCATTTATGTAATTTTTTGGTAGATCCAATATCCCATCTTTATGAATAATTCTTAAGAGTTCAAACTACTCAAAACCCTTGTAAAGACTAGTATGAGGAAATGGAGTTGGAAAGCTAATCTAATTGACCAGGTTGACTAGGATGATGATTGAAAATTGAATAGGATTACCTAAATATACTTTTCATTCTTTTGAACTATATGGAGATATATGGATAGGGTATAAAACAAGGTTTTCTTGACTATTTTATGTGTTTTACAGGTTTTATGAGGTTCCAAGAGATGAAACAAAATTTTAGAGTAATATTTATACTTTTTATAACTCCAAATGTTAATTTAATTCCTTTAAATATCTTCTAAGTGCCTCAACCAACTACTTCATCTCAGCCAGTCAAAACTGGCATAGTGGACAAACTAGTGATAAGGATGGAAAACTTCAAGTGAGCTTAAATTAAGGTGTCCCTCAATCCTCTAAGGAAATGGAGGGTCCTAATAGGTGTCATAAAATCCATCCCATTTAATTTCATGGAAAATTGATGACTTTTTAGAGGTCAAATGTTCAAGGTACATGGAAGGAAGAGTTTTTTAGACTATAGGCAGTGATAACTCCTTTTTAGGTGATTCTAGATGACTAGGCCTACAACCAATGTATGGAGAGGAATGAATAAAATAATTCCCATTAATTCCAATCATTATACCTATCCCTAATAATTTTTGGTATTTTTAAATATGTCCAAATCATGAAGGTAATTTTTTGAGCTAGAATGATGAGTTTCATGCCACTTTTCATGTGTTTTGACTTGGATGGACACTTGTGATTATTAAACTTACATGGTTCATCCCACATAATATTATCATGTATAATTAAATTATTTTGTTATCTTTAAAAGTTTCCTTATGACCCTTTGAACTCTCTCTTTCTCTCTCTCTCTCTCTCTCTCTCTCTCTCTCTCTCAATTTTTATAAGAACTAGCCATTATAACTTATGCTCCACCTGAGTATGGTGAATCCTTGCTCATTTACATACCATTTGATCAATAAGACTAATAATTCTTACCTTTTAATTAATATTCATAGTGTGTTCTAATTGAACATTGGATCTTTCTTAGTGAAGACTATGGATTCCTTAACATGTTGTCTCATTCTTTCATCCTATTTGTAGTTCAAAAGCTTCTTATTGTAAGGAATGTGAAGTGTTCTAGGAAATTTCAAGGATTGAGTGAGTTATTATATTCATTAGTGTCATTCAAGGCCTCTTTTATAGTCCTCCTAGCTTTGCACATTCATCCATAACCTCATAATGTAACATTAATGTGAGAAGATGTAAATTTAAGGAGTGTATGTTTGGTTAGTCCTTTGTTCTCATGTGTAACATTTTTTTGGTTGTAATTCATCATGTTATTTGGTGTATGACCTCCCTTAGAATAGTTTTCTTTCAATTATCTCTCCCTTCACCCACCAAAGATTAGGTGTAGTTTCAATCCAAAGTGGTACATCAAGGGAACTATCACTATCTAGAGATTAACTTCATCCTTAGACTACCCACAAGCCTAGAGGTTTTTCCATTGTGATAGTTGGATGAGTATATCTTATGCATCTCCTCAAAGGGTGAAAATATAAGTGACAACAATACCATTACCAACATATCTTAAATTTATTGATAATGAACTTGTACTTATTATACATAAGGATGATGATACTTATATACCTATATTCAAAATAGGTGGTGGGTTGCAATGAATGATAACACCTATGACAACCACCTCTATCCCCATAGAATATCTAAT
The DNA here is from genome assembly GCA_037957365.1 of Torreya grandis. NCBI lineage: Eukaryota > Viridiplantae > Streptophyta > Pinopsida > Cupressales > Taxaceae > Torreya > Torreya grandis. The sequence continues at coordinate 258,661 of JARHVA010008763.1, forward strand.
GTCTATGATGACCACTATTATGGACCTTCAAAATCAAGTGTATGTTTTCCAAATTTAAATGACCTTCTATAATGATAATGTACATGTTACCCCATTCAATAATAAACCTCTTACACAATGTATAATTGAATATCCTTATCCATAAGATTTTGAACTACCATATTTACCTCTCTTTTTGAGACACAAATATGCATTCAACCAAAACTTGCTAAAGTTTAATGAGATGAAAAATAAAGACACTAAAAATTTCAAAATATGTTCAAAAGGGAAAAGACATCTTCCAACATGAACTATTAACATCTCTTTTAAATAAACATAGCAAAAGTCAAATTATCAATCCTTAAAACTTGTTAGCACATCCCCAATGGAGTGTTGCGATGTTGGCAACCAAGATAGTCAAATCAGTGTAGTAGCAACAAAGAACTTTAAAATGACAATAAATCTTTTCAAGAGTCCTTGACAACACAAGTTCCTTGAGTGTCTTTCTTTTCCCTATAAATGGTAGCAAAAGAGTGTTGGTTCCTAGTTGTACACCTTGTACACTTGGCCTTGCACACTTGAATAAAATGAAAAAGAAAAATGAAAAACCTGCTAGAATGTCATTGTATCTAGGGAAGGCTTTTGCATCAAGATTAGAATGAAGGTAAAAAATGACTAAGAGGTACCTAAAATGGGTATGGTCAGCTCCGTGCTACTTCTAGCTTTGCCTAAATAGAGGTGAGAGGACTTGTGGGTTAGCTTGCTCACATGAAGAGAGTCTACAGTTCAAATTCCATGGGGATTTTTTGGCACAAGGAATAGATATGACCAAGGCATAACAATTTTTTCACAATTCACCCATAAAGGGTTGTCACAAAAAATGAACAAATGATCTAAGTCATACGAAAGCTACTAAAGATAGATGAAATTATTATTTTAATCTTAAATCTAAAGAATATTCAATAATAAAGGGGCTAAATAAAAAGATTGCAATGCTACGATTTAAAGTACAAAGTGCAAACACATTTCAAATATGTGAGATATTAAGCATTTTCAAGGAAAATAACACTTGTAGTAGACAAGGGGTGTATTATTTGTAAGGTATGATAAGGTAGGACAAATTAGATAATTATAAAATAGAGGGTGGCATGTTGGTGGCTTCCAAATAGTAGGGTGTCTCATAGTAGTTCATGACATTATTCCTTAGCAAAGATGTAAAAAAAAGTCAAATTCAATCTAATGGGAAATACTAAATTATCCTTTAAAAAACTAGAGCATACACTGAAACTAATTTTTCAAATGCCCTTCCCTATTGAATCCACAAACCTAGGGTGTCTTACCAAGTTATTCAGCAACAGATTCTAAAATAATGTAGAAAGGGTTTTATAAGCTAGATCCATGCTCAAAATGATAACTAGTAATGAGCATAAGACTAGATATACAATAAAAAATATTTGTAAAATATATTTTTGCATTTCATCTACAAGAAATAGCAAAGAACCACAAGAATTTTCATTAACTTGAAAAGAAATATTACACATCAATACTTAAAAATGTTGCTATGGGTATAAACATGGTGAGATTTGATATTTTGATAAGGGAGACATAAATATGCTCTCAAATCTTGCTAATGGATGTATAGTTGTAACCACCTTAGTAAGGGAGACAAAAACTACACACAACAATTGATCCCCAAAAAATTCTACATTCTAGACTTGGAGAAAATGGACACCTAGAAAAATGATCAATAATAACAACCAACAACCTAAAATAACCTTAAAATAGAAGATAATCCTTATATTTATACATTCTAATCCCTTTTCAATTCTAGGACTGTGGGTCAAAACTTTTAAAATTTCATAACAACCCCTCAAATCTATCAAGATTCTTCCAATTGGAAAATATTCCATGCCATACTTGATATCTTCATTCATTTGCAAGGAAAATCAATATTGTAACTGTGTCTACAAAGAATGATTAAGATTTGCAACAAACTTTTGATTTCATGGTGAGATATTCATTTCACACAAGCTAGAAATTAAATATTCATGGTATAGGTCAAACAAACTTTGTCTTTTATGTGTAACTACCTGAAGATGCCCTGGACTACTTGTTTGTATAGCTAGAACCTTTTAGACAAATCCTCTTCCTCTTTACATGTCATGGAATAACCTACTCTTGTAATGATTCCCAAAGAATATTATATATCCATGGCTTCTTGAGAGATCTTCTTTGGAGTGGCCCGCCTTGGATTTATAGACCTGTAATGTCTCTCCCATGGAGGAGCTTGGGAAAGCTCAATAGTGAAAAATGTAAAAGACTTAGGTCATTTTCAACCTTTTTACCTTTTAGTTCCAACTTTTTTCACATTTTTCACATTTAATTTTTTTTCCCTTTTCACACCTAGCCTTTTAGGGGTTCCCTCATATATATTTTCAATGTAAAAGATGCATTATTTCACTTTTTAATTATTGGGGAAATTTTGATCCCACTTGGAAATTTAAAAGCTTATGTAATTGGCCCTTATAGTTCCCTTGGGAAGTTCTTCTAGGGAATTATCAAATGAACACATAAGAGGTTAGTAAAGCCATTTTGAATTATAATGCACTGAATATAGACCTTTTATTCTTATAGCTTCCCTTCTCATATAGGCTTTATTAGAGATCTACAAAGAGGTCATTTATTTTATGAACATAAGCTCCATCATATTAGTATACCAAAAGCATAGAAATAATGTCAACAGGTTGCAAGTGCTTCATCATTATTTCATTTTCTTGAAAATTGTGCTTTTGTACTACAAATTATCAAAATATATTTTCTATCCACAAGTCCCAAACTTTAAATGTACCTACAAAAAACTAGTGACATCTAAATATTCAAACTCTATGCCTTTTACAACATATTTGGAAGCTAAATCATGAGCTTATAGATAAAGGGACCCATGGCTCTTCAATATAATTTGTAATTTCTTTTAAAAACCCCATGCTTCATGTGTAGCTACCATAACTCATCTACAATTTGCCCAGTCAATCTACTGTTAATGGTGAAAGCTTTTACAAGTTCACTTTACACAATATCTTTGATCATGATTGTTAGGGGAATCTAGAACCACAAACCTAGTTCTGATTCCAACTTGTCAGGATCTTGCTCCTCAATAAGAGCACAAATGATTACCTTGTATAAGCAACTAAACATGGAATTATACCAGAATTAACAAGTAACTAGAATTCACAAATGACACATAATATGAGAGACAATACACAATCTTGTATTAATACTCATGCCAGAAGGAAATATAATGAAGATGCTACAATCTTCCACACCTCTCAGATGTATAGATCTCTTTCCCTCAAGAGTTCACTCTCCTACCAAAAATGGTCCCAACAAACAACTCAAACACAAAATTGTTGTTCACCTCCAACCAGTCAGTAATAACCCTGCCAGTACACAAGTACTCAAAGTACTTCAAGTAGATCTCCCATGAACCTGCAGCAACTTGCAACTCAAATGATCTTAATTACCATGTAGAACTTCCTCCTGATCTTGTTGCCACCTACAGATCACCTATTCTTACAATTGGAAGGATCTACCTTGCCTTCCTTTATTGCTCTTCTATGGAACTAGGATGAGCTACACTTGCTCTCTTCACCAGCACACTTTACAATACATGCCAATGAGTCTATAAATAGATCCCATAATAAACAATAACTTATACTTCTAATGTACAATAATTAGACACACAACTCAAGACTCAAAATAGTCTTTACATGCAAATGACCGGTTCAATAAACTAACTGTTCGTGCAACGAATAGTTCTGGAATCGCATAGGCGATCGACGTCAGTCCCCGTCTGCCTATAGGTGATCAACATTGGCTGAATCCTGACCAATGTTAGTTGCCTTCCTATCCACCCCTGACCAATGTTTATCAGTCTAACTGATGCCGGTGATTGTGACACTTAGCAACTCCTCCATGTCTGCATACAGTGAAGCTTTTAGCTCCACAACCTAACAATCTCCCACTTGGAGATAAACAGTTGCACCTGTACCTATACCTGTACATCATCTAGTTTGTTTCTTGGCTTTGTATCCCTCTTCAAGATCACTCTTAAAGACCAACCACAAATCCTATGATGCACCTCCTATCATCCAAATCACCTGCCACATCTGCATCTACAAACCCATGTAGAAAATAACTTGACCCTGCATAGCATGTGCACCTGCTACTGGTCCCTCTTAGATACCTGAGAATCCACTAAACTACCCTCCAGTGCTTCTTTCCCAAATTAGCTCCAAACTTGCTAACAACTCCCACTGCTTGGGAAATCTCAGGTTTAGTACACATGTACTCAACCTCATCATGTGAATCAAGACACTATTCATAGAACTATCCAACCATCGGTGTGCTAACCGGTTTCACACAATCATCTGGAGACAAAATCAACCTATGACCTTCCATGTCTCTAGAACACACTCATGCCAAAGAATATTACTACTCCCAGATTCCTCATGACACACCTCTGAACTAACTTTACCTTTAGTTCAGCAACTCCCTGCATATGTGACCCTGCAACAAGCACAACATACAATAATAAGATAATGTAGCTAATATTATCCAACCTGGTAAAGAGAAACACAATGGTCAAACCTCCATTGTCTTGCAGCTTACTCAAGACCATATACCCTGGCCTCCCATCTCATGTGTCCATTCCCACTCTTCTTTATCCTAAAAATCCATTTGTCTCTTAGTGCTTTCTTCCAGTTGGCAACTCCACCAAAAACTCCAGTTTGGTTCTTCTCTAAGGAATCACATCCTTCATCCATGCCAAGATCCCACTGTTTCTTGGATCTACCTACTCTGCTTCTTTAATAACTTCCTGGTTCCTGACCATCAGTGAGCAATAAGTAGTGTAAAGAAGGGAAATGATGAATTTGAGGCTTACTTACCCTTTCAGTCCTCCATATGGGTGCTTGAGACTCCTTGACAACTCGCTATCTGCCCAAAATTTGTCTCAGTGACCGATGCCAATCACATCTCAGTCTGCACCCAATCGACGTTAGTTCCATGTGACTACCTCATAGCTGACATTGGTTCTCCCTGACTGATGTTGGTGTTTATTTGTTCGATGCCACCGACGTCAGGCTGCACATAGCTGATGTCAGTCCCTGTCTGGATGCCGACGTTAGTTTTCTAACCGACATCGGTCTCTATGTTTTACTTGTGAGCAATGAATTCTACCTGTGAGCTCCTTTTAGATCAAACCCTTGTCCATATCAACCTTGCTCTACTCAAAATTCTTCAGCCCCTTGCACTAATCACTGTCCATCATCTTCTCCTTGAAAACTTAGACTTTCCTGTTCTTGTCACGAACATCATATTTCTCAAGAAACATCACTTTCTTCCTTTGCTTACAAAAATCTCAATCCATGCTTTTCAAATCTGAAAGCATACCCTTTGACTCAAGAACATGCATCCCCTTCATATTCATGTGACCAAGCCTATTAAGCTACATCTTCGAATCTACAGCTGAAGTAGATAAACCAGATTGAGAATCAATAATACAATTAGATAGATAAAGCGTACCTACTTTATTACCTCTTGCTACAACAAGTGCACCCTTGGAAACTTTCCAAGAATCTGCTATGAGAGTTACTGTGCAACCCTCATCACCCAACTTTCCAACAGAAATCAAATTTTGCTTCAGGACTGGGATATGCATGACCTCCTTCAACACCCATGTGTTGCCTGTCTGCAATTTCAGCTTCACTTTCCCTTTGCCAACCATTTGACAAGGCTTACCATCCCCTAAATAAATTTATCCAAAGTCTCCCTAGACATACTCATGAAAAAATTCCCTATTTGGGGATGCATGGAAAGAGGCACTAGAATCTAAAACCCAAGATTCTACTTTATCCAAGGAACATACCAGAGCATCCTGTACAACAATACCTACAACAATACCTACAACATCTACAACATTTGCTTCTTCAGTCCCTTCTTGCTGATATTCAACCAACCAACAATCTTTCTTTACATGCCCTTGCTTTCCACATTTCTAGCAGGTTATTCTGCCATACCTGGACTTGGATCTCCTGCCTATCTTTGACATTGATCTCCCTTGCTCTATCTTCTCTCTTTGCCTTCCCCTACTTTCAACACTCAAAACATTCTCTGATGATTCACCTGTGCTTTTCCTACAAATTTCTTCATTCAAGATTACACTCACAACATCATCCACTTTTAAGGTTTTTGAAGCAGACACAGTATTACTAACTGCCATTACCAAACTCTCCCAACTTTCAGGTAATAAGCATAAGATTAAGAGAGCCTTAATTTCATCATCAAAAACAATATTGACTGAATTTAACTGGTTTGCCTAACCATGGAAATCACTAAGATGACTATGAACAGATCCACCTTCCAACATTTGTAAATTAAATAATTGCTTCATAAGAAATACCTTATTCAAAGCTGAGGGTTTTTCATATAAATTTGCCAAAGATTCCATCAACTCTACCATTGTCTTAGCCTGTGATAAGTTGGAAATCATAGATGATGCAAGACTCAACCTTATAGATCCTAGAGCCTTTCGATCAAGAACCTCCCATTCTTCATACTTCATATCTGTGGGCTTGCATGCAACCCCACCCAACTATTTGCATCCTCCATAATTGATAGTTCTTGCCATTAAACTTCTCCATTCATAGCTTACTTTCTTCTTCCATTGCTATACTCCCACTCAAATAGAAACCCCTATGAGTGACCTATAATCAACAAACACTAACCAGATCTGATACAACCTATTAGTAACCCAACCAAAAGCTCTGATACCACTTGTTAGGGGAATCTAGAATCACAAACCTGGCTTTGATTCCAACTTGTTAGGATCTTGCTCCTCAATAAGAGCACAAATGATTACCTTGTATAAGCAACTAAACACTGAATTATATTAGAATTAACAAGTAACTAGAATTCACAAATGACACAGAATATGAGAGACAATACACAATCTTGTATTAATACTCATGCCAAAAGGAAATACAATGAAGATGCCACAATCTTCCACACCTCTTAGATGTACAGATCTCTTTCCCTCAAGAGTTCACTCTCCTACCAAAAATGGTCCCAACAAACAACTCAAACACAAAATTTTTGTTCACCTCCAACTAGTCAGTAATAACCCTACCAGTACACAAGTACTCAAAGTACTTCAAGTAGATCTCCCATGAACCTGCAACAACCTACAACTCAAATGATCTTACTTACCATGTAGAACTTCCTCTTGATCTTGATGCCACCTACAAATCACCTGTTCTTACAATTGGAAGGATCTACCTTGCCTTCCTCTTTGCTCTTCTGTGGAACTAGGAGGAGCTACACTTGCTCTCTTCACCAGCACACATTACAATACATGCCAATGAGTCTATAAATATATCCCATACTAAAAAATAACTTAGACTTCTAATTTACAATAATTAGACATGCAGCTCAAGACTAGAAATAGTCTTTACATGCAAATGACCGGTTCAACAAACTAACTGTTCATGCAATGAATAGTTCTGAAACTGCACAAGTGACTGATGTCAGTCCCTATCTACCTGGAGGCGACTGACATCAGCCGACTCCTAACTGATGTCAGTTGCCTTTTTGTCCACCCCTGACTGATGTCAGTTGGCCTAACTAACGTTGGTGACTGTGACACTCAGCAACTCCTCCATGTCTGCATATAGTGAAGCTTTTAGCTCCACAACCTAACAATGATGTCTATGCCTATGTGGCATATCCATGCCACTTTATTCATTCACTTAACATGTGACCATTTCCCCTAGGACACTTTTCAACATGTCATTGGGTCCGTATATTTGAAAAGTCCACCTAAGACTAACACTACCATATCATTGTCTTTATGATGAATGCTAGCATGCCACATGGTAGCTCTGCAAGATTTCAACATCCATTTAGCTTTAATTTTTTCACAAGCCATTAGATTTCCATTGAGACCCCCCAAGATCATGACACTTGGAGCATCCACAACCTTTCTACATTCTATATAGTCAATCTCTACTAGGCTAGTACCCTTATGACACATGGCTATCTTGTATTAGCTTGGATCTTTTTTGGATAGTATACCATCATCATGTACTATTTATGTCAATTTTCAAGACTAAATTTAGACCATAGATCCTATTTACCATGGATCAAATGCCATTAGATATCCACTATGGATTAAATTTGATGTGTGTATGCCTATCGTTTGATGATCATGTGAACATCTTTTATGGGCATATGACCATCAAATTTAAACCCCTATAAATAATCATTGAGATTAATTTTATTTTCATGTACCCATCATCTAACATTTGCATGACTATCAATGACATCTATGTGACCATTAAATTCAATCCCTTGATGGATAGTTACCATGGCTTAATTTAACATCTTTACTCCCATCATCTAACATTCACATGACCATCAATGACATTCACATGACCATAAAATTTAAGGCATAATCATTAATCTTTAATCTTAATTTTGACATCCACATGACCATCAATGACATCCATGCATCTGTCACACTACTTGTTCATCCATTTTGAAAGCTTGCATCTTGATTCAAAAAAACATGAAGGCACAAAGCTTATATGAGATATTAAAGGCATGAAGAACATTATATCCATATAAATCCTTTGGTTTGAGATTATTTTTGGACAAACTTATAAAAATTCAAAATTGAATTGACTAATTTGTTTATACGTGACATTGAAAATGGCCTTGTCTAGCTAGACTTGTGTTATGAAATTTATTTGATACATGAAAGATTTGATGATTTTCTAAAGCATTTGTTAGGTGTGGATCTTTATTATCTTCTAGGATTAGAGGTTAAAGTTTTGATGTTATTTTAGTTGGGTTTGAATCCCATTCTTTGAATCCTTCATGATGTGAGGGCTTAAATTTTAATTTTGTAGTCAATCTAGGCCATTGATTAAAGGTTTCCATATATTATGGTAGAGGTTATGTTTAGGTGTTTTTAACCCTAAAATTTATTGATATATAGATGAGATGAACTATTATGATGAATTAGTGAAATATTATACATAGAGAGGAGGCAAAAAAGGTAGAGAGGTGTAATAGGGTTTGTTATAGGATTTTTTTCTCCCTTGTATTATTAGAAATAATATACTTGACAAGTTTGGTGGATGTAGCCCATTTTGGATGAACCACGTTAAATCTAACATCTCTTATTATGTGCATGTTTATGTTTATTTTTTGAATGTTTTATTATTTTATTTCATAGTTTCTCTTGTATGTGATTTGTGGATAGATATGGGTTTTAATTTATCCTAACAAGTGGTATCAAAGCAAAGGTCCTTTTTTAATAATTTTAAATCATAAAAAGAAAAGGGTTTGACCTCAAGTGAGAGCTATGGTAGATAAAAATAAATCTAAGGTGGATAAGTTTAATGGATAGAACTTTGGATTATGGAAGATGTAGATAGAGGATTACCTTTACCAAAAGGACCACTATTTATAGTTAGGAGGGCAAGCCAAGAATCCATCGATAATATCAAATGAAGATTGGGAACTATTGGATTGAAAAGCCCTTAGAACCATACGACTGTGCCTTGCATATTCTATAGCATTCAACATATCACAAGAAAAGAAAATAGAAAATTTTATGAATGCATTAGGTAAGTTATATGAAAAACTCTCTGCTTTAAATAAAATATTTTTGATGTTTTTTTTCTAATATGAAAATCTCTAAAAAATTATTAGTATCAGATCATTTAAATGAGTTTAACGTGGTTATTAGTCAGTTACATTCCATAAATATTGAATTTGATGATGAATTTAGGGCTCTGATGATGAATTTAGGGCTCTTCTTATTCTTTTTTCCGTGTTTGAAAGCTAGAATAACATGGTAACGGTAGGAATCAACTATGTATCTAACAATTCTAAAATAAAGTTTGAATATGTGGTGGGTGTTATCCTAAGTGAGGAAATGCAAAAAAAAACATAGGTAAAACATCCATATCTAAAAATGCATTAATAGTGGAGAACATAAGAAGTAGAAGAATAAAGGAAAAGGAAACCATGGAAAATCAAAAGGGGGTGCAAGATCTAAATCAAGAGGCAAGATGGAATGTTGGATCTATGGCAAGATAGGAAACACAAAGAAAGTTTGTTTTGAAAAGAAAAATTAGGCAAGGACCAATAAGAAGGTAATAGATAAGTAAATGTAGCAAGTGATGTATTACAATATTCTCTTATACTTTTTTTGGATAATATTGTTGTAGACACCGAAATCGTGTCGACTCCCCTGGTCCTTCCCCATCTTATTCTTCTTCGCCTATTGAACCCTTGTCGATCACTTGTTTCACCAACCTTGACCCTGGTAGCATGTAAAAATGAGCACAGAGCTAAAGGTAGACTCTATCCCCATTATGCATCTGCCGACGTCGGTCTTTACGCGACCGATTTTGCCGACGTCGGTCACCTATCGGCCGACGTCGGCAATCCTGCCGACGTCGGTCACCTTCCCCTGGTCCGTTATCAGTTACCATTCGGTTTCTCGAAACGGTTGACGAACCGTTTCTGGAACCATCCCCATCCCCCGCCTTCATCAACCTCTGCCAGCCATTTGAGCCAGGATCCCTGAACGCTATTCAGAAACGCTGAGCAACCAACCTGCGAATTCCTCCATCAACCTGTGAACTCTGAGCAATCATCAACACTACGACATCAACTAATCTGCACACCATGGTTTTCATCGCGTCTTCTACCAGGTAAGTATTATTTTGTTTATTTCATTTCTTTCTCAGTTATTATTTATCACTTCTGTTATCCCTGCCTCTATCCTGACTCCCCCAGACTCTCTCAGACCCCGTCCCGACTCTCCCAGACCCTGTCCCGACTCTGTCCAAAACCCTACCCTGACCTTATCAGACCCTGTCCCAACTCTTTTCAGCCCTGTCCCGACTCTGTTCAGCCCTATCCCGACTCTGTTCAGCCCTGTCCCGAACCTGTCCAGACTTTCCCAGAACCTGCCCCTACCGACGCCGGTCACTACCCCGATCGACGACGGCACCTTAACCGACGTCGGCACCTTCCTAACCGACGCCGGCACCACAGAGACCGACGCCGGTGACTGTGCAGAATAGTGCTGCATATCAGGTACGCTCTTTATTTTTCTGTCATTTATTTCTGTCATTATCATCTACTTTTGTCCAATTTTCTACTCACTTTTTATCAGTGGGTTGATATCCTTCTAGGGAGTCTTCATACTTCCGGGATTGGGCGTTCGCCTGACAACCCACCATATCTTTGACTAACGTCTTTCCGTGTTTTAGTCTCTTTTCTTCGCAGGTGTCATTCCTCCACAGCCAAAGAGGAGAATCTTTCAACGTCTGATTTCGATGCGCTCAACTTTATCAGGTACTTCTAGCCTTAACCATTTTCTTTCAGTTTCTTATTTCTTCTTTGAATGTAGAAAGCAATTTTGCATAGAAACATTCTGGCACGCCCGGTGGGACCCTAGGTCCTCCTTGGGTTCTTTCTTTCTTTCATTCATTTAGGCGCATTAGGTTTCTTCCTTTTCACCTCCTTTCGTCTCTTCTTAAACGACATCATAAGCAGAACTAAAACGAACATTTCTTTCTTGCACTTCTAGACTAGCTAAACTCATATTCTTCAACTCTTTCTCCATTCGTCTTCATACGAACAAACATTTCGACTTGGACATTAAAACACTTTGCATTCATTTCTGTTTGCCTGCATCTTTTAGACCACACAGTAATTAAACCGCATATTGAATTAATCTAGATCACTTCATGTTACACGACCAAACCACCTGCACAAAACAAACATTTTAACTTACCTGAGACAAGGCCCGACTGGGATTTCATCCCCCAGCAGATACCTTACCCGTCCTGGTGACCCTACTTGGATTTCATCACCAAGGGGGAAGCCCACTCCGTTCTCTGGCGGAGTATAATCTCTAGGCGAGGTATATCTTGGCTAAGCGAGACCAGCTAACCACTGGAATCGTGAAGTGAGGGGAGCTTGCTCCTTAGCACCAGGCCATATACCAGACCCTAACACAGACTTCTTGAGCACCATAACAAAACCCAAAACCATCCATAGACTTCTTCTAGGACCCGACTCACAAAGCCAACCTCCCCAAACACACATTCTAAGGCATAAGCCACTATAATCCTAAAAATTTTTACTTCTAGAATTTTAGGATCTGCTTGTGTCTTCATCTTTTTAGTTCTTATCTGCTTGTTTGAGCGTGTAAGGACGTTCTCTCTTACCTTTTATGGTTTTGACACACAGTCAAACCAAGGCCCTTTTTGACCACTCTAGCCATCAACTACTTTCGTCTACCTCATCTCTAACCCATCCTATCATGGAGTTCCACTCAGAAACTGAAAGAACTCCTACAGGACCGACCCTGACCCCGACTCAACTTCCCATCATCCCTGAAGGGGACCAGGATTTCAAAAAATTCTTGGACCTCAATACCGTAGCCCTCCATAACTATCTCGCGAGAAACCCAATGCGAGACCTCTCGGGTGACATGGCGACGACATCCACACCATTCGCCACCCAACCTTTTTTGACTCAGCCTTTCGCCCCAACCGTTAACTCAACCATGGCCAATACGTAAAGTTTGGCCTCTTCGTCTATTTTTAGACCGACCTCCATCGGGGTTTCGTTACCCCCTCAATCATCTACAAATCAACCAAGTTCTACATCGTATCAGAACTTGATTGCCTCGACCCCTTACACTCTTGCACCCACAAATGTAGGAGTGCCAACCTATCCCTCTACCAGTGCCGCTATTCAACCACCTTTGGCGGTGCCTAGTCAACTTATACCTTCGACCTTCATGACGCAACCACCCTTAACCTCTATTTTTGCCCCTGCGACTAGTCATCTGTACGTTGCATCGTTATTGGTACAACCGACTACGTCGTATACCTCCTCTAGCCTCTTTCAAGCGCCTTACAACCTTGGGGGCGCTCCGTCCACCAATCCGTTAGCAGACGTCATCAAGATGCTGATGGATAAAATGTCTAGTCTCGAAGCTTCTATCTCCGGTTCAAATAATATCTCTTCATATGACCAGATTTATAACGAGCCCATTCATCCTTCTGTCCCTATTCGACCATACCCCAACCATTGGGAGCTTCCTAAATTTACTCACTTTCAGAGTAAGGAAGACCCACAACAACATCTACGGGCATTCAGACATGCTTGCTATCTTATTGCCCACGACGATGCGTTATTATTATGCACGTTTCCTATGTCTCTTTCTGGCCCTACCCTTGACTGGTATAGCTCCCTTGCCAGACATTCTATCTTTTCCTTCATTCAACTCGCTCAATTATTCGTTGACCATTTCTCAATCAATATCACTAAACAAGTCTCAATCACAGACCTTTACTCCATTAGGCAATTTGACGACGAATCAGTAGTTGATTTTGTCGCCCGTTGGAGAGACTTGATTAATCAGCTCTCTTTCTCCTTGCCTCAACCCGAGCTCATTGAGCTCTTTTCCCGAGCATGTGTCAGTCACATCTCTTCCACCTTGCGGGTTCAAACATTCCACACTTTCGACGAGGCCTTCACCATGGCCCGAAAGCTTGAACTCTGCACTATTGAAGAAGATAAGGTCAAATTGTGTAACGCTAACACAAGAACCAATGACCATTCTTCTTCCAGACCTTCTTCTGCCCACTCTCAATCTAAGGAGTCGGTGAACACTGCCATCTTTAGACCATCATCTTCAACAATAACCAACCGACCAGCATCTTCAACATTAGACTACATCAATAAACATTTTCAACGTCAATCCATACAGCGTCAATTCACTCCAATTGGAGAGTCATATGCCTCTATCTTGGATAAACTCGTCAAGCAGGGGGTCCTTAATCTCCCTTCAATCCGACCACATCAATTCGACCCCTCAACACCTATCCCTACATGGTACAGGGAGAATCACTTTTGTAACTATCACCGTGTCAAAGGCCATGATACGGATCACTGTCAAACTTTTAAAAACCTCGTCCAGGACATGCTAGACAAGGGCGATCTTATCTTGGATAACCCGAACGCACCACCCAACCAAAACCTTGACCTCTTCAAACAACCTTTTCCTAACCATCCGCCTAATCAAGACAACATCCAAACCATGATCAATGACCCTCAAGACCATATACACACCGTCAACACTATCTTACCTCTTGTCCCTGACCAACCTTCTTCACAGGATGAAGAACCCTCTTCTCCTATTAGTCCTCCATCTATTTCTCCTATATTGGAGGACGCCTTGATCACACCTACACCATTAGCCCTACCTTCATCCAATGACCATATCTTGCCTACTCCTCAAGCACAAGCAGAAGGCACGATCATCCCTACCATCTGCCCACTTGAGGAACCCCCCTCTCCTATTTCTTCTCCACCAAGAGAAGACCCTATCTCTTCACCCATTTCGATTGAGAAAGACCCAGTCACGGTTTCCTCTTGCCCTTTGCCTGAGATTGTTACATCTCACTCACCTCCGTCCACATCTAAACCCAAACCCGTATCTAACCTTGCCCCACACAATAGTGGCCCTCGACCCAAACCCACGAAGACCATTAGACCACATCGGAGGACTCCTCCCCCACCTTCGTCATTACCTTCAATCTTAGGCCCACATCCATCCACTTTAATTGGAGTGCTTCCTACTCCCATCCTTCACAGAGGCACGTCGCCTCCATTACTTCCTCATCCTATCAAACATATATCTCCCTCAAATCATCGACCAACGTCTCTTACGCCTCCCAAACCAACGTCATCAACCCTCACTGCAATAAAATATCCAGACCCGTTAGCAGGTTCTTATACCTTACTGTTATGGCACTTGTTGCAGTCATCTCGCCTCAACCTTTCGCCTCTCAAACCATATCATTCTCTCGAACCTAAACCACCTTGGTTCGATGACACTCATATTTGTGCGTATCATCGCACACCTGGACACGACACAGAGCATTGTTGTGCCCTCAAGGTCGCCATTCGCCAATGTCTGGGGAATGACACCTCTCTTCTTGACCACATTATCAAGCCTTCAACACTGCCCCTCTCATCAACTCTTGGATCAAGACCCTCTTGGTTCGACAACTCTAAATACTGTCACTATCATCATACTCCGGGACATGACACTGAGCGTTGTTGCGCTCTTAAAGCTATCATTCGTCACCAACGGAGAAAGGATTCCCTTCTCATCAAGGATCCTCTAGACCTTCCCTCCCACAAATCATCAACACCAACTCATACTTCTCCAACCTCATCACCTAAATCGGGATCTCCACGCCAGGTTCTGGTTCCTTTATCGCCTTTAACCCCCTTATTCAACATCAACATAGTCCATCTGACCACTAAACCTCAACCTACCTTAACCAATCCGTTAAACATTCTCCCTAGCCGCTGGGGGAATTCAACCTTCATCCAAACTTTGACCAATTTTTCAACACAGTCTCGACCACATATCAATCACTCTTTCAACTTAGCCTCAACCAGACTAGAAACCAAACATTTAACCCGACCTCAACCAAACATTCGACCCAACCAAAGACCAAATACCAACCAATCAACCCTCGACCAACCATTGACCAACTATCAAACGACCAAATCTCAATCAAACATTGACCAACCTTTTTATCCACACATTCAACCAGTCTCAATCAATCAACGACCATATCAGTCAACTTCACATCACGTCCACTCATCAATCAACACGTGACCAATATGGAGCATAGTAAACGAGGCAAGTTTGCTCCTAATTGGCTCGGACCTTTTATTATCACGCACAAGTATGGATCAGGGACTTATCGTCTGTCTTTTCTTGATGGATGCCCAGAACCTGAGCCTCTTAATGCGTTACATCTGCGACCGTTCTATTGCTAGTCGAGTACTCGTCCACTTGACACTTAACTTGAGCTCGTCCCTTGAGCAATCCTTGTCCTCTTAATCCTACTTCCTTTCAACCCTATTCCTCTTAACAACTCTTATAACCCTTTTATGCGGTATGGATGCTTTGTCCTCATAAAAGGGAGTCCTTGACCTTCTACAGTCTTGTCCATGACTCACATTTCTATAAAAACAAATCAAGATGTCAAAACATATCTATGGTCACTATATCTATATCAAAATCAAAAGACAGACTACTCCCTCGAAGGACAGCTGTACTATCATTGCTGTAATAAATAGACTGCTCCCTCGAAGGACAGCTATTCAAAAACCTTTATATTAAACAAAAATCTAGACCACTCCCTCGAAGGATGGCTATGACTACTCTGGCAATAAACAACATTATTTTAGAAGCTTCTCGCATCGATCAGCTTCACAACCTGACCACCAAATCAAACGACATCTCTATGCAGGCTTCTCGCATTGATCAGTCTGCGCCAAAAAAAAAAAAAAAAAAAAAAAAAAGTCATGGACTTGACTTATAGTTGTCTCAGGGTCTCCTATAAAAAGGGGCATCATTATCTTTGCTCTTAAAACGGGTTACCCTTCTTCCTCCTCCTATCACCCGCTCAAGGGACTTCAAGCTCACTTTAATGTCTAAGTGATTCGATTACCGCTCTAACATAACTACGGTCAACGACGTCACGCATGAATGGGGCTCTTGGTTCTCATAACCCCTATCCATGCTATATTTTTGGTCCTTGTCAATAAAAGAGCAATATGCTTTTCACTTCTTCTTCACTTTGGTCACATTCACCTTCATCACTTGTCGATCAACTCAGCTCAACTCTCTTTTCAGACCATCAACATGACCTACCCTGTTCCCCCTAGTTTCTATGGACACCAATACACATGGAAACTATCGACTCGACCCAATTTATGTTAAGCATAAACCAATACTTGCTGAAGCATAAATAGACCTCAATTCATTTTTAGCATACATCCATCACGCATATGGAATATTGCTAGGAATGAAAAACCCCTCAACCAATGTTGCAGAATACACCATTTGGAAAAGGCTGCAACATCTTTTTTTTCCTCACCATCCCTTTGACCCTTCCTCCCTTCTAGGGAGAACTACATCGGCCTGAGGCCCTATCACCAGGGCTATGTAGGCAGCACTCAGTTGACATGGGGTCTTCTGGGGTTAGCTCGGCCGCATCCTTTCGTCCATTCATCCATCCATCGACCACCAACCATTGGAGATCATGCCTATCTCCTTCGACCTCGACCACTTCCAAGACGTTGTTGCCTTGGTTGTTTTTGCATGTATGCTACCTCATGACTAGTTAGCAGAATTGTGCGCAGACCTTTTTGGACCCTCACAAGTATAGGATCGCACACCGGTTGATCCGCACTACTTGTGACTTTTTCGTGTTTCTAGGAGCACTTCCTGAGCCCGAGATACCTGGAACGCGACGACCCATTTGGAGCTTCAGCTTAGATTGAGTGACCCGATCAACAGATGACTAAATGCTGGGGCCCAGTTACTTCAATTTTGGCACTCCTCGACCCTTGACCTGCGACACTTTGGCCTGACCATCTCGTGTAGTGGTATGTGCGCAATCACGACCTTTGCAGTGTTCACCCTCACCCCTTTTTCATCCACTCTTTATCAAATCAGCACCCGATTCTCGGTTCCCTTCCCTCGACTCCTGCTTTGAGGGGGAATACCTCATCCTTACTCGGGGCATTTCGCTTCCTATTTTGTCTTGCAATTCATTTAAACAACCAACAAGACGAAATCAACCTTATCCCTCACCTGGGGCACTCACTCCTATTTTTGTCTTGCAGTTCGTCCAGAACAACCAACAAGACAAAAAGGGGCAAATGTAGACACCGAAATCGTGTCGACTCCCCTGGTCCTTCCCCGTCTTATTCTTCTTTGCCTATTGAACCCTTGTCGATCACTTGTTTCACCAACCTTGACCCTGGCAGCATGTAAAAATGAGCACAGAGCTAAAGGTAGACTCTATCCCCATTATGCATCTGCCGACGTCAGTCTTTACCCGACCGATGTCGCCGACGTCGGTCACCTATCGGCCGACGTCGGCAATCCTGCCGATGTCGGTCACCTTCCCCTAGTCCGTTATCAGTTACCATTTGGTTTCTCGAAATGGTTGACGAACCGTTTTTGGAACCGTCCCCGTCCCCCACCTTCATCAACCTCTGCCAGCCATTTGAGCCAGGATCCCCGAATGCTATTCAGAAACGCTGAGCAACCAACCTGCAAATTCCTCCATCAACCTGCGAACTCCGAGCAATCATCAACACTACGACATCAACTAATCTGTACACCATGGTTTTCATCGCGTCTTCTACCAGGTAAGTATTATTCTATTTATTTCATTTCTTTCTCAGTTATTATTTATCAGTTCTGTTATCCCTGCCTCTGTCCCGACTCCCCCAGACTCTCTCAGACCCTGTCCCGACTCTCCCAGACCCTGTCCCGACTCTGTCCAAAACCCTACCCTGACCTTATCAGACCCTGTCCCGACTCTGTTCAGCCCTGTCCCGACTCTGTTTAGCCTTGTCCCGACTCTGTTCAGCCCTGTCCTGAACCTGTCTAGACTTTCCCAGAACCTGCCCCTACCGACGCCGGTCACTACCCCGACCGATGACGGCACCTTAACCGACGTCGGCACCTTCCTAACCGATGCCGGCACCACAGAGACCGACGCCGGCGACTGTGTAGAATAGTGCTACATATTAGGTACGCTCTTTATTTTTTGTCATTTATTTCTGTCATTATCATCTACTTTCGTCCAATTTTCTACTCACTTTTTATCAGTGGGTTGATATCCTTCTAGGGAGTCTTCATACTTCTGGGATCGGGCGTTCGCCTGACAACCCACCATATCTTTGACTAACGTCTTTCCGTGTTTAAGTCTCTTTTCTTCGCATGTGTCATTCCTCCACAGCCAAAGAGGAGAATCTTCCAATGTCTGATTTTGGTGCGCTCAACTTTATCAGGTACTTCTAGCCTTAACCATTTTCTTTCAGTTTCTTATTTCTTCTTTGAATGTAGAAAGCAATTTTGCATAGAAACAATTGTGAATCTTGGGTTTTAGATTTAGGTGCTTCTTTTCATGGTATCCCTCATATCCATTATTTTATAATTTATGTTCAATGTAATTATAGGAATGTTTACCTTGGTGATGATGAAACCTATAAGATTGTTGGAAAAAGAAGTGTTTAGATTAAATTATAGAATAGAAACACTTGGGTGCTGAAGGATGTCAAACATGTTCCAAGCTTGAGGAGAAATATGATCTCTATAGGGAAGTTGGGTAGTGAGGGTTGTATGATCACATTTAAAACTAAATAATAGAAGGTTAAAAAGTGATATTTGGTGGTTTCAAAAGGAAATAAAGTAGGTACTTTATATTTATCTATAGATAATACTAATTCATCTTGTGTTGTAGCTGCTACATGTAAAGATGCAACTTTGTGGCATTATAGACTTGGTCATATGAGTGAAAAGGGAATGAAGACCCTACATGAAAAGGATAAACTACCAATTCCAAAATAATTATATATATAATTTTGTGAGAACTATATTTATGGATAACAAAAATGTGTGAGGTTTATCATGGTTGGATCAGCCAAGAAGGAGTAGAAGTTAGAGCTCATACATATGGATATATGGGGACCAACTCAAGTATCTTCACTTGGTGGTTCATATTATTATGCTACTTTTATTGATGATACAATTAGGAAGGTTTGGGTATATAATATAAAAAGGAAGTCTGATGTTTTTGATACATTTAAGAAATGAAAAGATTTAGTTGAAAATGAAATAGGTTTAAAACTAAAATGTCTCAGATTAGATAATGGAGGTGAGTATTGTAGTAACTCTTTTAACAATTACTCTTCAAAAAGTGGAATTCATAGATAGAAAATAGTTACGTAAACAACACAATATAATGGTGTGTCAAAAAAATGAACATAACTATTATGGAGCATGCCAGATGCATGAGATTGCATGCAGGTTTGCCTTTGTAGTTTTGGGTAGATGTTATAACTACATCAGTTTATCTAATAAATAGAGGACC
Source organism: Torreya grandis (assembly GCA_037957365.1). Lineage (NCBI taxonomy): Eukaryota > Viridiplantae > Streptophyta > Pinopsida > Cupressales > Taxaceae > Torreya > Torreya grandis. Next base: position 278,712 of record JARHVA010008763.1, read on the forward strand.
TTCAAGTGCTTTGGATGGTGGAATATTAGAGGAGACATGGATTGGAAAGAAGGTAGATTATTCTTTTGTAAGAGTTTTTGGTTGTGATTAATTTTCTTATATTGACAAAGATCATATGAATACATTAGAACCTAAGTCTCAAAAATGCACATTTATTGGTTATGGAACTGATGATTTTGGATGGAAGATAAAAAAATAATCAAGAGTAGAGATGTTGTATTCCATGAAAAAATCATGTACAGGGACCAGTTGCAAGAAAAGAAGAAAGAAGAATCCAAAAATGAATATATAGTATTAGAAGACATTACACAAGAACATGTCCCAAAGGTTCCTGATCAAAATGTACAATAGAAATAGGTACCTCAAACCCCTATTAGAATATTTGCAATAGTAAGTAGACCACTTGATAATTTTTCTCCTTCTTTATATTATTTATTACTTACTGATGGTGGTGAGACAAAAATCTATGAATAAGCAATGTATATTGATGCCAAGGATAAGTGGGAACAAGTGATGAATGAGGAGTATGATGCTCTAATGGAAAACTAGACATGGGATTGGGTGGAGCTTCCCAAAGGAAAGAAGACATTGAAAAATAAGTGGGTATACAAGATAAAGGAGGAGGATGTAGGGAAAAAGAAATTCAAGGCTAGAATGGTGGTTAAAGGTTTTTAACAAAATAAAGGTATAAATTTTGATGAAATATTTTCTCCATTTATTAAAATGACATCAATTAGAACTATTTTGAGCTTAGTAGATATTGAATATTTCCTCTTAGAATATTTAGATGTAAAGACTAATTTCCTTCATAAGGATTTGAAGGAGGAAATATACGTGGATCATCCACAAGGTTATGAAGTTAATGGTAAGGAGAATTTGGTGTGCAAATTAAAGAAGAGCTTGTATGGCCTGAAACAATCTCTAAGACAATAGTATATTAATTTTGATAGTTTTATGATGGAACAAGATTATTCTAGATGTCTTTCAGACTATTGTGTATATTTTATAAGATTTGAAAATGGTAGCTATATTATTTTAATTTTATATGTAGATAATATGCTTGTAGCTGGTTCCAACATGCAAAATATTAATGTACTCAAGAAATAGTTAATTGATAGAGGAAGAGCAACTAAAATTGGAGAAGATACATATCAATAAAAATCCTATGGATATGATGACCAAAGTAGTTACAAGAGAGAAGCTAAATATTTGTTCATATTTAGTGGTCTTCATGGATGATAATTAAATTAAGAACTTGTCCAGGTCCAAATAGTATAGTGGATGTAGTAGAGGTGGAGTTTTCACAATCATTCTCCAAGTGGGAGATTGTTAGGTGTGGAGCTTGATTGTCTTCCTAGATTAGAGGTTAAAATTTTGATATTATTTCAACTAGGTTTGGATCCCATTCTTTGAGTCCATTATGGTGTGAGGGGTTAAATTGTAATTTCATAGTCAATCAGGGCCATTGATTAAAGGTTTCCAGATCTTATGGTAGAGGTTATGTTTTGGTGTTTTTCACCCTAAAATGTATTGATATATGGATGAGATGGATTACTATGATGAATTAATGAAATATTGTACACAAAGAGGATGTAGAAAATGTATAGAGGTGTAACAAGGTTTGTTACAAGATTTTTTTTCACCCTTGTATTGCTGGAAATAATATACTAGACAAGTTTGGTGGATGTAGCCCATTTTAGGTGAACCATGTTAAATCTAGTGTCTCCTATAATGTGCATGTTTATGTTTATTTTTTGAATGTTTGATTAATTCGTTTCATAGTTTATATTGTAAGATATTTGGGGATAGATCTAAATTTTAATTTATCCTAACAACTTGGACCTACTTGTCCATGACCTCAAGCTGCTTGGATTGCATAAAAATTGATAGGATATTTCTCTCCTTGGATTTCATGTCGAATGGTTGGTAGAGGACAATGGCCTTAACTAAAATCTCTAAGTACAAATGCTTCAAACAAACTACTTGAATTTTGTCTCTATTTGACCTTTTGGTCTTTGAGACTCCTATCTTTGTTCAGCCCTTGGGTCCTTAGCATTCTTGTCTTTGGCATAATTATCCCACAATAATTGTTGTGGGATTTTTGTATTTAACACTTCTACTCCCAGGCCCTTTGTTCATCGAGAGAAATGTTTTAGATATTTTGTCCAAAATAATTTCCCTAAAGAAATTAACCTTTGTACTTTTCCCAAAAAATTTGAGTCTTTAGGATTTTATCATCTTAAGGCAATTATTTAGGCTATTTTTTCTAAAACAATTTCCCCATAGAAATTGAACTTGGCATTATCTCTGAATAAAATGATCTTACACTTTTGCCAAAGAAAGGACTTTCTTTCAGGCTTTTTATGTGAGTAAAATGCTTGAAGGGTAAGTGCCATTTGAAAAATTTTCCATAGACAAAATGTTTGAAACAAATAAGGACTTTACATTTTTTGAAGGAACTGGACACAACTCTTTTGCTAAAGAAATCAGAGCTTTGCAATTTTGTTGAAGGTTAAGTGCTCTTCAGATTTTCTGAGAAACAATTAGCCCGATGCAAATGGGACTTGGCCAAGACATTGAATTCCTTTAGAATTTTTGTAGTGGAAAAAATTTCCAACATAAATAGTTCTTCAAACTTTTTGTTTGAGACAAAAAACTCAAAGACCTATTTCTTTCAGACACTGTGTTCATGCAAAAAGCCCAAAAATTCTCAGGGAAAGACACATTCACCAAGCAAAGACCAAATTAGGACTTAGTCAATTTAATATGAACTTGAACTATAATGAACATTAAAAAATAGGACTTGGGATAAATACTTGGGCATTGATACTCAACTCGGGTTCAACTTAGGCACTTTCATTTGATAAGGTCCCAATTGCTTCAAATAAATTTTGGGCACTAACATAATCCACATTTGTAAACTTGACACATTTAGGTTGTCTTGAATGCATGTGATGTTTTATTACAACTTGGACCTATGTTTATATTGATATAAACATAATGGTCTTGGTGAGGTTTAACACAACAATTATCATCACTCCTTAATCATTTTCATGGTTGAAAATGCCTTAATAACCTTAATAATCTAGTTGTCATGTCTAACTAGTAGACCAAGGAGATTTTATTGTTAGTAAAACCAATGAAAACTAGAAACTTCCATAAACCTTGATGTTACATATCTAATTTGAACCCAAATAAATGTTTTACAATCATAAACATGCATTCACCAATCATTAAATCATCACTTTAAGATGAAAATTGTGCTAGTGGGGTTTTGGACACCCTAAATCCTTAGGGATTGTTCATAAAGCATAGCCCTTGAAATCCTAAACTAGTGCATGTAATATTAAGGGAATATATCTACCCCCAAAATAATTTTACCCAAATCTTCTTAACATGCATGAACCAATGTTGAGAAAATTGTCTTTTGATCTTATGAAGGAGACTTGCAAACTTGATGGAGAGGTGAGATAGTTTTTTGCCTTTGTTGGGCCTACCACTTCTTCCTGAGCATGAATATGAGTCAGAGGTGACTAGTGAGATCATTTAAGAGTATTATAAGTCTATCCTTAGTGAAAACCTTTTGGAATGATGACTTCATAGACCATGTTTTTTTAAGAAAACTAGTATATCTTATTTTTTGACCCTATTAGAGCCATAAATTAGGTGTTAGTGGTACTTCTCCTAAATTTCAAGGTGCTGATGTAACATACCAAGAAAATATCCATATTATTTATCCTAAAATTTTATGATCATTTCTCCATTTGGATGTTAGAATCATGAGTAATGCAATTTCAAAAGTGTAATTACATTTAGAGAAGGAATATGTGACACCAATATGTTATATGTATGGTAGGGAGAGTATGAAAAGATTTTTAAAAGTCTCAAATGACTTAAAATACATCATTTTCACTTCATGACATGACATAATACCTTAATGACTCTTGATAATAAGGATTTATACAAGGATTGACTAGAAACAAACATAAGACAATAGACCCTTATTACCTTAATTTAACCAAATTTAACTTAATCCTTGATAAATACTTTGGAGATGACCATATTGAGTGACTTTGATAACAAGACTAGGTGTTTTGATTCACTCTTTGATTAGGCCATCCTAAGAGATTCTAAAAGCTACTAAGAATAATTCAATGCTCATCAATGGAAGATCAACCATGACCAATAAAAACCCTCTCAAAATGACATCAAAAAATATAAATAAGTATTATAATCAAAGTTTTGAAATACAATTTACTATGGTATTCATTTTGGGTAACATTTTTAGTGACCTATGGGGGTGTTTTTTTGCTAAACACTCTAGACCAGTAACATTCTTGCATTGATTAGGCTATGGGGTTACTTTTTACAAAAATAACAACCTGAGTTGAAACTATACAAGCTTGTAGGCCTTGAGAACAAATGAGACAATTGACAATGAATTCCAAATATAAAACACATAAGAAACAAACACACCAATAAAATAAAAAGACAACACACTATGTACAAAACACTTAGGTAAGACAAAACATAAGAAACTACTATGTGCAACTAACCTCCAATGTTTGATCCTCCTGGATCAAAATGGAAACTTAAATAATATCCTTCATGTGACTGGAAGGGATGATGAGGAATAATCTAATTTTTAGACCTTGTTCTTGCTTTATTAGCTCCTTTCCTGATCACCACTATCTTTGGCTTGTCTTTAGGTGAATTAATAGTAGAAAACATGTCTCTTATGAAGACAAATTCATCTTGAAGCTCATAGATTACCTCATGATACTCTTTTTCAATGAGATATACTTCTAATGTAACCATTATTTGATTCATAAGGGAAACTTAAAACTTTTCATGTATTGGACCCTTAAACTCTACCTCCTACTCACTCATGTTTTCACCATGTAAATTAGGCAAGACAAGCATCTTATCATTATCTTTATGGATAGTACATTTACTATACAAGATTGAACAAAAAAGTTCTATTTCCTCCCAAAATACAACTTCCTCTTGATCATTTTAAAGGATGTCAACTTCAATATCCTCTTTACCTTTCTCTTTAGGGACAATAGACAAGTCTAAGGCTTCAACCTTCTCAATGGAATCATAGGATAGTTGCAGCCTGAATTTGTGTAGATTGTCTCTTTACTCACTAGGATTCATTACATCTTTAATAAAAACCTTACATTTTTCACCTTGGGGAAGATCATCTCCTTCATGATCTGCTGCAACTTCACTTACTACTACATGATCATCTTGAAATCCTTGATCAAGACTCAAACCATTACGTTTTCTTTCTTGAATTTAACTTATCACTATGATCTCATGTTCATTTGGTGTTATAAATTTCACATTATTCACTTCAAGCTACCTAATAATGACCTTAGGACTATTTTGGTATTCAAGTTTCTCACCAAGGGCAACAAACACTTCTTCCTCATTATAATCCACCATAACTTCAATTAGGATCTCATTTTTTTCTCTCACTCTATCATCTAATGCTATCATGATAATACCTTTAATATCTTCAAGGAAGTCATAGTACAACTACTACCAAGCAACATAAATATCATTAAAAGTCTTTATATCTTCCATGAAGAGGTCATTTGATTTGACTTTAGTACTATCCTCTTCTTCCATTAAGCACTAGAGTTCATCATCTAAACAAAATCTTAGTTCATCAAGTTATATTTATTATACTTTTCCCTCATGAAAAGTATTTTTGATGATGTTATATTAATCATACTCACTTGAAACATCTTCATCAAGAAGGACTAACAACTCATAATCTTCTCTTGAAAAACTCTCATTTCAGCTGAATATTCATCTTCTTCTCTCTTTATAATAAGTTCTTTCTCACCAAAAGAGGTATGGGAGGGAAAAAGAGCTCATTAACTTGTTTTAATCTTGATAGGGTGTCCTTCCAACTTGGGATTTAGGGGGTAGAAGGTTCATTGAAGGATTCTTGGAGAGGAGGAAAAGGGAGTTGTGTTAAAGATTCTTCATTCTTCTCCTTCCACTCCCTAATAAATATATAAAAAATTGATGTAATTTTAATTTCATGGGCATATTAAACTTGAGGGATATGTGAAGTATTTAGAAGGCTTGGAAAATCTCTTAGTTTGACCTCTTGAGGAAGACTAGGTGAATCTTGCATAGATATAAGATTTTTATGATGACATATTAAAAGTTTTTGTAGGTTGGGAATAAAAGGAGGCTAGTTTTATTGGATTTGTTGCCTTTCCTAGACCACTAATCCATTCTCCAAACACTAAATTATGTTTTCTATCATCAATATGTCTTTGATTGGTAGTTGTTGAATCTATCTCCCAAGAGATACCCACTCATTCTTAGCAAACTCTAATAAGTCCCTCATACTCTGAATGAGGTGGATAGGGGAAATTAGACTAAATTACTCTTCTCTTTCAAGATCTCCCAATAACCCATGATAGTTTAATAGGATATGTTTGAGTCTTGATAAGAATTGAGTAGAAGTGGGACTAGGCTAACTAAGGGTAGGATATTTTTGACAAGGATAACTATAATCATTATTAGGCTAAGTGAGGGTGGGATGGGGAATATAATATTGTTGATAAAGTTGATATTCTATTATTTCAGGGCCACTTGGTGTGAATACATGAATGCCATCATTTTTATATGAAGAATATGAAGGCATAAAATATACATTTTGATTAAATTAATGATGATAATACATACCAATTTTATATTTTCTAGGTATTTAGCCTACTTAAAATAGATATGGTTCACTAGGAGTCACCATTAGTGCTTGTGTTCATGCCTACAAAGGCTAGTTTATTGAAAAACAACACTAACAACTCTTCAATGAATCAAAATCCGTATCCCACCAAGCATACCAAAACTATTATCACAATAAACTTTATGCCTAAGAAGGTTGTTCAATACTTCTCACTTAAGTGATAGCATAGAGACACCTCAAGGATGTGGGTAGCCTAATCAATGAGGTGAATTTCTAGATAGGGCTATCTCCCTTGATGTATCACCTAGAATCACTACTAAACATAATACTTTAAAAGAAAAGTGAGAGAGATAATTGAAAACATGTAAATGGGAGGTGATTCACCAAAGTTAGTATCCTTTAATTTCCTATAATACAATAAGAACATGAATTATAATGAAATTTGATTACACAACTCAACATGAGTTTCAAACTTTGTTATTTCAATATGAAAGTCAAGATCAAGCTACTAACCAAAAGGTTTACTAAAAGAAAATAATGAAGCAATATCTAAACTTAATTAGTGATAAACCATATAACACACTCAATATGACCTGCTAAGATGACCAAAAACCTGCAAGAAGGTAATGAGATAGGTTAAATGAAAGAGAGCTATGACACTGCTACTAGCATTCATCAACTAACCATGAAGCATAAATTAATTGAAACATTAAAAAGGATATAAATTAACATATATTTAATTTCAAAGGCAAATTACAAATTTTTTTTATGAGTAGGGCTTCACCATACTCAAGTTGATGATCCATATCAATCCTTTCAAGGAAATACATGTAGGATAAATAAGAAAGAATATAGATAAGGGACATTGAGAGAGTCCATGACAAGTGTCATCCTTCACAAGTCACTTACAATTCCAAGTATAAGAGGCCAAAAACATTATTATCATCCTCTTTAATATGTGTAACTTTAGTTTTATGATTATATTTTAGAGAGTTGGCATAAGAGAGACTCTTCAAATCCTTAGGTGACTCATTACTCCTGTATGAAATTGACATTCTTCTTGATGAGAATTAATTAGTTGCATTATTTATCATATAAATATCATTGATTTTACATTTGATATATTTGACACATTACAAACATTTTGAGGCCTTCATATTGATGTTAAAAAGTGTATAAATCCTTTTAGGATCTTCAACATATGTCTAACTACCACTAGGTCCATAAGTGCCTTGTAACTCTTCATATTCTTCTTGCCACTCCTTTGTAATTGGTTGGAGAGTTAAAAATTAAATTTTATAACTAATATGAGATATTTTAAATTATCTTACAATGTTTTCCCAATCTCATAGGTGATCTCAAGATGATCAATTAGGTTTCATTTAGTCAAACTCCATGAAAAACAATTAAAACCTATAGTTTTAGGCTTATTTTATACACCTTTTGGTTCACACATTCCAAGTTAATGGATTATTTAGATGATATAGAGACATAAAAAGTTTATTTATGTGATTAAATGACCAAATAAGTTCACTATAACCTTTTAGAAAGCAAAACTTAGACATCAAGTTTCTAAAAGGGTTTTAGGGTCTATAACTTGTTAATGATAGTTCATAAAGAACAAAACTTATTTATGCTATCAAATACCACAAAGTGGAAGGGAATAGGGCCTAATAAAATTATATAATACAATTTTTCCCATGTAATTTCTCATGTAACTTCCAACATGATGAGTCAGGCCTTCTTGACTATGCAAGCTTGTTCAAAGAGGTTGATATGAGGTTTTGAGAAAAATTAGTCATAAAAATGCTTTGTTTTTATCTTAAATTCCTCCAATAAGTATTAAAAAACTATTATTTATTTATCCAACAATTCCTCAATCAAATTAAGTCTTCAAAATACTTAAAACCTATTGTGACAATGAGGGTTTGTAGGTAGTTTTGGGGTTTGGTCCCTTAGTCTCTTTTAGATGTTTTCTCTTCCTTGTTATGAGTTTAAACCCTATAGGTATCTATGTAAATGTTCTCCTCAGATAAAAAGAGACTTTATATCCCCATTCATCATAAAAATTGCATGCTTATTCATGTTTTGTATGCAATTATAGGTGCATTTTTAGGCTTCATGGTTGATGGGCCTTGAGATTGAGTTTTCTTAGCTAGTTTTAGATTTCATGAAAATTATATAAATATAGAGATATTACTCATAATGTCTATAATATATAGAAACCTTCATCATACTTCATCCAACATCCCTTGTGTGTTTTTCCCCATTTTGTCTATGACAGGCCTGTAGGTGCACTATTTAGGCCTTAAGCTCTGTTATCACACTAAATTTCACCCTTGAGGAGGTAGTTCAAGCCTCTTCACTTAGGTGATATCATGGAGAAGCCTATAGGTTATGGGTAGCCTAATCAATGAGGTGAGTATCTATATATGGATATCTTCCTTGATTTTTCACCTTGAATCTACAACTAAGTCTACTACTTGATGGGAAAAGGGTAAGAGATAAATGAAAATAATCTAACTAAGGAGGTGATGCACCAAATTTATTGACCACTACCAAAAATTTGTAGATGGAAAATGAGAATAGAGATGACATATTCATACACTAATCCTAATATATTCTTATTACATCAGTATTTCATTATGTAGGTGGTAGATGATGATTAGGCTAGGAGGATTGATTTTTAAGAGGTATAAAGATGATAATGGAAGATTTATTCACTTAACCTCCACAAGACTACTTAAACACTCCATATGACCTACAAGATAAATATTGGATAAGACCATGAAAATTTTCATCTCATGATGAATCAAGTTACAAATAAGAAAGCCTACTAAGAAACAATCTTGAACTCCCTCTTCAACATGTGTGTACTTAGTAGATAATGTCTCTCATGAAGTTGGTGTAGATCATCATTTTATTATATGACTCATCCTCTCTTCCTTAAAACATCCCATTATCATTAATTAGGAACTAAAAAGTCATAGTCTTGGGGTATAACTTATTATTCCTATCTTGGGCACTTGTTGAATACTTATAACTAATCATCTTTCCACCTATGTTCTTCAAATTAATTGATAATTCTCATATTTGTTCTCCTTAAGGCCTATTTATTGTATCCCTATTTTGACACAAAAATCATTTTTTGCATTATTTTCAACACTTACAGGAAAAATAAAAGTATATTTGAGTACCCTATATCTTTCTTCAGCTTCACCTATAATTTCTTGGCTCAAATCCCAATGTAAACCTACTAATCCAACACCCATCTTCTCCAATTAGGCCTAAAGCAAGCCTACAATACTAGAGACTATATAATACCATAAATTACTACTATAAAACCACAAAAATATTTTAGGTTACATAAAATAAGGTTAGATGCCCAAATTTCATTCAAGTTCAAGAGTTAAAACTCTGGTTATGCAAAATGCAATTTTCTAGCCCTACGTTGGTCTCAACATAGGAATGTGTTGGCCAAGAGAAAATAAAAAGGTAAATATTGAGTTTTAGGACACTAAAAACCAAACCAATACCTGGATTAAGTTTGTATTAACTTTTTTCATGTCTTCTAATAACTGGTTATGCATGATCAATCTAAATGATCTCCCACCAAACAAATAAGTAAAATTTTATGTATGAAAGAAGACTATGTTATAAGATGTAAGTTTCCTTTGTATTTTTTGATAAAATAAGTAATATATTAAAAATATTTCAAGGTCACTCATGAATACCATACATATTACTTATTCATTTTCAATCCAAACCTTGAACCTTTGTCCTTATGTTTATGCCAAAACTACCTTTGGCTATAGGTGTACATTAGGTCTCTTAACTGCATTATGAAGATGGATATCCATATTTTATTACTAATTAATAATATAATTAATATTAAAATAATAATCATGGTACCTTATATTTACACACACCTTACTTTAAATTCAAACAAAAATCCTAAACCCAATACAAATCTTGCATAGTCACTTTAATCCTTAGAAGCAAACTTGTAGCTTTCTAGGAGGCCTATAAGTGTTATTTGGGATTGATACTTGTGAAGGTTAAAAAAATGTTTTTATTTCAATTATTACCCTTTTTATACCCACAAAAAACCTTCTTAACATTTCCTCATTGCTTTAAAACTTTATATGTTCTTCAAACCATCATATTATATGCAAGGTTTGCCTCTCTTGATTGAGAATGTGGACCTACATGTCTGCAGACCTATAATTCTACATCACCCTAGTTTAAGCCATTTATGTAATTTTTATTGATTATTAAAATACTTTTAGTCTTCTCCTTGAACCTTTAGACTAATTTTCAATACCTAAATATTCTTTAAAACCTCTCAAATGTTTTCACACATGTAATTTTATTTACAAACACTAGACTAATGTTTCTTAGGTCTGTGACCTACTAGTTCATTTCAAGAATGATCCTTGGATATTTGTCTATTTATGTTTATTATATAAGGGTATAATATCCCAACTTGAATCATTTCAATGTATATCTCATATTTACTACTCCTCAAAACCTTAATGGAGTTTACTCATAAGACTATCTTTCTTGTCCTTGAAGACTATAGGTGCACTATACATGAAATGAATGTATGTTTGGGACCAATATAGGATTTTTAAGAGTGAAATTTGTCTTGTTTTATCTCAATAACACCACATTTTATTCTTGTATAGTCATATTAGCTGCTTGTTTACTCTGCATGTAGACTTGTAGGTGACTATTTTAGCCTTATAACACCTCCTTTTACCAAATGATTATTATTTATCCTTGGATGATATCATATGGATTATAAAATAATATTATACCAGGATATTACTAAAACCATTTTGAGGATGCATTAGTAACTCATTCATGATTCACAGGTATATAAACTTCTCCTATTTACCCTTGGAGACTCATTAAAGAACACTAAGACCAATGTCTTTCAAGGTATGACATATGTCCTTTGATGATGACCTTGGGTTACTTTATTGATATTAATTATAACTTATAAACACTTATATGGTCAAGAAACATAATAAGACTAATATCACAAGGTGCTTAGAGGTTCATTCCAATCCTTTTGCTAATGGGCCTGTTGGAGTCTCTTAAAGATAGATGTGAGTCCATATGAGTCCAAAAGAACCTTTTAAAATATGGAAGTAGACATAAGGATATGATTAAAGGAGTGTGGTAGTTTCATGAGAGTTTATTTAATAATATTTGAGAATAAAAACACTCAAAACCAACCCAAATTATGTATGTAGTCATCCTATATAGGTTTACAATCTACACAATCTACTTGTAAATGACTTTAAACTCATATTTGAACCATTTTTGATACTTGTATAAGGTTTAAATAGGATTTAAATATGTTATAATGAAGTTTTTTCATTCCAAACACAACTATCTCCATGTTCAAGAATGTCATAGCTTCAAAAACCCTACCTACCACCTTCAAAAATAATAAAACACATCATTTTTGTCATATTGGATACTCACACATGATAATTTATGGTGGAAGATGATTTTATGGGATTATGAAAACCATTTAACATCTCAAAAAACCATCCATTAATATCCATTAACTTTAAAACTCATTGAGACAAATAAAAACCTTGCTTACAGGGTTTTAGGAGGGTTTTTGTCTATTTATTTTGTTAAAGTTTGTTCATAAATCATAGCCCTTAAAACCAATAAATAATGAATATAATTTAAATGTAATATGGGCCCCTATACACCCCAAATATAACTATATCCAATTATCTTTCTTCTTCATGAAATGAATGTTTGAAAATGGCCTTCACTAGCTTGCAAAGAGCTCGATGGAGGAGATGAAATGATTTTTATCCTATTTGGAAATAATAATGCTGATAAAAGCATGATTTAACCCTAAAAACATTATAGGGACATGAAACCATCCATTTTGACTTGAAATGGTCATCTCCACATTTAAAAGTTGCTTTATAAGCCCTTGTCAAGTGTATTTCTACATTATATTACACTTTATTAACCTTTATAGGGAACCAACACTTATTTTTCATTTAAAATAACCTATATGAACATGTGAAATGAAAAAAAACACCTTGACATATTTTTAAAATATATTAGAGACCTCAAAATTCATTTGATCTTTTAATTTGCAAAGGCAACCATTACCTTAATTTCTCCAAAATTACCTTCACCTTTGTTAAACATGAAATAACAATGTTTCCATCTTACCATATCTTTTCTCTAGAATATTTCATCCACCATAAGATGTCATGTCACCTTGAAATTTCAAAACACCAAAACTCTCACCATGGATCAACCTACCTTAACCTTTGCTAAGTGAGCTCCAACTCTATTAAGATACCTTAATCTCTCTAAAACCTAAATAAGAACCTTTAAGGTTTGATGAACAAGGATGATATACAAGATGTTGTTTGAACTTGATTATTTATTTATCAGCTAATTTCTTGACAACCACCATATTTTTGTTGACCTCAAGTGGATCAACATTAGTGAACATGTCTTTAATAAAGATAAATTAATCTTAAAATTAATGAATTATCTCATTATACTCTTTTTTAAAGAGAGATACCTCTAATGTGACCACACTTTGATTCATGGGGGAAGTAATAGGCTCAGATTCTCTTAGCTCTTTAATCTCCATCTTTTGCTCATCTTGAAGAGAATAATTTCCATCATAGATTGATACATCAGTAACTTGAACCTCTTAGTGATGACTTGAAAGACATTTTGGATTTCTAGGATATTTTAATTTCTTAACAATAACTAAATCTTGTCCTTTTAGAGGTGTTAACCTACCAAACACTTCATATTCCTTGAACATGTCCAGATAGGACTACCACATGTTATCAAGAACTCCTTGAACTTGTTTATGAGATTAAACAAGGTCATGAACCATGATGTTCTCTTCAATATCCTTCTCATTCATGTATTCCCTATGTTAATTATCTAATAAAACCATATTAACATTATTCTCATGGGTTGTAGGTTTACTATCCAAAATTGAGCAATTTTTTTCCTAGTTCCTCCTAAAAAAAGATTTTTCTTGATCGCTTGAAAGTATGCCAGCTTAAATCTCATTCTTTCAATTCTCTTTAAGTATAGTATACTTTTAAAGAAATTAAAACTCTTCAATTTAATCATGATTTAGCTACAAGTTTGCCTCTTTAATATCTATCTCTTGCTCATGAGGCTCAACAAGGTTAATGACCAAAGTTTCCTCATGAAGATTTACTTCATACTCAATTTCAACTCAATCAATTACTATATGATCATCTTTTATTTCATAAAGACTTAATACATGACAACTAGATTGGTATTATTCTTCCTCCATGAAGAATGGAAGTTCATTTACCACTCAATGTCGAATTCATCATGATTTTCTTGTTCCAAACCTGATTTATCTTCTTCAAGTCTCAAACCATCAGGATTACCTTCTTGAGCTTCACTTGTCATTATAGTCTAATTTTCATTTATAGTTTTAACCTCCTCTTTATCAATCAATTATATCATGCCAATATTATTAATATCTTCAAGGAAATCAAAGTACAATTTCTACCAAGCATCATCAAGCTCATTAGGAGTATTTTTGGCTTCAATGAGCTCATTTGAGTTGATTTTATGACTAATTTCTGATAGAGTAGTTGTCTTGACCTCATTATTACTTTCATAAACTTATTTCATCTTAATTTTATTTTATTAAATGAATAATATAATTGTATCATTTGATTGCAATACTTTTATGTAATCATAATTTCCTTCTTCAAGCTCAAAGCCATGCCAATTTGACTGATTTTCTTGGTCATTCATGAGATCTTGAGGGATGTCTAACTTTTGGTTAGAAGTTCTAGACTTATATTCATATTTTAAAGTTGATTTATTTATTCTCCACCAAGGGGATTCTAGTGATGATTTCTTCATCATATTCACTCACTACATCTTCTTCATGAACTTCTTTAGATCCACTTATAGCTGACTAGTTTTACTTTTCAAAGATATACACCTCATCTTCTTTTCTTGACAAGATCTCTTTCATAATTAAATGTTAATATTCTACCCTAAATGCAATAGGTTATCCTTAAATAAAGGAGGAGGTGGGAGGGAAAGATACCTTATATGCTAATTGACACTTGATAGAGTGTCCTTCCAACTTAGGACTTTGGGAGGGTTAAATTGATTGTATTATTCTTGGAGATATGGAAAAGGAAATTATATTAAGGATGTTCCATTATTATCCTTGCACTACCTAATCACTTTGTCAAATATATATGTATTTTTAACTTCATGGAGAGTTTCAACTTGAGGGATGGGGAAAGGACTTGAGAAACTTGATAGCTTTCTTAGATTGACCTCCATATACTTATCATTTTATTGAATTTGGATAGGCATGGGAGAATGTTATTTCTTAAAGGTTGGAATGATATAATCAAGGGTCATGGTCCAATAATTTCTCCATGATGGAGTGGTTTGATATTCTCAAGGAAGAGTGGGTGAAGGTTGCATAGGCATGGGCCTTTCTTGGTTGTATGTTACAACTTGGGCTAGATTTAGAGTAAAAGAAGGTTGAATTGGATTAGGAAAGAGCATAAGAGACTAATGGTATTGAATTTTTTGCCTTTCTTCAATTACTAATCTATTATCTGTTGACCAATTTTTTCCTTTGGGAAAATTTTTGGTCACCTTCTCCCTTGCTATTCAATGCCAGTTAATTTTGGGTGATGCAAGTTCAGTGAGTTGGTTCATCGGCCTTGGTTATGATGGTTAATGGGCTTTAATGCCTTATTTGTTCATCAGCATGCTTAGTTGAATCATTGAACCTTTTTGTTTCAATGGGTTTAGTTTAGTAGCTTGGTTCAAAGCGTCAGGCTTGGCCTTGGGAATTTGGTGCGCTTGGTTGAACCGTTAAACCGTTGAACCTTTTGGTTCAATGACTCAGTTCAAAGGTATGCCCCAAGCTAGAAGGGCAGTCAAAACTTAAAGTACCCTTTGGAGGGTGGACACTTCAGCATTTCAATGATTCAGGTGGACAGTTAAAAATCAAAGGGATGGTTAGACACTATTTCCATAGAAAACCATGGAAATACATGGAGGTAAGTGGCCTGAGAATTAACCTGGGGAAATTGTCTGCGGATAATTTGCCCACGGGAGCCCGAGAGGCTAGTTTAATAAAAAAGGGACCCGTCGAAGTTCCCCGAAGGGTAGGTACCCTTGAAGGGAACTTTTGGCTGAGTCTAAGGACTTTTCAAAGGGATAGGTGCTAGGAAATTTTCAAGATAGAGAAGTGCCTGAGAGGATGCCATGTGGACCCGATTGATGTGGCAATGGACCCGATGACATTTTAGCAGGACCCGATGACGTCCCGGTGGACGTCAAATTTAGCAAAACAGTTTAGCCGTTAGATCTAAAGAAATGATGCTTGAGTAGCCATCAATTTCAAAGGATGGAATATCTATTGGTTTTCAAAGCTTGATGGCTGGATGAGCATCAAATTTAGCAAAATAGAATAACCATTATTTTCAATTGAAGGAAGCACTAGCCATGGAAGAGAGCTCAAAATGCAACGATCCGCTAAGTGTTCACCCCTAGGGGTTGACAAGCCAGAAGAGAAAAAGAAGACAAAGGGCAAATCAACAAAGTGGTAGACAAGGAGAATGACATGGTGTAGAAGTAACAAGGTGGTCCAAGTGGTAAATGGAAGGTAATTTATTACTTGTTAATTCTCAAATGGCAAAAATAGCAAGCAACATGGCCTGTGCATTTAAAAAAGGGATAAATTTCAATCTATTGGTAGAAAAGAGGCATGACCCATGCTTCAACATTAAAGCTTAAATGCCAAAGTCAAATTTGGTGATTATACAACATGGTTCCAGTAGGCTTCTTCTAGAATGATGACAACAACAACAGTGTTTTCCTCTTCCCAATGGGATGCGACAGGCCAACTTGTCAAAGAAGCACCAAGTTTCTTTCTCCTTTTTTTATATTGTAACTTCTCATTTTGAAAAAAGATCAGCTCTTCCACTTTTACAAAGGTGCAGCCCTGGCAAAATTTCACCTGAATCAAATAAAATGTAGTCTATTACCTCCATTTAAATAGATATTTTAGAGTATGCCTTGAGTGTTTGTCTGTGTCCAATCATTGTTTCTTGATGCTCTCATAGGTTCAACACCAATAGACCTATCATCTACAGGGCCCCAGTTTTGTAGTTGAAAGGAGAAGAGCTAACATTTGAGAAGACCAGAACATGAGTCACTTATAGTGTGTATTCCATAGCACCTCAGTGATTTTCTATCTCCTGTGTTTTCATGAAAGCCTCCCTGCCAGTCTTTTATAGCCTAGTCCCTTTTGCCAAATGTGTAGAGTATGTACGTATTTGTTTGGTTCTGAGAGTGGATGTGTGAATGTTGACCTATTTTGGTGCATCACCTCTTTAGAGTAGGTTTGTTTTCCTGGATCTTTCTCCCTTTTCACCCCCCTTTTTTATCTCTGTGTGTGTGTGTGTGTGTGTGTGTGTGTGTGTGTGTGTGTGTTTTGCACTTTCTAGAAACAACACGATGCATCAAAGGGAGCTATCCCTTATCTAGAGACTCTCCTCTCCAGCTTCGCTATCCCACAAGTGAGAGAGGAGTTTCCATGTTGTGAGGAGAAGGTAAGAACCTATTTTCTTGCCACTGGGTGCATTTTCCTGCATCAACAGCTCTAGCATTCCCAATGGGACTCACTATTTGACACTCAATTTATTTGCATCACTTGGTGTCAATAGTTCTAGCATGCCTGGTGGGACACATAGTTTGACAACGTAGTAAGGTATCAAGATTGATGCTGGTCTTGTTATAGCATATCAATTATTTTCAACATCTAGCAACTCTGAGTTAAATCTACTGGTTAAGTAGCCTGGTGCCTTCAAAAATCATGTCTTGTATGTATACTTATTTTGTACAAAATCATGGGTCTTGTTTTCCTTCATGTGAATATGATCAGGCTCTAGATATTTATGCAATCCCCTCAAGCGGCTCTCTTAGTTGCCCTATAATGATAAGGGAAATGGCACTAGAATTTGAGAGGTAGACAATGGAAATCGACAGGCTAGAAGAATAGTACAAATATCAGTAGGAGCTGATGTATAAAGAAGAGTGTTTGTTTAGGCAAGCACAGGCCTTACAGTCCATGGAGGAGGAGGTAACAAAATGGAGAAATTCATCTATTCAAGGCAGTTAGCCTTATGCGTCCCCTCCTAATTTGAAGAAAATCCCCTCTTTTACACCAAATCCTTTCTATTAGATTGCACTTGCTCATTCCACCTCATCAAATACATCTACCCCCAATCTTGTGTGCCTGGCTTTCCAACACTAGAAGGCATCAGAGCAACCTCCCATGGAGATCAATCTTTTCAACTCCTTAGATCAGGAATCTTCCATTGAGAAAAGTACCACCAGCCAACATGTCCCTCTTCAAAAGGCTCCTCCAATGCACCAATAGTGTTTTCCTTGCATTCCCCAACCTCCCCAAGTCCTTCAGCATAATGCACAGATTCTGAGTTGGAAGAAGGAATGCTAGAGACTAGCTCAGAGCTTTGAAGAGGATAATGCTGATGACCTCCAAGAAATACTCTTTCAGGACAACCTAGCCAAGCAAATTGAAGATTTAGAGGCTAAGATGAAGTTACTTCTTGAAAGAGAGTTAACACTTTCAGACCTTGCAGAAGAGCCCCAGGACCTTGGAGAAAACAAAGTTGTTGCATGTTCACAGGAGCAAAATTCTAATTTTGAGATCTTGAATTGGGGGAAAATAGTAGAATCATGGGGTAGAATGGAAGAGAAGCAAGGTTTTCCTCAAAACCTTGAAGAAACCAAAGCTATGCCTACTGATGATAATACTAACAACCTCCAAGAAAGGCTCTTCCAAGAGGATCTAGCCAGGATAATAGCAGAGTTGGAATCCAGAGAGAAATTCCTCAGCTAATGTGTGATGGATGGCTCAGACCAAATAACACATTCTATGTCTGAACACACCCCACCTACACATTTCCAAGAGAAATATCAGGCCATACCTAATATTGATGAAGTGTTGATCAAATGGAAAGAGGAGAATCATTCGATTCTAGCTCAAGGATTGCTTCCTCTTCCACATGTTTTCTCCACTTTGCCCCTTCTCAAGGAGTTTCAAGAGGTAGGTGAGGAGAAAAAAATCCAATCTACAAGTCTTCAAGAGGCTATTATGAGTGACAAAAAAGAAGAAATTGCCATTAATGTTCCTTGTGAAGACCTTATTAGCAAAGGAGAAGATGCAGGTCTTGCGTATATGCAAATGTTCCAGCAATATGAAGAGGGACAAATGCATGGTAAGCTCTCTTCCCCTCTATTTGATGAACTTCCTTACTATTTTGATGAGGATGACTACATTGAAGAGCATGAGAAAGAGGAGGATCAGGAGGATATTTTTGAAAATCTAGAAATTCTGATTAGCAAAGAGGAAAAAGAGATGTCTGTCTTCTTGGAGGAATGCCTTGAAGAAGAGAGCATTAAACAGAGAGGTGATGTTTTGTGGTATGAACAATTGGTTTTTGATTCCATTTTAGACATCACCATAGTCACCCTTCTTCAAAATGGCCAAAAGGAAGAAGAGGATGAGTCTGACAAGATTTTCAGTGAGACAAAAGAAAATAGGCCAGACCATGATATATTACAGAAGGAATGTGCAAATCAAAGGGCTTATGGTGATAAGCCAACAACCATAAATTTCTTTGTGAAGAGCACCAATTTGAGGGACCAACATTCAATAGGCCTCTAGGAACAAGAAGAGTATGTATACATCAGAGGCATGTTTGAATCTGATCCACTCAGATTCTAGTCAAACCAAGTGACCAGCAAGAGGAGCAAGTCACCAAATCTCCTTTTCATTCAGCTACTTGCTTGCCACCATAAGTATTCTCATAAGGAATGGGACTTAAGAAAATTTCCCTTCAATCCAGGAGGGAGGTGAGCATTCTTGGTTAGCTGTATATAATAGTTTGTTTTCAGTTGTTTTTATTGTTTTCCCTAAGTGCAGTTGCACAAGTAGTGTTTTTAGCCTTGTGTGTTTCCCTTGCATGTGGGGTAAAGCTTTGTGTTTGATTCTTAGATCTTTTGGGGCTATTGTTAACTTTTGCATAACTACATCTGACTTCACACCCAATGGACTACAAGGCAACTAGTTCTAATCATAACAGACATGCTTCCCTTGTGAGTTGCCAATCTATTGACCAATTTTTTCCTTCAGGCAAAATTTTGATCACCTTCTCCCTTGCTATTCGATGCCAATTAATTTTGGGTGATGTGAGTTCAGTGAGTTGGTTCATCAGCCTTGGTTATGATGGTTCATTGGCTTTTATGCCTTATTTGTTCATCAGTGCGCTTAGTTGAACCCTTAAACCTTTTTAGTTCAATGGGTTTAATTCAGTGGCTTGGTTCAAAGCGTCGGGCTTGGCCTTGGGAATTTGGCACACTTGGTTGAACCTTTGAACTGTTGAACCTTTTGGTTCAATGGCCTAGTTCAAAGGTATGCCCCAAGTCGGAAGGGCAGTCAAAGTCAAAGTACCCTTTGGAGGGCGGACACTTCAGCATTCAAATGATTCGGGTGGACAGTTAAAAATCAAAGGGATGGTTAGACACAATTTTTGTGGACAATTTGTCCATGAGAATTATTTGCAGACATTTTATCTATAGAAATACACGGAGGTAAGCGGCCTAAGAATTAACATGGGGAAATTGTCTGCAGACAATTTGCTCGTGGGAGCCTGGGAGGGCAGTTCAATAACAAAGGGACCCACTGAAGTTCCCTGAAGGGTAGGTTCCCTTGCGGGGAACTTATAGCCGAGTCTAAGGACTTTTGAAAGGGATAGGTGTTGGGAAATTTTCAAGATAGAGAAGTGTTTGAGAGGATGCCACATGGACCCGACTGATGTGGCAATGGACCTAATGACATTTTAGTAGGACTCGATGACGTCCCAGTGGATGTCAAATTTAGCAAAACGGTTTAGCCATTGGATCTCAACCAATGACACTCAAGAAGCAGTCAATTTTAAGAGGATGAAATATCCATTGGTTTTCAAAGCTGACAATTGGATGAGCATCAAATTTAGCAGAATAGAATAACTATTATTTTCAAATGAAGGAAGAGCTAGCCATAGAAGGGAGCTCAAAATGTAGTGATTTGCTAAGTGTTCACCCCTGGGGGCTAACAAGCTAGAAGAGATAAAGAAGACAAAAGACAAGGAGAATGACATGGTGCAGAAGTAACAAGGTGGTCCAAGTGGCAAATGGAAGGCAATTTATTGCCTATTAATCCCCAAATGGCATAAACAACAAGCAACATGGCCCGTGCATTTAGAAAAGGGATAAATTTCAATCTGTTGGTAGAAAAGAGGTGCGATCCATGCTTCCACATTAAATCTCAAATGACAAAGTCAAATTTGGTGATTATACAACATGGTTCGAATAGGCTTTTTCTAGAATGATGACAACAACAATAGTGTTTTCCTCTTCCCAATGGGACGTAACAGGCTAACTTGTCAAAGAAGCACTAAGTTTCTTTCTCCTTTTTTATATATTGTAACTTCTCATTTTGAAAAAAGATCGGCTCTTCCACTTTTACAAAGGCACAACCCTGGCAAAATTTCACCTAAATCAAATAAAATGCAGTCTGTTACCTCCATTTGGATAGATGTTTTAGAGTATCCCTTGAGTGTTTGTCTGTGTCTAGTCATTATTTCTTGATGCTCTCACAGGTTCAACACTAGCACACCTATCATCTACAAGGTGCCATTTCTACAGCTGAAAGGAGAAGAGCTGACATTTGAGAAGCCAGAATAAAAGGAGTCACTTATAGTGTGTATTCCATAGCACCTTAGTGATTTTCTATCTCCTGTGTTTTCATGAAAGCCTCCCTACCAGTCTTTTGCAGCTTGGTCCTTTTTTGCATATATGTAGATTATGTACATATTTGTCTAGTTCTAAGAGTGGATGTGTGAAGGTCAACCTATTTTGGTGCATCACCTCTTTAGAGTAGGTTTGTTTTCCTACATCTTTCTCCCTTTTCACCCTCCCTTTTTTAATCTATATATGTGTGTGTGTGTGTGTGTTTTGCACTTGCTGGAAACAACATGATGCATCAAAGGGAGCTAGCCCTTATCTAGAGACTCTCCTCTCCAGCTTTGCTATCCCACAGGTGAGAGAGGAGTTTCCATGTTGCGAGGAGAAGGCAGGAACCTATTTTCCTACCACTGGGTGCATTTTCCTGCGTCAACATTATCCATACAATGAATCAAGACTCTTATTTATAGCTCATAATTTATTGGCATTTGATGATCCTTTCTCTCAATATATTCCCACCTAGACTTAGTCAAATGCACTAAATCCCTTGTCATTTGAATGGTCATTCTAGGTAAAAGAGTTATAGACAATCAAATCAAGATAATTTTATTTTTCAATCTCCCTCATTTGAATTTCAATGTCTATAAGAGTTCATTTTAAGTCTAAGAGGGCTGGAGTAGGATCAACATAGCTTTGACAAGTTTTGCTAGAGGGATGATTAGGCTACCAAGGAGGTAGAGTTAGAGTGGGAGAGGGAATATAATAATTATAACAACCTTGGTTAGGTTGGTAATCTATTTTTTGAGAGTCATTTGGGGTGAAGCCATGAATTTTATTAATATGATATAAAGAATGTGAAGGCATAGAGTATGCATTTTGACCAAATGAGTGATGAGAATACATACCAATCTCTGATTTTTAGACACTTGGACTACTTATACTAGATATGGTTCACTTGGAGTTACCATAGATGAAATCCTTATCCTATATGTAATCCCAAAATTTTTATCACACTAAATTTCACCCTTGAGTATTTTTTTCAAGCCTCTTAACTTAGTTTTCCTAATTATTGAGGTGAATCTCTAGATAGGGCTAGCTCCCTTGATGTTTTACCTTGAATCTATAACTAAGCCTACTACTTGATGGAAAAAATGTAAGAGATAACTGAAAAAAAACCTAAATAAGGATGTGATGCACCAAATTTGTTGACCAATATAACACATTTGTAGATGCATGATGATCATAGAGCCAACCTATTCATATACTACTCTTAATCTATTTTTCTTACATTAGTATTTCATTATGAGGGTGTTATATGATGATTATTCTAAGAGGACTAATTTTAAATAGTTATAAATACACTAATGGAATATTTATTAACATAACCTTCATAAAACTACTTAAACACTCCATATGACCTACATGATCAAGTTTAAACTGCATATAGGTGAGAGAATGAGATAACATGTTAAGGAAAACTAAATCAACACTAGAGAAGTTCAATCATTCATGCACAAACACTATAATATAGTCATAATTAAAGGTAAAACTAGCTTATGTATTATTTCAAAGGCTTACCAAAAAAATAGGATTTTGCTATACTCAAGTGGATGATCCATTATAATGCCAAAATTAGGTACACATATAGAAGATAATGAGAAAGAGAGAGAAAATGAACATTGGATAATCCCATGAAAGTGTCATCTCATGATGAATCAAGTTACAAATAATAAATCATACCAATAAATATTCATGAACTACCTCTTCAACATGTGTGCACTTGGTAGATAATGTCTTTCATGAAGCTGGCAAATGAGCTCATCATTTTCTTTTATAACTCATACTCTCTTCCTTAAAACTAACCATTATAATTGATTAGGAATAAAAAAGTCATCACACTTGGTTATAAATACTTATTACTATCTTGGACACTTTTTTAAGACTTATTAACTAATCATCTTTCCACCTTTGTTCTACAAGTTCCTTCATAATTCTCATATTTGCTCTCCTTAAGGCTTATTCCTTGTAGTCTTATTTTGACACAAATCTCTTTGGTTTGAATTATATAAAACATTTAAATTCAAAATAAAATCATATTTTGGTACTCTTTATCTTGATACATATTCACCCAAACTTTCATGGCTCAACTCCTAATGTAAACCTACTAACCCAACACCCATCTTACCTAATTAGGCCTAAAGCAAGCCGACAATACTAGAGATTGTAAAATACCATATAGGACTTATACAAAATGAAAAAAATATTATAGGGTACATTTAATAAGTTCAAATAACAAATTTTAATTCAATTTCAAGGGTTAAAACTCTAGTTATGAAAAATGCAAGATTCTAGCCCTATGTTGGTCTCAACATAGGCCTATGTTGGTTGAGAGAAATAAAAAAGACAAATCCATAGTTATAGGACACTCCAAACCAAACCAATAATTTTATTAGTTATTTCATATTTTTTTCACCTTTTAAAATAATTATTTATGCATTATCAATCCTAATGAGTTCCCACCAAGCAAATAAATATAATTATGTATGTGAAAGAGGACAATGTCATAGGCTATAGGTTTCCTTTGTCATTTTGATCAACTTAAAACAATATTAAGAACCTTATAAAACCTATAATGTCTCTAAAACATCTTACTTATTCATGCTCAATCCAAACCTTGCACCTTTATCCTTATGTTAATGCCAAAACTACCTTTGGTTGTAGGTGTACATTAGGTCTCTTGACTACATTTTAAAGATGGATCTCCCTCTTTTGTTCTTCATGATAAATATAATTAATATTAATATATTAATCATGGTAAATAATGATTCCACACACCTTAATATATATTCAAAACACAATTCTAAACTCAATACAATTCTTTCATACTCACTTTAATTCTTGGAGCAAACTTGTAGCTTTCTAGCAAGCCTATAAGTACTCTCTGGGATTGATACTTATTAGGGTTAAATAAAAGGTTTTTATTTAAATAATTATCCTTTTCATAATCCAAATATACCTTATTAATATATCATAATTTATTTAACACTGTATCTATTCTTCAAACCATCATATTTTATGTAAGGTTTGCCTCTCTTGATTGAGAATGTGGACCTACAAGTCTACAACCCTGTAGGTCTACATTCACCTTAGTTTAAGCCATTTATGGAATGTTTCATAATTATTAAAAGTCCTTTAGTCTTCTAATTTAACCTTAAAAATAGTTTTCAAGACCAAAATATTCTTTAAAATCCCTCAAATGTCTTCACACATCTAGTTTTATTTAAAAACACTAGACTAATGTTTATTAGGTCTGTGACGTACTAGTTCATTTAAAGAATGATCCTAGGAGTTTTTTCCATTTAAGGATATTATATAAGGGTACAATATACTAAATTAAATAATTTCACTATATACCTCATATTTAATAATAATTCTCAAAACCTCAATGGAATTTGTTCATAAGACTATCTTTCTTGTCCTTGATGATTGTAGGTGCACATTTTGGCTTGTACATGCATTGAATGTATGTTTGGTAGTATTGTATAAGATTTAGGAGTTAACTTTGTATTTTTTAATCTTAATAATATCAAATTTTATTATTATATAGGTGTATTATCTTCTTTTTTACCCTACAAGCAAACCTATAGGTGACTGGTTTAGGCTCATAATACCTCTTTCTTTTACCAAATGATTGATATTTCTCATTGGATGATATCTTATGGATGATAAAATAATATTATACTTATATATTAATAAAAAATTTCTAAGGATGCATTATTAACTCATTCTGAGTCATATGTCTGTAGCCTTCTCTTATTTACCCTTGGAGACTCATTGAAGAACACTAAGACTATTATCTTTCAAGGTATGGCATGTTCACTTTGGTGATGACCTTTGGCTACTTTATTGAGATTTCATATAATTAATAAACATCTATATATTCAAGAAACATAAAAATACCAATAACACAAGGTGTTTAGAGGTTAATTTTAATCTTTTTGCCAATGGGCCTGTTGGAGTCTCTTGAATATGGCTACCAGTCTATATGAGTGCAAGATAACCTTTTAGAATGTGAAAGTAGACCTGAGGAGATGATATGAGTTGGGAATTTTTATGAGATTTTTTTTAAGAATATTTTAGAATGAAAACACTCAAAACTAACCCAAACTATGCTTGTAGTCATCCTATATAAGTCTACAACCTACATAATCTGTTTATAAATGACGTTAAACTCATATTTTTAACCTTTTCATAATTTTATAAGGTCATAAGAAGATTTATATAATTGATCACAATTTTTTTTATTCCAAACATAATTGTCTCCATCTTAAATAATGTCATATCTTCAAAAACCCTACCTACCACCTTCAAAAATAATAAAACACAACATTTTTGTCATATAGGTTGCTCATACATGCTAATTAAAGGTGCAAGATGATGTTAAAGTAGTATGTAGACCTTTGAGGATATCAAAAAATCATGAATTTTCATCTTCTAAGCAATAAAAAATCCATCATGTCCATAAATCAATCTTGGATCAGATGGGATAGAGCACAATTGCACTTTCGATTAAGGGTCATACAATTATTAAGTAGGAGCATGACCAATGTAAGGATCCATTAGAACTGATTAGGTGATCACTTGTCACAACACACCATGTGAGATAGGGTTCCAAAGCCTATAGTATAACAAAATAATACAAAAAACCTAAGAGAGTCCTATGATTTAATATTTCACTAATCTAATAACAAGCAAAGTAAATCTAATCTACTGTGCACTAAAGCTTATAAAACAAAATGGGGGTTAGTAAAGAAAAGAAATCAAAACATGTATAGATAACCTAGAATAAATTAAGTATGAGTAACACTATAATAAATGAAATATGAAGAGTAATATTATTTGAGCCAACACTTATGCTACTTCTATCTACTAAAAGAGAGGAGAACAAAGTTAGAATATACTTACCTGAATGTGAACCTATCGAGACTCAATTTTTACCTTGGCTAGAGGGGATTCATAAGAAGTTGTTGTGGTTTTAAAGGATCTGTTTGTTATGCCAAAGCATCCAATACCTATCCACAAGATTAGATTCTCTAAAATAAGAAACCTAAGTTAATTCTCCTCAATTAGAATGGCAGAAGAGTAAATTGTGAAGAAGCGTGAGAGAATAATAACTCTTGATTGCATATTCTAATAATGACCAAAATGACCTTTTATTTACAAGAGAAACTTACCCTAAAATCATTCAAGAATGTTAGTTGTGATAGGTCAACTTGGTTGACCTAGCACATTTTTGAGATAACTGACTAGGTCTGTGCTAGGTTGATCGAGAGGCTAACAAACAAAAAGAGCTAAAATTCCCCTAAACAGTACTAGGTCAACCTAGTATGTTGAATATGTTAAAATGGTGTCAAATAAGGAAATTAAGGATAGAAAGAGGAAAAATACTAGAAGATTGTGTAAGGGAGGAAAAATAGCTTAGGGAAAGTTTTTATGAACTAGTTGAATTGGTACTAATATGGAAAAAAGAGACAACAATCTTGAAAAGCACCACTACCCACCCCTTTACTTGTGTACCCCTTAGGGCATGTACTCAGAGAGCTTGAATCTTGATGGGTTACTACAAGATATAAATCATCAATAGTCAATAAAAGTGTGAAAATATCATGTGTATACATATTCCCCACTCAAATCTCATCACGTTTCATGAAGGTGCAATAGGGGATGGTGCTTTGAGAAAGAACACAAGGACACACAAAATTCTGATGCTAAAAAAACTGTAGTATTTTAAATAAAAAATAAATGACTGAAAGGGAAACTAATCAAAAAATTAAATACACTGCATTACTTGAATTACCTTTATCAAGGGATGGTTGTCTACTGTGTTATTAGTTTTGATTATGTAGGGTATAGAGACTACTTTCAACAAACCCAAGAATACAAAAATAAATAGCAAAATCAAATAAATTCAAGAAAAGCCAAGATAGTTGGTGCTATAAGGATGGGATGTAATTGAGAAATTTGGCAAGCTAGGGTGATAGGTGTTATGTTATACCAAATGACCAAGTCAAACAATAAGAGTAAATTGGGTAACTAAAAATCCAAGGCTACTAAAGGTCAAAAAACTCAAACAAGCTATCCTAAAGTAAGAAAGGCAAACTCACCAAATCAAACCAATGATACATGTTAAACAAGATGGTAAAACAAAACCAAAATAAATGGTAAAAAGACTAACTAAAAAGACAAAAGGGTAAAACAACATTGATGAGTGAGAAGTAAAAATCCACATCTCAATAATTAATGTTAAAAGGAAGGATGCATAAAAGGGAAAACACCATTATTGAATGAGCAGTAACAACCCACATCTCACTCAACAATGGAAAAAGGGTATGAACTCAAGTGTCTATAACAACAAGACAACAAAATTAGGATAAATGGTAAGAGTAAATTAAATTAATTCTAATAAATATAAAGTGATAGTGTAAAGAAAATGATCCAAAGTTTCTAAAACATGTTGTTTTGCTCTAAGGATAGATAAAACTGAAACAAAGTAGTGCTAGCATGTTTTTAAGAGATGAAGGAGGAATTAGAAGAAGAGGGAAAACATATTTGGAATCATAATTTGTCTATCAAAGGGGGTAAATGAAATGGTTGGAGGGGTAATGAAGGAAAAACTAAGGTAGAGAGAAATATTTATTGAAGTCAAGACACTCGAATTAGGTTTGTCAAAACAAGAGGAATTTTGACCTTAAGAACAATGAAGAACTTATCTTAGACACACAAGTCTTGTGTAAACAAATGGAGTATATAATTCATCCCATGAAGGTTATATGCAAGAAAATTAAAATGGACCTACCTCCCCATGATGTGTTCCCCACTCTTTAGGATCCCTTACAAAGTTGTTAGTCTACTGTGAAAATTGGGTACTTGCATGACAACGTAGGTAGCACCATAGAGTTTTCTACAATCCGCTATTCCAATCTACTAATTTATAACACCCCAAAGGACTTCAGCTATATGTGAATCTAACTTGGAGTTTGAGATTCAATTGGAGATAAGAGATGTGATTGTAATCGTGTCTTTTGGTGTGAATTTGAATTTTTAAATTTTAATGTTTTCTTTTAGATATCATTGCCTTTTATTTCAAATGATTTGGCTTTTAAATTTCTTT
The DNA here is from genome assembly GCA_037957365.1 of Torreya grandis. NCBI lineage: Eukaryota > Viridiplantae > Streptophyta > Pinopsida > Cupressales > Taxaceae > Torreya > Torreya grandis. Next base: position 307,451 of record JARHVA010008763.1, read on the forward strand.
TGATGGCTTTTTCTATATTCCTCTTCCGTATATATTTGGAAGACCAAACATGGGTGCTAAAGATGATTTTAATTTGAAAAACTGGGATAAGTTGGTTAAGAGTGGGAAATTCAAATAGCATGGGATCTAAGAGTCTCATAAATCAAAGTGAAATAAACATGCTATATTGACTTTGACCTTGTTTTATCTAATGAGAAGATGAGGAAAGGGGAGATCAAGAAGAATGACACATGCAAAAATTTGAAATTATTCAAATTGAAAAAAAATGTGACAAAAGGTAGAAAGAGGGATATACTGATAGAAAAGTGTGATTCCTTATCATAAGAAAGAGGGAAATGGAAGAAAACATGCTAACATAGATTTTTGGGTAGATTTCATCTAACAAAAGAAGCAAAAGCTAAAGTTTAAGAACAAGGATCAAGAATATGAAAATAATGGTAATTTTATGAGGAGGGATGGGTCCTATCTATGGTCTTACAAAGTAACTTATAAAAGAGAGACCCACGAGGGTGTCGATAAGCAAGAAAACAAAGCAAAGTGAGGGAGCTTTTTACAAAGCACATCACAAAGAAAAACCCAAAGGATGTAAAAACAACATTGGAAAGTAGCAAAAAGAGAAGGAAAATAAGTAAGATATGGTGGTTTTATGAGTGATATTAGGTCCTATCCATGATCTTATAAATTAAATCACAAAAAAACCCAAAGGATGCAAAAAATAAGAGAAAACCCAAAGGAAGACTACGATACATTAAGAAACCAAACGACCAAAAGGGAGGACTAAAGGTTTGTGAAGGGGAGGAAACTAATGTAGAGGGAGAGACCCATGCTTAATTAACACACAAAAATTGTTATAAAGATATAGATATAAAACATGATAAGAAGGAAATGTTTAAGAAAAGTACTTTTTAAGTAATTGAGCATCGGTGGGTTCTTTGAAAACATGGCCTTCATTAGTTTGAAGATGATAAGTGTTTGGACCAAAAATGTCTTTAAATAAATATGGGCCCCACCATTTTTGGGCATATTTTCCTTTTTTATCATGGGTGTAATATAATTTAAGAACAAGATCACCAACATTAAAAGTGCAGATTTTAATATGTTTGATATGTTGTCAAGTGATGCAAGCCTTGTATTGGTAGTTATGTTGTAATACAAAAAGGTGATGTACATTAAGAATATCAAGGGCATGAAGGCAAGCTTCATGTGATTCTTCATCAAGAATAATAACATGAAGAGATATATGAAGAGAGGGAAGCTCAAATTCTAATGGAAGGACCAACTCAAAACCATAGACTAACGAAAATGGAGTTGCCCTAGTGGTAGTATGAATGCTAGTTTGATAGGCCTAAAGTGTAGGGTAAAGATGAATGTGCCAATCCATTTATGTCTCATGAATTTTTTTTTTAAGAATATTTTTGAGAACTTTATAAGTGGCCTTAGCTTGACCATTGCATTGTGGATGGTAAGGCATGGAAAAATTGTGATTGATATGAATTTTTTTGTAAAGTTGTTTAACATGTTTATTTTTGAAATCAACACCATTGTCTAAAATGATTGTATGGGGGATGACAAAGTGGAAAATAATTTGGTTAAGTATAAAATTTGATATGGTAGGACTGGTAACATTAACAAGGGGCATGTCTTCTACCCACTTAGTAAAGTACTCAATAGCGATGATGATAAAGACATGCCCATCTTGAGAATGAAGAATATTACCAATGAGATAAAATCCCCATGTGGAAAATGTATAAGGAGATTTGATGGTTTAAATCTCAGTAGGAGGTGAATGGATAAGATCATTATGAAGCTGACAAGGATTTCACTTCTTAGCAAATTCAATTGCATCCTTTTCAAGAGTAGGCCAAAAGTAACCCATACATAGGAATTTGTATGTTATAACATATATGTTATAGTGACCATTAAAAATTCCCCCATGTACTTGATTGAGAGGAGGAGGGACCTCATATTTCATAACATAATGGATCAAGGTACCTTCAACATTGTGATAGTAAGGGATTTTATGTTGAAATACATACTTGAAAGATTATTTATGAATGCATGTCTTTTCATGAGAATCTAGATCAGGAGGATAAGTTTGATGTTCTAAGTATTTAATGATATCTTGGTACCAAGGGTTTTATCTAATAGTCACAGCCTCAATGTGATAAATAAGTGAATCAAGGGTTGAATAAATGCTATAGATTTTTTGATTTGAATAATAAAGGAAGGATCAAAATTAACTTGATGAGGATGAAAGAGAGAAGCTGAAGAGGCAAGATAATTAATGATGGAATTTTGGTCTCAAGGAATAGGCTCAATAGTGAAAGAGATAAAGTCCTTAGCAAGAGTGATTACAATTTGATGATAGGTAATGATTTTTTCACTTTTACATTGATAATCCCCATTAACTTGATGATAAATGAACTAATAATCTCCTAAAGCATGAAGATATTGGATGTCTAAATCAAGAGCAAATTTCATGCCTAAGATATGAGCTTTGTATTTAGCCATATTATTGGTGACATCAAAGGTGAAATGAAAAGTTAAAGGAATAATATTATCAAGAGGACTAGTGAGAATGCAACCTGCCCTAGATCCTTGAGCACATTTAGCACCACTAAAGTGGAGGTGTAGACACCAAAATCGTGTCTACTCCCCTGGTCATTCCACATTTTATTCTTCCATGCCTATTTCACCCCTGTTGACCATTTCCCTACTAGCCTTGACCCTGGCAGCGTGTAAAAATGAACACAGAGCTAAAGCTAGACTCTATCCCCATTGTGCATCTGTCGACGATGGTCATTACCCGGTCGATGTCGCTGATGTCGGTCACTTATCAGCCGACGTCGGCAATCCTGCCGACATCGGTCACCTTACCGTTATCCGTTATCGGTTTTCATTCGGTTCCCAATCGGTTTCCCGAACGGTTATCAAACCATCTCTTGAACTGCCCCTTACCTTCATCAGCATCTGCCGATTAATCCCGAAGGCTAATCAACTAATCAATCAATCAATCGAATCCCAAACTCTGACATTCTCACATACTCTGGCAATCACATCAATCAACCTTGGTGATGAACTGACTCCAGCATCAACCAACTCTAGCATTTGACCAATCTGCATTAGCTTTGATCAACTTACGACAACGCTTCAACAACTTCAACCATGGCTTTCATCACGTCTTCTGACAGGTAAGTATTTTCTCTATTTATTTTCATTTCTTTTTTATTATTATTTGTTCATTATTTCTGTCATCCTGAATCTTCAAACCACAGACCCAAGTCTTGAGTCCCTTCTTTACATCCCTGCCCATAACTCTGTCCAAACTCGACCAAAACCTCCAAATTCTGTCCAAACCCGACCTTACCTTGCCCAGACCTTGTCCTGACCTTATCTCGATTCTATCAGACCCTGTCCTGACCCTGTCTAGACCTTGTCCCGACCCTGTCAAAACCCTGTCCCGACTCTATCAAACTTTCTACAACTCGCCCAAATTCTATCCAGAACCTGCCCCGACCGACACCGATCACTACCCTGACCGACGCCGGCACTTTGACCGACGCCGACACCACAGAGACCGACGCCGGTGACTGTGCAGAATAGTGCTGCATATCAGGTACACACTTTATTTTTCTATCTTTTATTTCTGTCATTTTATCTTTTATCACATCTACTTTCGTCAAATATTCTACTTTTTTATCAGAGGGTTGATATCCTTCTAGGAAGTCTTCATACTTCTGGGATCGAGCATTTTCCTGACAGCCCACCATATCCTTGTCTGATGTTTTTCGTCTATTCTCTTTTTCTTCGCAGGTGTCATTCCTCCATAGCCAAAGAGGAGAACCTTCTGACATCTGATTTCAGTGCGCACGACTATATCAGGTATCTTCTAACCTTGACCATTTCCTTAGTTTCTCATTCCTTTATCTTTGAATGTGAAAGTGAAATTTACATAGAAACATTCTGGCACACCCGGTGGGACCCTAGGTTCTTTCGTGGGTTCTTTCTTTCTTTCATTCATTTAGGCACATTAGGTTTCTTCCTTTTCACCTTCTTTCATCTCTTCTTAATGACATTATAAGCAGGACTAAAAAAGAACATTTCTTTCTTTCTTGCATTTCTAGACTAGTCCAAATTCATACTCTTTAACTCTTTCTCCATTCGTCTTCATACGAACAAAACATTTCGACTTGGACATTAAAACACTCTGCATTGCATTTCTGATTGCCTACATCTTTTAGACCACACATAGTAATTAACGAACACATATTGAATTAATCTAGATCACTTAATGTTACACGACCAAACCACTTGCACAAAACAAACATCTTAACTTACCTGAGACAAGGCCCGACTGGGATTTCATCCCCCAGCAGATACCTTACCCGTCCCGATGATCCTACTTGGATTTCATCACCAAGAGGAAAGCCCACTCTGTTCTCTGGCAGAGTCTAAACTATAGGCAAAGTATATTTTGGCTAAGTGGGCCCAGCTCACCACTGGACTCGTGAAGTGAGGGGAGCTTGCTCCTTAGCACCAGGCCTCATACGAAACCTAACACAGACTTCTTGAGCACCATAACTGACCTGAAACCATCCATAGACTTCTTCTAGGACCTGACTTAAAAGCCAATCTTCCTCTACACACATTCTAAGGCATAAGCCACTATAATCCTATTTTACTCCTAGAGTTTTAGGATCTGCTTGTGTCTTCATCTTTTTAGTTCTTATCTGCTTGTTTGAGCGTGTGAGGATGTCCTTTCTTAACTTATATGGTTTTGACATGCAGTCAAACCAAGGCTTTTCTTGACCACTCTAGCTATCAAACACCTTCGTCTACCTTGTCCTTAACCCGTGCTATCATGGAGTTCCACTCGAAAACTGAAAGAACTCCTACAGGACCGACCCCGACCCCGACCCCGACTCAAACTCCCATCGTCCCTGAAGGGGACCAGGATTTCAAATAATTCTTGGACCTCAATGCCGCAGCCCTTCAAAACTATCTCGTGAGAAACCCAACGCGAGACCTCTCGGGTGACATGGTGACGACATCGACACCATTCACCACCCAGCCTTTTATGACTTAGCCTTTTGCCTCAACTGTTAACCCGACCATGGCCAATACGGAAAGTTTGGCCTCTTCATCTATTTTTAGACCGACCTCCATCGGGGTTTCGTTACCCCCTCAATCACCTATAATTCAACCAAGTTCTACGTCATATCAAAACTTGATTGTCTCGACCCCTCACACTCTTGCACCCACAAATGCAGGAGTGCCAACTTATCCTTCTACCAGTGCCACTACTCAACCATCTTTGGCGGTGCCTAGTCAACTTATACCTTCAACCTTCATGACGCAACCACCCTTAATCTCCACTTCTGCCCCTGTGACTAGTCATCCATATGTTGCGCCCTTATTATTACAATCAACTACTTCATATGCCTCTTCTAGCCTTTTTCAAGTGCCTTACAATCTAGGGGGCGCCCCATCTGTCAATCCATTAGCAGACGTCATTAAGATGCTGATGGATAAAATGTCCAGTCTCGAAGCCTCCATTTTCGATTCAAGTAATACTTTGTCATACGACCAGATTTGCAACGAGCCCATTCATCCTTTCGTCCCTATCCGACCATACCCCAACCATTGGGAGCTTCCTAAATTTACTTGCTTTCAGAGTAAGGAAGACCCACAACAACATTTACAGGCATTTAGACATGCCTGTTACCTTATTGCCCACGATGATGCGTTATTATTACGCACGTTTCCTATGTCTCTTTTTGGCCCTGCCCTTGACTGGTATAACTCTCTTACCAGACATTCTATCTTTTCATTCATCCAACTCGCTCAGCTATTTCTTGACCATTTCTCTATTAACATCACTAAACAAGTCTCAATCACGGATCTCTACTCTATCAGGCAATTTGACGATGAATCTATAATTGATTTCGTCACCCGTTGGAGAGGCCTGATTAACCAGCTCTCCTTCCCTTTGCCTCAACCTGAGCTCATTGAGCTCTTTTCTCGAGCATGTGCCAGCCACATCTCTTCCACCTTGTAGGTTCAGACGTTCCGCACTTTTGATGAAGCTTTCATCATGGCTCGAAAGCTTGAACTCCGTGCCCTTGAAGAAGATAAGGTCAAATTGCGTAATACCAATGCAAAAGCCAATGACCCTTCTTCTTCCAGACCTTCTTCTTCTGCCAACTCCCAGTCCAAACGAGTGGCCAACACTATGGTCATCAGATCACCATCCTCGACAACAACTAATCAATCTCAACCTTCGACATCTTCCAGCATTACCAAACAATTCCAACAACGGTATATCCAGCGTTCTTACACTCCACTTGGAGAATCATACGCTTTCATTTTGGAAAAACTCGTCAAGCAGGGGGTCCTTAATCTCCCTCCAATCCGACCACCTCAATTCGACCCTTCAAAAGCCCTTCCTATATGGTATAGAGAGGCCGACTTCTGCCACTTTCACCGCGTCTAAGGCCACGACATTGACAATTGCAAAACCTTCAAAAACATCATCCAAGACATGATCGACAAGGGGGATCTTATTTTAGATAACCCGAATGCCCCACCAAACCAACACATCGACATCTTCAGAAACCCTTTTCCAAATCATCCACATACTCAAAACCATGTCTAGACCACGACCAATGACTCCCAAGACCATAATATTCACACCGTTAACACTATCTTACCTCTTATCTCCGACTGACCTACTTCACAGGTGGAAGACCCTTCTTCCCCTATTCGTCCATCACAGGATGAAGAACCCTCTTCTCCTATTAGTCCTCCATCAACCTCTCCCATACTGGAGGATGCCTTGACCACACCTACGCCATCAAGCCTACCTTCATCCGAAGACCTTACCTCACCTACTCCTCAAGCATACGTAGAAGGCATGATCATCCCTGCCATTTGCCCACTTGAGGAGCCACACTCTCTTATTTCTTCTCCACCAAGAGAAGACCCTGTCTCTTTGCCCATTTCGACCGGGGAAGACCCAGTCACGGTTTCCTCTTGCTTTTTGCCTGAGATTGTTATATCTCACTCACCTCCATCAACATCTAAACTCAAACCCACATCTAACCTCGCCTCACACAATAGTGGCCCTCGACCCAAACCAACGAAAGCCACTAGACCACACCAGAGGACTCCTCCCCCACCTTCGTCATTACCTTCAATCTTGGGCCCGTATCCATCCATTTTAATTGAAGTGCTTCCCACTCCCATATTTCATAGAGGCACATCGCCTCCATTACTCTCTCAACCTATCAGACATATATCTCCTTCAAAACATCAACCAACGTCTCTTATGCCTCTCAAACCAACGTCACCAACCCTCACTATAATAAAACATCTAGATCCGTTAGCAGGTTCGTATGCCTTGCTCTTACGGCAACTATTGCAGTCATCTCGCCTCAACCTCCCGCCTCTTAGACCATGTCAATCTCTTAGACCAAAACCACCCTGGTTTGACGACACTCACATTTGTGCATATCATCGCACGCTTGGACATGACACAGAGCACTATTATGCCCTCAAGGTCGCCATTCGCCAATATATGGAGAATGACACCTCTCTTCTTGACCACGTTATCAATAAGCCTTCAACACTGCCCCTCTCATCGACTCTCAGATCAAGACCCTCTTGGTTCAACAACTCTAAATACTGTCACTATCATCATACTCTGGGACATGACACTGAGCGTTGTTGTGCTCTTAAAGCTGTCATTCGTCAACAACAGAGAAAGAATTCCCTTCTCATCAAGGCTCCTCTTGACCACCCCTTCAATAAGACATCAACACCGACTCATACCTCTCCAACCTCGTCACCTAAATCGGGATCTCCATGCCAGACTATGGTCCCTTTGCTGCCTTTGACCCCCTTATTCGACATCAACACCATCCATCTGACCACTAAACCTCAACCGACCTTAACCAATCTGTCAAACATTCTCCCTACCCGCTGGGAGAATTCAACCTTCATCCAAGCCTCTCCCAACCTTTTAACCCAGTCTCGACCAGATATCAATCACTCTTTTAATCCTAAACCTCAACCAAATTTCCATCAACCCTACCTTTGACCAAACATTCGACCAGTCTCGACCAATCAACAATCAAATATCAATCAACCAAACATTCAACCAATCTTTTTATCAAAACATTCGACCAGTCTTGACCAATCAGCGACCATGTCAACCAATTTCACACTCATCAATCAACACGTGACCAATATGGAGTGAAATAAATGAGGCAAGTTTGCCCCTAATTGGCTCAGACCTTTTATTATCATGCACAAGTATGGATCAGGGACATATCATTTGTCTTCTCTCGATGGATGACCAGAACCTGAGCCTCTTAATGCGTTGCATCTGCGACCATTCTTCTGTTAGTCAAGTACTTGTTCACTTGACATTTACCTTGAGCTCGTCCCTTGAGCAATCCCCATCCTCTTCATCCTTATTCCTTTCAACCCTACTCCCCTTAACAAATCCTTTATAACCCTTTTATACAGTAGGAATGATTTGTCCTAATAAAAGGGAGCCCTTGACCCTCTATAGTCTTGTCCATGACTCACATTTCTGTCAAAAACAAATCAAGATGTCAAAATATCCAAGGTCACTAACTCAAATCAAAAGGCAGACTGCTCCCTCGAAGGATAGCTGTATTATCATTGCTGTAGCTAATAGACTGATCCCTCGAAGGATAGCTATTCAAAGCCCTTATATCTAAAGCAAAATATAGACCACTCCCTCGAAGGATGGCTATGACTAAATTCTTGCTACAAACAACAATCTTTTTCTGAAGCTTCCCGCATTGATCAGCTTCACAACATGACCACCTAGCAAATGACATCTCTCTGCAGGCTTCTCGCATTGATCAGTCTGCGCAAAAAAAAAAAAAGGGTCAAAGTTATCTCTGCTCTTAAAACGGGTTATCCTATCCTTCTCTTCCTATCACCTGCTCACGGGACTTCGAGCTCACTTAATGTCAAGTGATTCGATTACCACTCTAACACAACACTGGTCAACGATGTCATGCATGAACGGGGATTTTGTTCTAATAACCCCTATCTATGATGTCCCTTATAGTCCTTGTCAATGAAAGAGCAATTTGCCTTTCACCTTTTTCTCTATATTTTGGTCACCTTCAATCCAACCTTTTTTACCAATCAATTCAAACCCGCCAACTTCAACTTTTTCATCATTTTTATCATGACATCAGGCATCATCATTTTCTACTTCACATAGTTTCTATGGACACCAATACACATGGAAACTATCAACCAGACCCAATTTATGTTAAGCATAAACCAATACTTGCTGAAGCATAAATAGACTTCAATTCATTTTTAGCATATATCCATCATGACTATGGAAAATTGCTAGGGATGAAAGACCCTTGACCAATGTTACAGAATACCCCATTTGGAAAGGGCTGTGACATCTTTTTCTCCTCATCCTTTCGACATTTGACCACATCCAATCATCAACCATTTTGCCCCTAGTCTGAACTACATTGGTCTGAGGCCCTATGACTAGGGCTATGTAGGCAGCACTCAAATTTTTGAGGTTAGCTCGACCACCCTCATTTGTTCATCTCTCTGATGGACAAACCTTCTTTCCTCCTTTTTGACCATGACCAGTCTATTGACCACTTTGACCATGACCAATTCCATCCCTTTGACCATTCCTCCCTTTAGGGAGAACTACATTGGCCTGAGGCCCTTCACACAAGGGCTATGTAGGTAGCACTCAGATCACATGACATTTTTTGAGGTTAGCTCGGCCACATCCTTTCATCCATCCATCTGCCTCGACCAACGACCATTGGAGATCATACCTATCTCCTTCGACCTTGACCACTTCCAAGACAATGTTGCCTTGGTTGTTTTTGCATGTATGCTACCTCACAGCTGGTTAGCAAAATTGTGCGTAGACTTTTTTTAGACCCTCACAAGTATAGGATTGCAAGCCGGTTGATATGTACTACTTGTGACATTTTCGTGTTTCTGGGAGCACTTCCTGAGCCCAGGATACCTAGAAGATGATGACCATTTGGAGCTTTAGCTTAGATTGAGTGACCCGATCAGCAGACGACTAAATGCTGGGAATTGGTTACTTCAATTTTGGCACTCCTCGACCTTTGACCTGTGACAATTGACCTGACCATCTTGTGATGTGGTAAACATGCAATCATGACTTTTGCAGCGTTCACCCTCACCTTTTTTATCCATCTCTTCATCAAATCAGCACCTGATTCTCGGTTCCCTTCCCTCGACTCCTGCTTTGAGGGGGGAATAACTCATCCACAATCGAGGCAATCTATCTTTTTCCTATTTTGTCTTGCAGTTCATTCGAACAACCAACAAGATGAAATTGACCTTATCCATCACCTGGGGCAACCAACCTCCTGTTTTTGTCTTGCAGTTCGTCCAAAACAACCAACAAGACAAAAAGGGGCAAATGTAGACACCGAAATCGTGTCTACTCCCCTGGTCATTCCGCATTTTATTCTTCCATGCCTATTTCGCCCCTATCGACCATTTCCCTACTAGCCTTGACCCTGGCAGCGTGTAAAAATGAGCACAGAGCTAAAGCTAGACTCTATCCCCATTGTGCATCTGCCGACGATGGTCGTTACCCCGCCGATGTCACCGACGTCGATCAATTATCGGCCGACGTCGGCAATCCTACTGACGTCGGTCACCTTACCGTTATCCGTTATCAGTTTTCATTCGGTTCCCAATCAATTTCCCAAATGGTTATCGAACCGCCTCTCAAACCGCCCCTTGCCTTCATCAACATCCGCCGATCAATCCTGAAGGCTAATCAACTAATCAATCAATCAATCGAATCCCAAACTCTGACATTCTCACAGACTCTGGCAATCACATCAATCAACCTTGGCGATCAACTGACTCTAGCATCAACCAACTCCAGCATTCGACCAATCCGCATTAGCTTTGATCAACTTACGGCAATGCTTCAACAACTTCAACCATGGCTTTCATCACGTCTTCTAACAGGTAAGTATTTTCTCTGTTTATTTTCATTTCTTTTTTATTATTATTTGTTCATTATTTCTGTCATCTCAAATCTTCAAACCACAGACCTAAGTCCTGAGTCCCTTCTTTACATCCCTGCCCATAACTCTATCCAAACTCGACCAAAACCTCCAGATTCTATCCAAACCCGACCTTACCATGCCCAGACCTTGTCCTGACCTTATCTCAATTCTATTAGACCTTGTCCTGACCCTGTCTAGACCTTGTCCTGACCCTATCAAAACCCTGTCCTGACTCTATCAGACTTTCTGCAACTCACCCAGATTCTATCCGGAACCTGCCCCGACCAACATCGGTCACTACCCCGATCGATGCTGGCACTTTGACCGACGCTGACACCACAGAGACTGATGCTGGTGACTGTGCAAAACAGTGCTGCATATTAGGTACACACTTTATTTTTTTGTCTTTTATTTTTGTCATTTTATCTTTTATCACATCTACTTTCATCAAATATTCTACTTTTTTATCAGTGGGTTGATATCCTTCTAGGAAGTCTTCATACTTCTGGGATCGGGTGTTCGCCTGATAGCCCACCATATCCTTATCTGACGTTTTTCGTCTAGTCTCTTTTTCTTCGCAGGTGTCATTCCTCCACAGCCAAAGAGGAGAACCTTTCGACGTCTGATTTCGGTGTGCATGACTATATCAAGTATCTTCTAACCTTGACCATTTCCTTAGTTTCTCATTTCTTTATCTTTGAATGTGAAAGTGAAATTTACATAGAAACAGGAGGGTCCAAGTATCCTCATGCAAGTCAACATTAAATTTAGGGAGCTCCTTGATAATTACCTTTGATTTAGTAGTACGAGAGGGACGGGAAGATTCTTCAAGATTATTAACTTCAAGATCAGTAGTAAAGATATGAAAATAGTATTTAAGGGATATATATTGATTAAGACCTTCAATGAAAAGGATATTATCATAGAGAAGATCATCTTGAAGTGAAGAAGTGGCCAAAATAGGAGTTATGGAAATTTTGCCAGCTATGACTTACCTTTTAACAACTTTTTGTATGATGATGTAGAGATCAAATTCCATAAGTATGACCATCCAGTTGCCAATTCTATCTCCATGAAGAAAGTCTTTGGAGAAGAATAATAAAGGGGTTAGAGTGAATGATGACATAAGCAGTTTGGTATAAAATATATTGATGAATCTTTTTAGCTACAAAATAGATAGCAAGGATATCATGCTCAAATTTGGAATAATGTGTCTCATAATCAAGGAAGCCTTAGCTAATGTATTAATTATCATACTCTTTTCATGTATCATCTTATTGGGTAAGTAATGCCCCAACTAAAATAGGTGTGAAAGAAGTATAGAGAATCAATGCTTTATCATAGGAAGGTAGATGAAGTAATGAATCTTTCATATTATCGAAGGCTTTTTGATATGGATCCATCCATTCTAAATCTATACCTTTTTTGACAAGGGAATTGATGGAGTAAATGTGATAAGGAATTTTAGGAACAAATTGTATAATTGATCCAAGTTTTCCTAGATAAGTACAAATATCAAGAATATATCAAAGAATGGGCATGTTAACAATAACACTAATTTTGGCTGGGTCAACATTGATGCCATAGAGAGAGACTAAAAATCCTAAAAATTTAATGGATGTGACTCTAATAACACATTTGAAAGGATTAAGTCTAACTTTGTATTTAAGGAGGCAATTAAAGATGATATCAAGATCAGAAACATGGTTCTTATGATGTTTGGATTTAGCAATAAGATTATCTACATAAGTTTCAATAATTTTATAGATGAGATCATGAAAGATGTGAGCCATAGCACATTGGTAGGTAGCTCTAGCATTTTTAAGTTTGAAGGGAATTTTGATGTAACAATAGGTGCCCCATTCCATGGTGAAAGTAGTCTTATGTTGGTACTTATGAGTGATATGAATCTGATTGTATCCCAAGAAGACATCCATAAGAGATAACATTTTGTAACAAGCTGTGGAATTGACGATGACATCTATTGAAAGTAAGGGGAAGTTGTCCTTAGAAAAAGAAAGATTAAGGTTATGGAAATAAATAAAAATTAAGATGACCATGGTGACCTTTTTAATATGAATAATGTTAGAAACCCACTCAAAATAATCTACTAGTTTAATGAATTTAGCATCTAGTAATTTATTGATTTCCTTATGACATAGATTAGTAACTTTAGGTGGGAATTTGCATTGATTTTGATGCACTAGTTTAGCATCAGGATAAGTGATGATGTTATGAACCCTAATACTAGGGTCAATGCTAGGCATGTCTTGGTAGGAACAAGCAAATGCTTCTTGATATTTATCAAAGAATAAGCTAAATTTGTCATGCTCAGATGGTGAGAGTTCTTGAGAAATTGTGATTGGTTGAGGAGAAGATGGGGTACCACATTTGATATGAGTTATTTCTTTGATAAGCATGGAATTTACATATTTAAAATGGTAAGGTGCATTAGGCAAGGTTGAAATTGGATTTGATTTCAGATCAATGCTAGTGATAAATTTGTTAAGACAAGGAGTTTTATTCTTGAAATCTATATGTTTATGATGCTGCCAAGGAAGTTAAGGTTCTTGGGCATGAAGTAACTCAATAATAGATTCATCACTAGGAAAGGTAGTAAGCGGACTATAATATTCAACATCTACTTTAATATCTAAAATTTTATTACCATGGAGATCATATTCAAAATGAATCTGATGGACATCAATTGCCTTGGCATCTAGTGTAATTTTGGAAGTTGATGAAGAGGATGGATTCAAAGAGATGGGAATGTTAATATATTCAATGATGGGAGAATAAATTGAAGAAATTATAGGATCCATAGTAGGTATATAATATGTATAAGTGTCTATAGGTTCAAAAGGTGTAAGTTATTATACTACCCAAAGAGTATTAATAAGTGAAGAATTGGCAGGAGGTACATGACCCTCAATATCTAAGTCATGATTTGTAGATATGGTATGTACAACTTGATTAAAGGCATGAATTTGGGATAAAATATTTTGATAGTGATAGACATGCAAGTCTCTAGATTTATCTTGGGCCATGATATAGTTGTCATCATATGTTTGATAAATTGTACATGCTTAAGAATCAGGGGGAGTTTTAGAAGCTGAAATCCCAATGTTGTTAATGTATGAGGGGACATGGTAGGAGGATATTGGAATTATTTTTCCACTCAAAAATCATTGCAAGTGAAGGAATCTTCAATTAAATATGGCTCCTGAGCATTTCATGGAGGGGTAAATTTGGTAATCTCATCCATGATAGGAATAATATGATCTCAGGGTAAGAGAGAAGGAGGAAGCCAATCCAAAATATATGGAGGTCGCTTCTTAGTCTTGTAAGTGTGTTGAAACTCATTGGTCTCATCATAATTGAAATCCAAAAGATTAACTTAAAGATCAAGATTCATGTTAATGAACTTAGGTAAAGGAGAACTATTGATTTTAGAAATGATAGGAATTTGATATTGAGGCTTAGGATTGGGAAGCTAGATGGTCCATGGGTTGGGATCAACTTCATACTTATAACATTTTTTATTATGTAAGAATTTAATATATTGACTAATAGAACAGGTGATGGCCCTCATATAATGATTCTATAGATAACCAAGAAGAATGTTATAAGATAAAGGAAGATCAATGGCCATAAGCTTGGTTCTAACAGTCTTAGGTCTAATGGTCAATGGAAGCCAAATGTAGCCAAGTGGATTTTGCTTAGTCTTGTTAAAGCTACAACAAGTAAGACAAGTTTGTTTAAGATGATATTTGTTATAAATAAGTAATTGAATGAACCATAAGGATGTGACATTTATACCATAACCTTCATCAACTAGAAATTTTTAGATAAGGGTGGTATTAAAGACTACTTCGATAAAGAGAGGTAGATCATCGACATGAAAAATAATTTCATCATTAATCATGTCCTCTTCAATAAATTCAATTTAAGGCTTGGAATAAGGACACATAGTCTCAATGGTATTCATATTAGTTGGTTAAGAATTGATAGAAGGTGGTTCTTCATATATGGAATATGGATCTTCAATTTATTGAAGTTGTTGCATAAGAAATTTATGATGATAAGGTGAAGTGAAAACCAACTCAATACAAGGAATATCACAAGGCATAGAGTTGAGTTCTTCAAGAAAAATCCAATGTGATTTAGAATAACTAGTACAAGTTTTAGAAGACAAATTAGATTTAGGAGGTATAGATGTGGTGGGAGGATAGAAAGGAGGAAGTTGTTCCTTAGGTGATTCCAAATCATCATGAGTGGTAGTGGTATATTTAAGTAATTGTTATTCTAAAGATGGTTTCTTAGGCTTGGTAATAGGATTATTGTGAGCCAGTTTATGATCATAATTAACCTTAACAGTGTTGACATAATGAGAGTTGTTATAATATAGGTTATAATTGGCATCAATGGCACAAAATTGCTTAACATTTGATTGATTATTGTTTGAATAATATTTTTGATTAATAGAAGTAGAGGATTTAAAGTTTTGTCATTTTTGAGATTTAATGACATACTCTTGATGATGATGGAGTTTGATCATAGCCTCATGGTTGAATGAATCATCAACCATATAAGAAATGACACACTTAGTAACCCCTCTACAAGATTTATGAGAATGCCCAATGTCAGCGTGGAACCAATAAAATAGATTGGGATCATACCATTTAGGAGGAACATTAAGATAAATGAAAGGTTTTGAGGGTGGTAAAAATTGTTACATTTATTAAACTAAAATAGATATATGAGATGGTAAAGGAACATCATATTTGGAAACTCTAGGTTTGGTTTGGGAAGTATTACTAGTGATAGTGTTAGGATCTTAGAGTACAATTGATTACTTTTGTATAAGCAACTAAACATGGAATTGAAACCATAAGTAATAACTAACTAGAAATCAAAAACAACAAATAATAGGAGATACAAAAAACAGCCAATCTTATATTAAACTCTTCTAGAAGGAAATACAATGAATAAATCTCTCTCTCCTCACACCTCGCAGATGTACAGTAATTCTCCCTCAAGAGTTCTCTCTCTCTCTCTCTATCAATTACAACCAACTCAATTACTGAATTGTATTCTAGTAATCATGGAACAAGATTTTTAATAATCTTCTTGATTCTTCCAGATCTTCTTGATCTTGCTTATCTTGCTCAAATTACAATACTACCCCATGGGTCTCTTAAATAGAATTGAAAAGAAAACAATAATTAGAAAAATAGACTCAAGGCTAATTTTAGTCTTTACATGCAAACTAACTATTCTCCTAAAAATAGCAATTTTGGAAATGCACAGAAGTCAATGTCAGTCTAAAGATGACTGATGTCGACCGACCCCTAACCAATGTCAGTTGGTTCTAACCAATTCTACCAATGTCGATTAACCCCTAACCGATGTCAGTTGGTTCTGACCAATGCCGGTTACTATGTAAGCCTAACAACCTCCACTTAGCTCATTAGTGAAGCTTTTAGCTCCACAACTCAACAATCTCCCACTTAGAAATAAATAGTTACACCTATACCTGTATAGCAACATCCTCTAAACATCTCTAGCTTGTTTCTCCCTCTTCAAGTTGAATCTTGAAGACCAACAAAAGTTGAATGAAGATTCAACTTCTCCTTTGTTACTGGCTTTGTTAACATATCAGTAGGGTTCTTATCTGTATGGATCTTTTCCAGCTTCAACTATCCATCCTCTAATACCTGTCTAATGAAGTGGTACCTAAGTTGTATATGTTTGGTTCTTGAATGAAATCCTAAATTCTTTGCCAAATGAATTGCACTTTAACTATCACTGTATAATCTGCAACTCTCTTGTTCCTTTCCCAACTCTTCCATGAACTGAGTCATCCAAATCATTTCCTTACTAGCCTCTATGACTGCAATGTATCCTGCCTCTGTAGTAGACAAGGCAATAACCTTCTACAACTTTGAAATATAGCTAACCACCATTCCATCAATAGTGAACACATATCCTATGGTGCTTCTCCTACCATCCAAGACACATCTAAATCTACATACCCATGTAGAGAAGTGTTTGACCCTCCATAGCATAAATGCCTACTGTTGGTCCCTCTCAAATATCTGAGAATCCATTAAACTACTTTCTAGTGTTCCTTTCCTGGATTGGCCATAAACTTGTTGACAACTCCCACGACTTGGGAAATATCTGGTCTAGTACATACCATTACATACATCAAGCTCCCAAATACTGAAGCATATAGAACTCTACTCATGTACTCAACCTCATCATTTGATTTAGGACACTATTCTTTGCTCAACTTGAAGTGTCCAGCCATAGGTGTTCTTACTGGTTTTGCATCCTACATATTAAACCTCTCCAACACCTTATTCACATAATCCTCTTGAGACAAAATTAAACTGTGATTTTTCTTGTCTCTCTTAATACTCATGCCAAGGATTTTCTTTGCTGCTCCTAAATCCTTCATGGCAAATGTGTGAGCTAATTTTACCTTAAGCTCAATAATTTCTTGCATGTGTGAACCTGTAACAAGCATATCATCTACATACAATAACAAGATAATATAAATACCATTATCCAATCTATTAAAATAAACACAATGGTCAGATTGACATTTACGAAAGCCATGCTCTGTCATTAACCTGTCAAACCTCAAATACCATTATCTTGGAGCTTGCTTAAGACCATAAAAGCTTTTCTTCAACCTGCACACAAATTTATCCTTACCTTTAACCTCAAAACCTTTCAACTGATCCATATATATCTCTTCATCCAAATCTCCATGAATAAATGCTATCTTAACATCAAGCTGCTTAAGATGCAAATCCTCAATAGCAATTAAAGACAATACAGTCTGAATAGAAGTCATCTTTGCTACAGGAAA
This sequence comes from Torreya grandis, assembly GCA_037957365.1. Lineage (NCBI taxonomy): Eukaryota > Viridiplantae > Streptophyta > Pinopsida > Cupressales > Taxaceae > Torreya > Torreya grandis. The sequence goes on from JARHVA010008763.1 coordinate 325,415, forward strand.
AAAAAATTCACCAAAATCAATACCTAGTTTCTATGCAAATCCCTTTACTACCAACTTGGCCTTATGTCTCATTTGTCCATTCTCTCCTTCCTTTAACCTATATACCCATTTGTTTTTTAGTGATTTCTTTCTAACTATTAACTCAAATAAATCCCACGTATGGTTCTCTTTCAAGGAATCAATTTCCTCATTCATGCTGTGTTCCCACTATTTCCTAGATTCTACCTGCATTGCCTCATCAAAACTTTCTAGTTTTCCACCATCAGTGAGCAAAAAGTAGTATAAAGAAGGGGAATAATTAATTAGAGGTTTACTTACCCTTTTAGACCTCCTTATGGGTGTTTGAGACTCATTTACAACTTGTTGTCCACCCAAATTTCCTTTTGACAATGACCGATCCTAATCATCTCTGATCAATGTCAGTCTGCACCCGACTGATGTCGATTCCTCCTGATCGATGCCAATTTCCACCTGACCAATGTTAGTCTCCACCTGAATAATGTCGATTTCCACCTAATCAATGTTGGTCTCTATGTTTTTCTATGAGTGATGATTTTTACTCGTGAGCTCATTTTGGATCATAACCTCTTCCAAATCAAGATTGCCCTACTCAAAATTATTCAGCCTCTTGAGCTGATCACTGTACATCACCTTTTCATTGAAAACTACATCACGGCTTCTAATAATTTTATTAGTTTCTAAATTCCACAACTAAAATTTGAAATCTCCAAAACCATAACCAATGAAAGTGCACTGCATAGATTTAGCATCCAGCTTCTTTCTATTTTCTTTATCAATGTGCACAAAAGCTTCAAAACCAAAAACTCTGAGAAATGAAAGATCTACCTTTTTACCTATCCAAGCCTCTTTTAAAATTCCACCATCCAGTGTAGTAGAAGGTCCTCTGTTAATAAGGTAAACTGTAGTATCTACAGCTTCTGCCCAAAACTATAAGGGCAAACTAACATGCAACCTCATACTCTGCACACTCCATTATTATTCTATTCATCCTTTTAACAACTCCATTTTGCGGAGGTGTCCTTATAACCATTCTTTCCCTATGTATTCCACTCATAGAATAGTAACTATTGAATTTATTGCTACAGTACTCACCACCATTGTCAGATCTAAGGCACTTCAATCTCAAACCTGTTTCATTCTCAACCAAAGCTTTCCATTTCTTAAATGTATCAAAAACATTAGATTTCCTCTTTATGCAATAAACCCATACCTTTCTTGTAGCATCATCAATGAAAAAAACAAATTACTATGATCCTCTAATAGAAGCTACCTGAGCTAGTCCCCACACATCTGTGTGAACAAGCTCCAACTTGTGCTTCTTCTTTGTTGACCCAATTTTGAGAAACCTCACTTTCTTCTATTTCACAAAAATACAATGCTCACAAAAATCTAGATCTATGCTTTTCAAATCTGAAAGCTTACCTTTTGACTTAAGAACATTCATTCCCTTCTCACTCATGTGACCAAGCCTACAGTGCCACAACTTTGCACTACATCTGAAGTTGATAAAATAGAAGGAGAATAATCAGTAATACAAGTAGATAGATAAAGTGTACATACTCTCTTACCTTTTGCTAATACAAGTGCACCCTTGGAAACTTTCCAAGATTTAACTGTGAGAGTTACTATGCAACCCTCATCACCCAACTTTCCTACAGAAATTAGATTCCTCTTCAAGATGGGTACATGCATGACATCCTTCAACACCCATGTGCTATTATTTTGCAATTTCATCTGCACTTTTCCTTTGCCAACAATTTTACAAGGCTCATCATCCCCTAAATAAACTTTTCCAAAATCTCCATGGACATAATCATTGAATAATTCTCTATTTGGGGTTGCATGGAAAGAGGCACCAGAATTTAAAACCCATGATTATACTTTATTATCCAAAGAAAATACAAGATCATCCTATGCAACAATACCTACAACGTTTGCTTCTTTATTACCTTCATTCTGATTTTCTTTGTTATCCTTCAACCAACAATCTTTCTTTGCATGCCTTTTCTTTCCACAATTCCTGCAGGTTATTCTTCCATTTCTGGATTTGGATCTACTTCCCATCTTTGACCTTGATTTCCCTTGATTGCCCTTTTCTCTTTGCCTTCCCCTACTTTCAACACTTAAAGCATTACCTGATGTTTCCCCTGTGCTTTTCCTGTGAATTTTTTATTCAAGATTACACTAACAACATCATCAACTTTCAAGATATTTGAAGTAGATGCAGTATTTCTAACTACCATTACCAAACTATTCCAACTTTTAGGTAAAGATCATAAGATTAAGAGAGCCTTAATTTCATCATCAAAAACTATTTTGACTGAATTTAACTAATTTACTATTGTATGGAAATCATTAAGATGATTATATATAGATCCACCTTCTTGCATTTGCAAATTAAATTATTACATCATAAGATATACCTTATTCAAAGCTGACGGTTTTTCATATAAATTTTCCAAAGTATCCATTAACTCTACCGTTGTCTTTGCCTGTGATAAGTTGGAAAACACAGAAGCTGCCAGGCTCAATCTTATAGATCCAAGAGCCTTTCTATTAAGAACATTCCATTCTTCATCTTCCATATCTATGGGCTTCCTTGAAACCCAACCCAATGGTAAATACAGATCTTTTTTATACAGATAATCTTCAATCTGCATCCTCTATAATCGATAATTCTTGCCATTGAATTTCTCCATTCTTAGTTTACTTTCTTCTGTCATTGCTTTGCTCCCACTCAATCAGAAACCCCTGTGAGTGAATTCTATAATCAAAAAATACTAACACACTCTGATACCAATTGTTAGTGTATACACATAGCTTTGATACCAGTTGTTAGGATCTTAAAGTACAATTGATTACTTTTGTATAAGCAACTAAACACGAAATTGAAACCAGAAGTAATAAGTAACTAGAAATTAGAAATAGCAAATAATAGGAGATACAAGAAACAACCAATCTTGTATTAAACTCTTCCAAAGGGAAATACAATGAAGAAATCTCTCTCTCTTCACACCTCATAGATGTACAGTAATTCTCCCTCAAGAGTTCTCTATCTCTATCAATTACAGCCAACTCAATTACTGAATTGTATTCTAGCAATCATGAAACAAGATTTTTAATAATCTTCTTGATTCTTGCAGATCTTCTTGATCTTGCTTATCTTTCTCAAATTACAATATTTCCTCATGGGTCTCTTAAATAGAATTGAAAATCAAAAAATAATTAGAAAAATAGATTCAAGACTAATTTTAGTCTTTACATGCAAACTAACTATTCTCCTAAAAATAACAATTCTAGAAATGCACAGAAGTCGGTGTCAGTCTAAAGATGACCATTGTCGGCCAACCCTTAATCGATGTTAGTTGGTTCTGACTGATTTTGCTAATTTCGGTCGACCCCTAATCGATGTCGGTTGGTTATAACCAATGCCGGTTACTATGTAAGCCCAACAACCTCCACTTAGCTCATTAGTGAAGCTTTTAGCTCCACAACTCAACAGATAGCATTAGATGTTTGAAAATATCCTATAATAAGTTTATGATTGGGTTCAAATTTATTCATAAGAAAGTCTTGACACTTAGCTTGGTCAAGATCTTCATTAAGAGTTTTAGGAGCAAACATTGAAACCTTGAATTGAAGAGTGGGAGTAAGATAATTAATAAAGAGTTTGAATAAAATATCATTAGCCATATTATGATTAGATTTATGAGCCAAATATTTTCATCTTTTAATAAAGTCATGAGCTGATTCATTAGGAGATTGTTTAGCCTTTATGAAGTGATTAAGATAATTTTTAGGAAGATCATCATGTTGAGACTCTTTAACCAAAGGATTAACCAAATATTCAAGTTTCCAAATAGAATGTTGAGGAAATTGATTATACTATTCTAATACATCATCAGTGAAATTTTTGACTAATAGCTTAGTTGAGGTGAATGTATTATTTTGGATCCACTCTTTGTAAAGGTTGCCAAAGGCTTTCAGGAATGAAGCAGGGTCTTTAGTCTCATCATATTTGATAGTTAGAGTTATGTTACCAATATTAATGGATACAATGAAGGGAGATAAAGGATCATTTTGAATGGTTTGAATAACCTTGTTATTCGTGATGGGTTGATGAATAGAATTTCTTGAGGCATCCCTAAGAGGTGGAGGAATATATTTAGGATTAGTTTGAGGATGAATAAATAGAGGTTGATTAGTTACATTGATTAAATGTTGTTGAAATTGAATCATTTGATTGGTATTAAAGTTTTGCATGATGTTCATTTGTTGAATGAATTGAGCTAAGAGTTGGGTTGTGTCAGGAAGTGAGTTAGTTTTAGTTGGATCACTCCCCAAATTAGTGTTAGGGGAGGGTTATTAGTGGGATTATTAAAGAGATTTGTATCAATCACTCCCACATTAGTTTGGAGATTTTGAGAAGTGTATTGATAAGTATAAAAAGGATTGGATTCATCAACTTCTTCTTGAGGTGTTATTTGCACCATGTTATAGTTCATAGATGAATGAGAAGTGACCTAAGAGTGATGGTTCTATTGGGAGGAAAAGAGAAGAAGGAATGAACATCTCATATAGTATCTAAATGGATTTACGTTGTCCAAAAATATTATGATAGGATACCTCATTCTGACTAAAGAGAGATGAACAAGATTTAAAACTAGAGAAATGGGAAATTAGATTGAAAAATAAGAAAAGTAGGAAACAGAACTAGGTTGACTAGATCAACCTAGTATAGGAAATAGGGCTTGCAGACTAAACTAGGTTGACCAAGTCGATCTAGTGCAATGCATAGAAACTAGAAAAAGTAAAAGGTTGACTAGGTAGACCTAGTACGATGAACATGGAAGAGGAAAAGGTTGATAACAAGCTTGAAAATGAAACAATTTTTTTTTTAGCTAATCTGAGAAAGTAAGTACAGAAAGGAAACACACAATCAATTTAATTGACACTAGCTAATTTAATTGATGTACAAAAAGCAAAATATTGCACTAACATTAGATAATATAATATTTTACACACATAACTAATCAAAGAGTAATAAAACAACTTTTAAAGTAAAGTTAGCTACTTGGTCAACCTAGAATGTTGAGTAGATTATTAAGAATGATTTTAAATGTAAAGATAGATTGGCTATAAGCAAGGTATTAAATAGTAATCTATGGATAATTTTAGGTAAGTTTAGGATGAAAGGGACTATAGTGGAAATGATATAAGCTTGGTATTGGGGCATATGCCCTCACTTCACACACCACAAAAAGAAGGTTAATGGGTGATTAGCCAAAATATACCATTAACCACACTTTATACTTGACCAGAGAATCAAGTCAACTTCCCCCTTGGTGATGTAGTCTAAGTAGGTTGGCTTGGGTAGTCAAATTTTTAAATTCTTATTTATGTTTATGCGTTTTTTCCATTTGTGAAAAATAATAGAAATAGTGAAACTAAATGATTAATTGAAAATCCCCTAATTTGACTATGTGAGCTAATCTAAGCATGCAAACAACTAAAAAGAAAGATGTGATTAACATATATGGTTTATTCCAAATTTAAAATAAGGTATAGTTACGAAACTATATGGGTAATCATACATAATAGAGTTGATAGGGTCAAACCTTTATTATGGAAGCAAATTCTGAAAGTGAACTAGGTCGGTTAGGTCGACCTAGTTATTTTAGAAAACATAGAGCACATAACTAGGTCCACAAGGTCGACCTAGTTGATTATGTAGAGGTCATTTTGAAGACTACAAAATCTGAAAGGAAAGTACATAAATATAAAGATAAATAGGAATATAAATTAACCCAAATGTTTTATATATGAAAAGGAGAATATTGGTGATCAATAACCTTGGATAAAACTATCAAAAACCTACAAACAGGTTCAATCTGTTTGATCAAGCTATACAGGAACTTATTGAAAAAGTTCTAACAATGTACTAGATTAACCTGGTCAACATAGTAGGTTGGACTATAAGTATAAAACTCTAAAAAACTTGAACTATGTCAAGATGGTACATCTAGTTATCTAAATAGATTTTTTTAAGTTTTGAAACTTGTACAGGGTCAAGATGGTCGATCCAATTGCCTGTTCCTATAAACCTAAGAACAAAGATAAATAAATGGGTCAATAAGGTCGATCTATCATAGTAAAGATATGATAAAAATAATGATGAATAGAATTTAAATAAGTGAAATAAATATTTCAAGGGTTAGTTTCACATCAATTTCACTAGAATATATGTAATTGAAAATACATCATGTCCATAAATCAATCTTGGATCAGATGGGATAGAGCACACCTACACTTTTGATTGGGGGCATACAATTATTAAGCGGGATCATGACCAATGTGAGGATCCACTAGACCTAATTATGGGATCACTTGCCATAACACACCATGTGAGATAGGGTTCCAAATCTTATAGTCTAACACAATCACAAAATAACCCTCAAAGAGTCCTATGACTTAATATTTCACTAATCTAATAACAATAAAATTAAATCTAATCTAGTGTGCACCAAATCTTATGGCATAAAGTGGGGGTTAGTAAAGAAAAGTAATCAAAACATGCATAGATAACCTAAAATAAAGTAAGTATGAATAACACTATAATACATGAAATATGAAGAGTAATATTATTTGAGAAAACATGTGTGCTACTTCTATCTACTAAAACAAAGGAGAACAAAGTTAGAATATACTTACCTGAATGTCAGCTCATTGAGACTCAATCTCTCCCTTGGCCAATAGGGCTTTACAAGAGGTTGTTTTGGTTTGTAAGGATAACTTTGTTATGCCAAATAATCTAAGACCTATCCACAATACTTGATTCTCCAAAATAAGAAACCTAAGCTAAGCCTCCTCAAGTATAATGTATAAGAGAAGATTGTAAATAAGCATGATTGAAAAATAACTATTGATTACATATTTTAATAATGACCAAAATGACCTTGTATTTATAAGATAGATTTACCCTAAAATCATTTAGGAATGTTAGCTATGATAGGTCAACTCGGTCGACCTAGTATGTTTTTGAGCTAACTCACTAGGTATGTGTTAGGTCGATCGGGAGGCTAACAAATAAAAAGAGCTAAAATGTCCCTAAACTATACTAGGTTGACTAAGTTGATCTAGTATGTTGAACATGTTAAAATGATTCCAAGCAAGGAAATGAAAGGTATAAAGAGGAAAAATACTAGAATACTATGAAATGGAGGAGAAATAACTTAGGGAAAGGTTTTATGAACTAGTTTTATTGGTAATAATATGGTAAAAAGGGACAACAATCCTACGAAGCACCAATGGTATACCAACCCCTTTCTTGGTGCACCCCTTAGGATGTGAACTCAGAGAGATTGAGTCTTGATAGGATCATAAAAGATTTAAATCATAATTAATCAATAAATTTTTGAAAATATTATGTGTATACACATCCATTAATCTAAAAATGTGCTAAGATAAGAATAACCTTACTTGTGGGTTTTTAGAAGGGTTTTGGGCTGCTTATTTTATTAAAGATTTTTCATAAATCAAAGGCCTTAAAACAAAAAAATAATTCTTGGAATTTCAAAGGCATAAATTATTATATCCATACCCAATAGAACTTGATGCAACTCTCTTTACTCTTCATGAAGTGAACATTTGAAAATGGCCTTCACTAACTTGCAAAGAGCTAGATAGAGGAAATGAAATGGTTTTTGTCTTATTTAAACCTACCAATGTTGAAAAAATAGTTATTTGACCTTAAAAACATCATATGGACCTAACACTATCCATTTATGACCTGAAATGACCATCTCCATGTTGAAAAGTTGCTTTATAAGCCCTTGGCAAGTGTATTTCTATGTTATATTTAACTTTTTAAACCTTTAGAGGGCCCCACCACTTATTTTTCATTGAATTTAACCTAGATGAACATGTGCAAGGAATAAAAAAATATTAAATATCCTTGAAACATGTTACAAACCTCAAAATACACTTGATCCTTTTAGTTTACAAACGCAAACTTTATCTTAATTTATCTAAAACTACCTTAACCTTTTCTAAACATGAAATAACAATGTTTCCGTCTTACCGTATCTTATCTCTAGAAGATATCATCCATCATAAGACATCATTTCACCTTGGAAGTCAATACACCAATAATATCACCATGAAACATACCAAAACCTTGGTTAAGTGACCTCAAACTCTACTAAGATACCTTAATCTCTCCAAAACCCAAACAAGACATTCATGGAGGGGATTGATGATAATACTAGGGGTTTTGATTCACTCTTCTAGACCTTGAAAGAGACCTTTAGATGACCAAACACTTGAAAATTTACCTTCCTATAATAGGACATGACCTAGAAGTTAAGATAAAACTTATCAAAATCTCATAAGACTTGTCAACAAAGTTTTGGATTGTCCTCACTCATGGTGGCCAATTTTAGCTAACAAGCTCTCTTCACCCAAATGAAATTGATTCAATCTAATGGTTTCACTTCATATCAAGGGTAAAAACACTTTATATCCCTCTCATGGTTCTTCACACTTTTCATAACCTTTTCTAAGCTTCACATCAGACACACAAGGCCTATTCTTCAACCTCTTGCAAGCTGACCTATATGTCTTTACTCTAAGTTCATCCTTTTGTAAATTTGTCACAAAATGGAATTTAGTGCATTTAATATCCATGTATGTAGATATATACACACACACACATATACATACATACATACATACATATATATATATACATATATATATATATACATATATATATATATATATATATATATACATATAAATACATACATACATACATGTATGTATGTATGTATGTATGTATATATATATATATGTATGTATGTATGTATATATATATATATATGTATGTATATATATATGTATATATATGTTTGTATATATATATATGTATATATATGTATGTATATATATATATGTGTATGTATATATATGTGTATATATATATGTATATATCTATGTCTATATACATATATATATATATATATATATATATGTATATATATACATACATATATATATACATATATATGTATATGTATATATACATAAATACATACATATATATATATATATACACACACACACATATATATACATATATAAATATATATGTATATATATATATATGTATACATATGTATATATATATATATATACATATATATATACATATATATATATGTATATATATATATGTGTGTGTATATATATATATATGTATATATATATATACATATATACATATATATATATACATACATATATATATATATATATATATATACATATATATATATATATACACACACACATATATATATATATATATATATATGTATGTATGTATGTATATTAGGAATTATAATATTTTTTTATTATTTACCCAAATGATAAAGTCAATAATTTTTACCAGGAACTCTCAATATCAAACTTGTGGAGTTACATGGCATACTTAAGAACTTCATGGTCTACCTTTCAAGATTTGGCAAGGGTGACTGATGAAACATTTTACACCTAAGATATGATTAATTGGGATGATATAGATATATTATAACTATAATAAACCAATTTCATTATTGGTTTATTTAATATTAGGCCTCATATGTAGCATTACCCTCTTTAATTCTCAACAGGCCTAGTATATCTTCACCTAGTTTTAGTCTAAATAATGATTTTCCATTTCTAAGGAATCTAATCACTTTACGAAATTACATAGATTTATTTGTACTCAAATCAAACTTATTATCCCTTATAAAACACATAAACTTGTATTCCTTTCATCACTTTCTCTACGTGCAACATTTATCTAGGTAAGGTACTTGCAGAAGCCTGTAGGTACTTAACATGCTATTGAGGTTTCAAGACCTTATAAGATTTGAGGAAATTATTGGTGATATTTAATGGTATAGTAATTATTTATTCTTATTTATATATTTTTTAAATTTAGAAATAATTCATAACTTACCAAGAAACCCCTTCAATCCACACCTACAAACTTGACACATTTAGGTTGTCCTGCGTACATGTGATGTTTTCTTACAACTTAGACATATGTTTGGAATGATAAAAACCTAAGGGTATAGGTGATATTTTTAAAAAAAAATTATCATCACTCCCCAATCATTTTCATGGTTGGAAATTCCTTCATAACCTTAAGAATCTAGTTGTCATGTCTAATTAGCAAACTGAGGATATATTATTATTAGTACAACCAATGAACACTAGAAAATAAATAAAAATTGATGTTTTAGATCTAATTGGATCCTAAATATATGTTTTACAATCATTAACATGCATTAAATAAGATTTAAAGTGTCAATTTAAGATTAAAACTGTGCTAGTGGGGTTTTGGACACCCTAACACCTTAGAAATTATTCATAAAACATAACCCCTAAAACCCTCAAATAATGTATGAAATATTAAGCTAATGAGAGCATACATATAAAACCAATATAATTACCCAACTCTTCTTGGCATGCATGAACCAACATTGAGAAAACTTCCTTCTTAATCTTATGAATGAGACTTGTAAACATGATGGAGAGATGAGATAGCTTTATTCCTTTGTTGGGCCTAACACTTCTTCTTAATCATTAATTTGAGTCAGAGGTGACTAGAGAGAGCCTTTAAGGGGATTATAAGTCAATCCTTAATGATTTTTTTTGGAATGAAGACTCAATAAAGCATGTTTATTCAAGAATACTACCATTTCTTACCTTCTAACCCTATTAGAGCCATGAATCAAGTGATAATGGTGCTTCTCCTAACTTTTAATGTGATTGTATAATGTAATAATAGTATATCCATCTTCTTTATCCTATGATTTTTTGATCATTTCTCCATTTAGATGTTATAATCATGAGTAATGAAATTTTAAAGGTGAAATAACATTGGATGAGTATTTGACATCAATAATTTAGATGGATGGTAGGGAGAGTATGAAAAGATGTTTTCAAGTGTCAAATGGATTAAAAGATTCCCTTTTCACTTCATGACATGACATTGGATCTTTATGACTCTTGACAATGAATATTTTCACAAGGAGTGACTAGAAAAAAACATAAGACAATAGACCTTTATTACCTTAATTTATCCAAATTTACCTTAGTCCTTATTAAAAACTTTGGAGATGACCATATTGAGTGACGTTGATAACAAGACTAGGTGTTTTGACTCACTCTTTGACTAGGCTATCCTAAGAGATTCTGAAAGCAACTAGTAACAATACAATGCCCATCAATGGAAGATAAACCATGACTAATACAAACCCTCTCATAATTTAAGCTTAGAATCAATTTTTTGAAATAAAATTGCCTATGGTAGCCATTTTGGCTAACAATTGTATCATGATCAAAGATCCAGATACACCTAACATACTTAGGATATGAGTGGAGGGAAGTCCAAACATTTATATGTACATATATCATGTATCAAGCTATGCCTATATCACACTCAAATGAATCATGAAATACATGTCTATATAGGAAAGTAATGATATTCTATATACTAACATAGAACAAACAACATATGTATAAGAAATAATACCACTAGAATAATATTTATTTGTTTTTGGTATTTTTGAATTATTTGATATTTTTGAGATGTTTTATATTTTTTTAATTTTTTTTGGTATATTTATATGTTTTCAAACTTAGGTTGGATCATTTTCACTATTTGGAATATGGTTAAATAGGTGAAAACAGTGCATTACATGTTCTTCCTCATGATTTATATGTGAATTAAAAGAATGAATACCATCATGTGGTATATTAATCACTTTTATATCATCAAAAAAGGAGACACGTTGCAGATTTTTGTCAATTTTTTATTCCATCTAGTATAACCAAATAGTTCTCAATGTAAATGCATATTTTTATGTTTTTTTCATAAACCAAACCCTTATTTGAATCACTTTAGTACCAAAATTAGTTGGTATTTTTATGATTCCCTAGGAATCTTTCCAATTTCCTTTATGTTGTAAGTCTTTTAGATCAAATCCAAATTGTTGTAAACATGTTACACTATAAGTAGATTTTTTTTGTGTAGAATCAACATGGTTATGCCAAAAATAAGCACCACCTATGAATAATGCAATTTTTAGATCTTATTGAAATGGATGCTTCTTGATTTTTTCAACTTAAGTTGTTTGTTTTGGATGTGTATTTTGTCTTGGTCCCATGTTGAGTAATGATTTTAAATATACCATATTAATATGAGTAACACCACACAATTCACTAGGTAATTCATCTTCTTCATTTATATTTGGAATAAATTTTTTGTATTTGGAAGGAGAGATGTTAAGTTTGTTTAGATACTTGAGTATGAATGAAGCATATCTATGAGCATTTGAGTATAAATAGGTATATAGCTCATATTGATTACGTAATGACCTTTCCCTTAAAAGTGAGAGAAGACATCTACTAAATATGAATTGTAATTCAAAATCTAAGGGTCTACATGCTAAGGCATGTATTTCACTTTAAAATTGAATATCATAATCTTAAAGGGATTTATTATGATGTTTGAAACTATGAAAATTTTATAATGTAATCCTAGGCACCTTGTGTATGTTTAAATAAAAAAATAAGACATCCTATAATTGTGAAAATTTGGTTAATGAACCCTTATGTAAGATATAGAACCAATTTTGAGCTTCATTGGTGATTCTCATATAGAAGGGTTTTAATAATAGTTTGTCATATTTAGCCCATTGACAAAAATAATGTGCATATTTAATCATGTGACTAAATGGATATTTATGATGATAAAAAATAGGTATATGTGGTATTTTAAAACCTTATAAATAAGGATATTCAACTATACATTGTGAAATTGGTTGATTGTGGAATGAGGTAATATTGGCATTAGAATTGTGAGACATTTGAATTTGAAGTATATATACTTTGAATTTATCCAATAGTAATAATCATAGACATGATATCATCACTAGGAATGGTGGTGTTTATAAAATGTGTTATCATTGGTTATAATACTCCCCATCACTTTAATTTAGGAATATTATTATTACAATCCTCATGAATAACAAGTGGAAGTTCAAAATCATTGGGTTTAGGATATGTTTGTAATGGTATTAGATCTTTAAAATTTGTAAATTTTTGCCTATCCTTTGAAAATTCATCCACCTTTGGTAATGATATAGTGATTGGAAATTTAGGTGGATTTGGTAAAAGTACTTATTTTGGTATGTGAGGAACTTTTTTCATTTATGAACCTTTTGGAAGATAAAAATAATTTTGTTTAAAAAATGTGGCTGATATTAGTAAGAGTGATTTTTTTGGAACATTAGGATCTTTTGGCAATTTAGGTTTGTAATGCATCCATATTCATGGTGCCTTAATTATATTTGGCAAAGAATCCATGATATATTTATTTACCTTTCAAAAAGCTTTAATATCAAATGAAGTAAAGAGAGAATCATCACCCTTAATGAGGGTGATATTATTTGGAAATGTTGTAACTATGGGATTTTGAATCAATATACTTGAAATAAAATCTTGTTTATGACTAGTTTGTAAATACACCATGATATACTTATGGATTTTTAAAAAGTTATCATGATTAAATGAAGAATTTTTTTGATCATATGTAGCCAATTTGTTTGTATAAGGTAAAGGAAAAGGTTGTTTATCTTCCTTAAGATTATTCAACTCATCTCTTGGGATGGTGATGGAATGGACCTGGTAAGAGGGATGGTATATACCACCATTCAAATATTTGATATGACATGCTTGTGTTATTGGAGAGTTGTCAATGATATCATGATGATGTCATGGTGATTTAATGGATGTGTATAAGTGAGTGGATGAAGTGCCTTGATAGTCTAAGTGGTAATGACAAAGTGTGCAATGTGCTTGTCTTAATATGCTTAAAGGTGGCTTGGTTGATATTCAGTTTTGGCATGGATAGAGATGTTTAGGGATGATTATAGAGTATTGAGCATATGAAAGGGGTCTTATAAAAGGTTTTATATGATTTGAGTGCTTATGTGTATGAGTGTATTTCATCTGGTTGATCATTGTTTTCATCTAGAAATTTTGGGTCTAGTGGTAGAAAATCTAAGTAGACAATTTGCTGATGTCACCATTGCCACATATGGATGAGTCATGGTGAGTTGGTTATATGGTTATGATAATATTTATTCCTAGTTACTATGCACTAAATTTCAAGTCATGAAATGAAGTGAAACATAAGATATTTAAGTGCAAATTTGGGCTCCTAGGTAATTTGACAATGTTTTCCCATACTTAGACAAATTTGCAATGTGACAAGAAAAGCTAAGTAGGCATTTTGATATTGTTATATTTCACATGTGTGAATGTTTGAGGAGAAATTTATCATATGGGTTTATTAAATTTTATGCCTAGATGATTTTTGATAATTTTAAGGTCATGTGATGAAGTGCATCGAAATATATGCATGTGCAAAGTTGGCCTTCCAAACAATTCTTGACATAATTGGCTTTATGGTAGAAAAAATTTGAGTGAGCAGATTAATGGATTTATATCTCACATGTGTAAAAGTTTAAAGATAATTTTGACACATGGTTGGATTTATCTATTTATTAAGATCATATGGTCCAACTTTTAGAACATGAGAGTGAGAAAGGTAAAAGATATGAATATGCTAAGTTGGCCTTCTAGGTAGATAAGTAATGGTCCCCATATTCATTTTTGCATGATGTTAATGATCAAGACCAGATGGAGATCCAAAAGTTCACAAAAGTTCATACATCTATATCTATGGTACATAATAATTTAAATGGGTTAAAGTGTTTGATGCTTAAATTTAGTAAAGATCAAGTTCCTTACAAAAGGATCAATGGAGCGTGTTCTTTCCAAGATGTCAAGATGCAGTGAGATGGTGCCAAGTGTTCAATGTTTAATATATAATAGAGATAAATATAGAGCTTCTTCCAAGATATAATAGTGAGTAGGTATTTATACTGATCAATATCAATGGTTTTCATTAAATTCAAGAAGTTAAAATGATAGGTGTCTAGCATTATTAAGACAAGGACAATCTCAAAGAGATCAACAGAGCATGTGTGGTCAAGATTTGAAGATTGCACAAGATGAAGTCAATTGTTAGAGGTTTAACATTTGGGAATTGACAAACTACTATTTAAATCTTAAAGAAGATCAATAGTGAATGATCAATCTGAAGACATGAGGAAACAAGATGTGAGCATAGTGTTCAAGGTTTAACTTTGATCATTTGTATTTGAATATTTGAATTTAAAAAAGGAAAAACAAGTGCTTTGTATTTTGTCCATATCTTTTTATATAGGCTGAATTTACTCATATTATAAAAATATAACTTGTATAGGACTCCAAAGTGAATCTATAAATATATATTTAAAGATCTAAAAGTTTGTTTAGTCAAATTTATGAAGGTTCAAAGTTTATTGTGTTTTCATGCATGTTCTGCAAGTAACATGAGAAGGGTCATTGAGCTTGTGTTGATGTTGTTTTGATGTTTCATGTTGACATAGCTATTAGAGAGTGTTTTACACTATATTAGGATCATCTATATGGATTTTTGAGGTATGGTAAATATATATTGAGTATGAATATATCTTAATAAGTTGACTATGTGTTCATTCATGGTGTCCTTATGAACAAGGCTATTATTTGTGTTGATTGAGCTTGCATAGAAGAGTGAAATGATGATTTTAAGAATTTAATAATGTCAAAGGGGTCATGTAAAGTGGACCTATTTAATTATAAGTGGTCATATGTTCTTTTTTTCCTCAATGAAGTGCTAAATGGGTGAATAGGACTCTATGAGACATATAAGAGCTACACGTGCCTAACAAAAGGTGTAGTTACTTAAGGATGACTCATAAATGCTATGTCAAACCTATGTGGATAAAATTGAGATGTGTCTCAATTTGATATATGAATTAAGGGTTAAGGTAGCATGTCTATTGGTTTATTGAGATGGTGATGATCATAAATGCTTTATAAATAGTGAAATCAAAGAAGCTGATTTCTAGACTAGTAAGAGGTGTGTGCATGTGAGTATTATGGAGTGAAGGAGAGGGAGAGTTCCTAGTGGATGAGTTAATGAGAAGATCAAAGTGTGTACTAAGTTTATGAACTATTTATCATGTTTTTGATGTTATAATAGTGATTTTGTATGTTGAGAATGAGTGAAGAGGTCTAGGGTGACCCAAAAGGTGTCTTTGGATGCATTGAGTGTACAAAGTTGAAGAGAGATGATATACTTTGTATCTCAAATAGATTGGTAGGCAATAAATGTTTTAATAGATGTTATAATCATAGGTTTTGTTATGGTTTCTCAATATCTAGGGCGTTGCATCCTCCTTACAAGGTGAAACTTGCTAAAAATCTAGTTATTATCGTTGCTTAGCTAAACATGTGTTGTAGCACCTTGTGGGATTATAGTCTCAATAAATAAGGGATGCTAGTTCCTTGATCAGTTACTACTAGTATAAATTAGTTTTTTTTATTATATGGTAGTAGTCTAATTTTAGGTTCTCATGGGTTTTTTCCCCAAGAGGGTTTCCCATATATGTTATGTGTTAGGTCCTTGATCTTGCATTGTCTCTCTTGTTCATTGCTATGATTGATGTGTATGCTTCATGAATGCTTGTGGAGACTGACTAAGTGTTTGTAAGGATTTAAATTGAATTTTTATTTTTTAGGCTCATTGATTCACCTCCCTCTTAGTGATTGTACCACTAACCTATGCATTTGGAAAAAAATAATTGTAATCAATTTTTACTCTTTCCTTGATAGAAAGTTGGATAGTTTCATAATCATAGTCATAAAAACAATATATATTAACCATTGTGAAGGAAATAAATGAAAAAATTACTAAGAAAAAAGGTTAAGAGCATCAAATATAGAATACTTATGTGATAATGAAACTCATAGGTTAGGTTCACCAAATGTTTAATTCTAAATTTAGATATGTGTGGTTATCTAAGGTTAAAGGGTATTATATTAGATTTTACAGAAGGATGATGAGATAACTAATGATTAGTCTAGTTAATATAAATTTTAGAAAAAAATAGTATTCTAAATTTATACAATTGAGATTGCTAAAAATAGTAAAGTATAACTATTGATAAATATTGTAATGAATTGGAAACAAATGATACTAGAATAATATTAATTCACTAAATAAGTATAAATATAGAAATATATCATAATGATATGGAAATATAGCAGTAATTATGAATAATAGATAAGCCACTTTGAGGGGGAAACCTCTTAAATACTTGAAATAAGAATGAATACTCAAATATGATGATGAATAACTAACCCTACCTCCTATATATAGTCTAACAAGGCCATGTACCACCCATAAGCCAACCTACTAATTATATTAATGTATATAGAAATGTAAAATAATATGAAAAAGGGTTATATAAGACACAAGTTAGCTACACATATCCCTAGACATGCCAATGGTTAAGGGTATAACATGACCCTCCCCTTCAAAGCAACATTGTCCCCAATGTTGAAGTAATATCAGATGTTTTTTCATGAATGATTCATCCTCCCAAGTAGAATATTTAGAAGGAAGATTCTTTCATTTGATTAGATACTCAATAATTAGTCTAGATCATAATTTCTTAGTTCACCTTTAAAGGACTCCTTTAGGATCAATAATAACCCTCCCTTCCTCATCTAATTCTGGTAACTTAGTTTTAGTGGTAACTCTTTTTCAAATGACCTTATTAAGGCAAGATACATGCAATACTAGATGAATGTGAGTGGATGGAGGAAATTCCATCTTGTAGGCCACACTACCAATTTTTTGCAATATCTGATAAGGGCCATAATACTTGGGAGATAACTTATTATCCTTTTTCTATTGCCTTAAATACATCTTATTATATGGATGAAAAAAAACAAACACCCAATCACCAATTTCAAATTGCCTCTCACTCCTATGTTGATTTGCTTATTGCTTCATGTGATTCTAGGCCAAAGCTAAATTTTCATGCAAACTGTCAAGGATTTCTTGTTGATGCTAAGGGTGTACCTACACTGCATGCACCTTTTGGTGGGTCTTCAAGGGTGAAGTGAGGGATGGAGGATGGTATCCATACAATGCCATAAAACGAGACATTTTGGATGAATTATGCAATGAAGTATTATACCATCATTTAGCCAAGTGCAACACTGAACCCATTTATCTTATTTATATGACACAAAGCAATGAAGGTACCCTTATAAACACTTGTTTACTACCTCAATTTATCCATCGAATGAAGGATGATAGGATGAGTTATGATTCAATTGGGTTCCTAAACATGTGAATAATTCTATCAAAAAATTACTAGTGAATATGGGATCTTGATCATTGACAATAATCTTGGGAGTAACATGTAATTTTTGAACTATATTAAGGCAAAATATACTGTACTAGCCACCAATGGTTAAGATAAAGGAAAGAAATGAGCATACTTTGTGAGTATATCCAAAACAACCATGATAACATTTCTAGCTTTAAATCATGGTAACCTAGTAATGAAATCCATAAATACCTCTTCCCATTGTTGACTAGGGATAGATAAGGGCTATAAAATACCTAGGGTATTAATGGTTTCACCTTTATTTTACTAAAAAAACCATACATTTGGCCAAATAGTTTTATATATCCCCCTAGAGTCCTTTCTAAAAAAATCCTTCTTGACTTTATGATAGGTTTTTAAAAACCCTGATTGATCGTGAAGTGGATATGCATAAAGTTATTGAAGGATTTTTCATTTGAGAAGAGAATTTTGAGACATATATAATATATCTTTGTACCATAATGCATTCCCCTTCCATATAAACCTTTCAATACCATCTAAACGTTGTTTTAGATTTTGAATCAATATATGGGTAATACTATCATTCTCCCATTCTACCCTTACTTCCTTGAGGCAGTCTACTTGCCAAATGGTCATGGTACATAACAATACTTCAAATGATTCATATCTTCTAGATAATGCATCAGCCACCACATTTTCTTTTCCTTTCTTATAGACTATTTCAAAATTATAACCTAACATTTTCATCACCCATTTTTGTTTTTCTTCAAAGGATAACCATTGTTCCAAAAAATATTTAAGGCTATCATGATTAGTCTTTACTTGAAAGTGATGAACCAATAGATAAGGTCTCTATTGTTTAAATTCATGTATAATAGCCATCATATCTTTCTCATATATTTATTTGAGCTAGTTTTTATCCTTTAGTTAAAAAATTTCAAAGGAAATGGGCCTACCCTCTTGTATGAGTACTACACCCATACCATATCTAGAAGCATCACATTTAACCACAAAAGTTTTATAAAAATATGGATTATCCAATATTTGGGTGGTGTATAGAGACATTTTTAGTTGTTTAAATGCCTTGGTAGCTATATCAGTCCACTAGAAAGATTCTTTATTCAACAAGGAAGTGAGAGGTGTTGCAATACTACCATAGTGTTTGATAAACCTATGATAGTAACTATTTAGCCCCAAAAATCTCCTTAGTTGCTTAAGTGTCTTGGGAATATTATGATGGCTTGGATTTTTTTAGGATCAAATTTTACTTCCTCATGTTATATAATATGACCAAAATATTCCACTTCTTAAACTCTAAAATCACATTTGGATGGTTTAGCATATAACTGATGTTGCTCAAGAATTAAGAGTACCTGTTACACATGATGCAAGTGGTATTCCCAATTTTTGCTATAAATAAGGATGTCATCAAAAAATAAAAGTAAAAACTTTCTCAAAATGGCCTAAAAGCCATATTCATCAAACTCTAAAAGGTGGATGGTGCACTGGTGATACCAAAAGGCATGACCAAAAATTCACAATGGCCTTTGTGAGTATGAAAGGTTATTTTAGGAATGTCCTCTTAATGGATCTAGATTTGATGACACCTATAGTGAAGATTTAAGTTTCTAAAATAAATATCACCATGTAATTCATCTAGAAAATCATCAATTATAAGAATATGAAACTTATCTTTGATAGTGAATTTATTGAACTCTCTATAATCTGGGCACATCCTTCAAGTTTCATCCTTCTTTTGCACCATGAATACTAGAGAAGAATATTTACTTTGGGTATAGAGAATGGTTCCTGCCTCCAAAAAGTCTTGTACTATTTTTTCAATTTTACTCTTTTGGGCATAAGGATTTATGTATGGTTTAATGTTGGGTGTCGTACTTCAAAGATTGAGTCTGATGGCATGATAATGATTACAGTTAGGAGGAATACCTTTTGGTATGGGTAAAAAACAACTAGATTCTTATCTAATATTTTTTGTAACTCATAATAGTTTGAATCCTTAGTTTGTTAAACATCAATGGAAAACAAGAATGCCACAAATCCTTTAACACCCTTTTTTAGCATCTTAGTCATTTGATGTGACTAACCACTTATGGAGATTTAAATCTTAATCTTCTTAGTTCTATTGGATTGCCTTTAAAATAAAAATTCATGAATAGTTCATGGAAATTAATCACAATAGTAACCAATATGGTGAGCCATTATATTCCCAAAATAATGTTAGTCCTACCCATAGGAATAAAAAACATAGGAGAATCTAGCAAATAGTCCCCCATTACTAACTTCATACTATGGGATTTTATAGAAAAATTAATTGTACCACTATCTACAATCATGACTTAAAATTTTGGGTTTGGGTAGATGAAAAAATTCAAATGAGCAACCAACTTACTATTGATGAAATTATGTGTACTGCCTGAGTCAATCAACACTGTGACCATCTATTTCTTAATGAAACCCACCACCTTAAGATTCTGAGGAGTATAATGCAAGTGAATTGAAAGAGATAGTAGGTTTTAAATCTATAGCTTCATCCTTAGGTCCTTGAAAACCCTCACCAGATCCTTCCTCATCTTATTCATCCTCATTAGCCCCTTTAATGTAAAATAACTTCTTTTCAGCACATCGATGAACTTTGCTCTATTTTATGTCACAACCATAACACAACCCTTTGGAATGATTATCCTCAATTTATTTCAATGTCAATCTAATAGGTTGAGGCTATGATGGAGTTGGGAAGGTGTGTTTCCAACTAGTAGTGAAAGGATGACGTTTTATCATCTCTTTTTCTTCTACCAAGTGTGCCCTTGGTATAGCTTCAAATATAGTTATGGGGTTAAACATACAAACTTCAAATTAGATACTATCTTTTAGTCCACCCATAAAAAGATCAGTCAAATTTGCCTTAGTGATATCATACATACATAAGGATAGATTCTAAAATTGATGAATATAATCCTTCATTGTTCCTATTTGTCATAGTTTGTCTAACTGGTTAAAGTAGTTTTCAGAAAGATTACCCCAATAGTGAGGCATTAGTTCTTCATAGAATACTGACCATGTAATATGATCATCAGTCTTCTTATTTTGAAAATAAAACCATTGATACCAAACTAATGGCTTAGGTTATATATATATAGATATGACATAACCACCTTTTGAGAGTTAGGATTTTGGTGTTTCTGTCTAATTTTTGCTTTTTATTAAGTGTGAAAAGAAGAAACTAGTTAAGAAGGGTGTGTATAGAAATACTTGTTGAATACACACATGTTGAATGTAGACTTTGTGATAAATCATATTTGGCTAGGGAAGAATGACCTATAATAATAAATCACTACCACATAACTTGTTGGTTAGACAAGTAGTTGGGTGGATTGCCTAGTGTGAGCTAGATCTTAGAAATGAAAGCTTTATAGGAGGTTGTCAATCCACCTTCTTTGAAACACCTAAGTGAAAATGATAAAATAAATATATTTGCATTAAATTACTATAAAACTAATATAAAATACAACAAATGATAGCCAATTAATTGAGAAACTTAGATGCTTTTCTAAGTTAACCCAAATAAAGCAACTAGTTTGATTATACTAATGCTAAAAATTGGTTAAGGCAAGGTTGTGGTTTTGGGTTTGGTAATTTGATAAGGTTCAAAAGAATGGTTTGGTTGGGGTTGATTGAGACAATAAAATGAGATGGATGGATTATTTAAAAGGATAAAATAGCAAGTAACTAGGGTAGAGAAAGGATGAGGAGGTAAAGAGGGTGAAGGTGGCAAAGGTGCAAAGAGGGCAAATGAGGTAAATGGGATTACAATGGAAAAGGTAGTAAAGGAGGTCAATGGATTAAGATGGAAAGTAGATTAAGTGGTAGAGGTCAAGGTAATGAAGGGAAGGACTTAAGAAATTAATAAAATAAATAAAACTAAATAAGGTTACCTTGAGGCTTATTGGTGTGGTTGATGTTGTTGATGATGTGATGAAGGAGTCTTATAGTAATTTTGACAAAGCTTCATTTATTTGAATTATTTTTCTCTAAGATGTGGATGACCTCCAAAATTATGACCTCATTCAAACACTTGTAACAAGATGTTAATAACCAAATGCTAAGTTGTAACTTAACCTTGGGTGAAGGAGGGTGTGGTATTTATAATATTTATTGTGAAGAATCATGCTAAAAGAGGGAAAACTAGAAGTATGGCACAATTTTACATGTGGTTCATGAATTATTAAAAATATGAGGTTGGTGGGATTCCCACCTTGATCATGGGTCTCCCATTTGCATTGGTGTGTCTCCCACCTTACACATGAATCAAATTTTGAATAGGAATCATGCACATTGGTTTAAATGTGACCAAATAATTTTCACCACCCTTACTTGTCTTCATTCAAGAACTTAAAGAGATGTCACACAAAATGTGGTGCAATTTTCCATGTGGTGCATGAATGAGTCAAAAGATGAGGTTGGTGGGACTCCCACCTTGATCATGGGTCTCTCATTTAGGTTAAAAATTAAAAAATGGGTGCCCTTTGTCTTTAAAGAGGTAGGTATCTCATTTTAAGGTTATTTTCATGTGTGAAGGCAAAATATATGTTTAATGATGGATCCTTAAGGGAAAATTCACCATATTTCAAGGGGGACCCTTGTGATGCTTAAATGAGGTCATTAAGCACCTTGGTAAAGAGTCCCAAGTGGGGTATGATGTCCCACATCAAGCCACCTCACTTATAAGCTATGTCACTTTACAAATAACTTTTTATATCAATTTCCATGTCACATGCCAAGTCACTTACCATGTCATCATGAATAGTAATAATGGGTCCCATGGTGAATAGTGATAGTGAATAGTATTTTTGAATAATAATTTTATATGGTACTATATGAATAGGATAATAGTGATTTGGTTAGGTTAATAGGGGTTGGTTAAGGGTTAAGAAGGTTTAGAGGGTCTTTAGGGGGTCCTAAGCCATTTAGTCATCAAAAATTATAAGTGTGCAATTTTCTAGTGTCTACATTTGGCATAGATCAAATAAATTTTCAATTTGAATGATCCAAGTGAGTGTATCCTTACCATCAAACTTGCACAAATATAATTTTGGTAACATCTATTTTACCTCATATTGGTGGTGTTAGTATTTAGAGGATGAGGACCAAAAGGAAAAAGTGGAGGTTTTTTGAGTGGTGAGTGAGATGAAATGGTATTTAATTATGTCATGATTTGATACAATTGATTATTCATGCCATTAAGCTTCCCTTGCATTATTGATATTTGAGTTTGGAATTGCACATCCTTTTGCATATGGACATGTAGATTTGACTATATTTGAGAAATCATATCAGATGATTCAGACTCCATGTCATCCCCTAAAGGAGTTTTAGGGGTGTCTTTCCCTTTCCCCTATTTGTAGGTGTTAGGATCAGCCATACAAAGGCTTAATGATGAACCTTATTTTTCCCCATTGATCCAACTTTGACTAGGAATGTTTTTAAATATTTTGGCCTCAAATAAAAAATATCAAATAATAGACCCTAACTAATTTTTTCCAAGGTTTCTAAAAATGTAAATAAATTTGAATAGTTTTATAAATTATGAGATATGAAACAAATTATGAAAAACCCTAAAATGGTGATAAATTTTGAAAAATAGGTCCAAATGAGCTGAAATTTTAATGAAAACTTAAATTATTTCCCAAATCTCATAAAAAATTGTAGAGAAATTCACTACTATTTGTAAGACATATCCAAATTTCAAGATCTAGGGTTTTTTCCCTAATTATGGCCCAAATTGATGCTCTTATACTGCTTGGAATTATATTAATTAACCAAATAATTATATATATATATATATATATATATATATATCAATCTATCAAAATGATATGGAAATATAGTAGTAATTATGAATAATATATAAGCCATTTTGAGGGGGCAACCTCTTAAATGCTTGCAATAAGAATGAATACTCAAATATGATGATGAATAACTAACCCTACCTCTTATATATATTCTAACAAGGCCATGTGCCACCCATAGGCCAATCTAATTAGTATATTAATGCATATAGAAATGTAAAATAATATTCAAAAGGGTTATGCAAGCCATAATTTAGCTACAATTATCCCTAGGCACACCAATAGTTAAGGGCATAGTAGATATTTAGTTGCTTTACTATGTATATGTAGGTATGATCTATGATAGGCTATAAGTAGACTGGAAGATTATCATAGAATAGTCATCATATTTTTGGAATATTATTTTTGTGGCTTTGGATTCTTGCATCATATCTAGATAGTTGTGTTGATGTTAGTGTCTAACTTTAATGTAGGTGTCTTTTATAAAATATAGACTAGACATAGATGTGACCAATTAGAGCCTTTTAGGTTTTCTATTACATTTATTTTTATGTCTACAGATGGCACATAGAGTTTGTCACTCTTTATCAAATGAGCAAACCCTATCTTATTCACCCTTAGAGTGGTTATGGGAAATAAAGGTTAGTGGGATCATAGTATCAAGCTTCCCCAAGGACCCTTTTATTAGTGGGCACTACCTAATAGACAATACTTTTAAGAGGGCCTCATAATTATGTATTTATACCATACATGTTGGCTTGTGTGTGCATAATGATGCAATGTGTGATAATTAAAGACATCCAATGACCTATATTTTAAATTGGAAAATATGGATCATAAACTACTCTTCGAATGATTCAAACCTATGGAAATACTAATCCTATGATTTATATATAAATATGGATGAATAGGTCAAGTTTTCTCACTTGAATGATTGATTTTGTGCTTCTTGGTATGTTTCTTTGTGAGTTTTAGGTATTGTCTAAGTAAAAAATGAATGAGAGTTGATCTTGTTTATACCAATCCATTCTAGAAATATTTCACATTAAAGCACTTGGGTTGACATTTAGGATACATTTCATTTAAAAATTGGATGACTTTTGGGCCCTAGAGACTATGTTTTAAAATTTGACACTCGTGTGGACGTAGGTGTCTATTTGGGATGCAAATGTCTAGGAAGCTAGGAAATAGGTATAGATCTAAAACTAGTAGTGAAGGATAATAATCTAGTTTTGAGATGTTTGCATAGTCTAGAAGGCTTGGTCATAAGAATAAAAATGGTCAAATTAAGAGATAATTAATTTAAGAATAAATAGATAGTGAATGTGAGCCTTTCAGTAGTAGGAAGGTCTATAACTAAAACTACAATCATGATAGGTATTTTCCAAGTGTAAAATATTGAGGAACTACATAAATATAATTTTATTATCTACATTAAACTTATAAGGGATATATCACAAGCACCAATGACAATAATTAGTCATCCCAAAAGAGGGAAAAAATAAATGGTCATCTAAAAATAGGGGAAAGTAAATGGTCATCCCAAAATAAGGGGAAAGTAAATGATCATCCCAAAATAGGAAGAAAGTAAACAGCCATCCCAAAATAGGGGAAAGTAATGGAGAGATGAGTAATCATAATGAAACTAAGGTGAACTGATAATATGAAACCCAAGGGTGTTACCTAAGATATAAAAGAGAAACAAAGGATGAAATTAAGAAATTCAAAAGAAACAGAAAATAAATAATGATGTAATTAATGTGATATAAATGAGAAATAAATTTAAAAAAGTAAAGTGTTAAAAAATGAAAGAGAACTGTGATATAAAACAGATATGTGCAACAAGGCATAATAGATGATATATAAACATGAAATCTAATCATATGAAAATGTGAATAATAAATTTATATAATGCACATATGTGTTCATAAATGTTGATATAAATCTCAGCATACATTATCAATGACATCTAATAAATCTTATTGTAACTAGTATCTATCTCTAATAATAGTCTCTACTTTCTTAGAGAGTCATGTGAGGACTACCTAGAAGACACACTATATGGATAAGGTAGGAACATTGGAAAAAGGATGAGTGTGTGGGGACATCCTATGAAGGATTCTTAATGTGAGGAATTTATAGCATTAGGTTACTACTATCCTCTAATCTACTAGAAGGATTTGTTTAAGTAAAAGGTTTCCCCTTCATCTAAGAATTACCCTAGGATTATTGTTAAGAAGGATAAGGTGTAAGTATCAATATGTTTTGAAAGTGTTGTTTGATTACTCTAAATGTATCTATGTTATGTGTAGTGAATTGATGCCAAATAGATTATAATTCTACATTTTTGGGGATGTAATCTAGAGACATATTTGGGGGTGTAAAATTAGGGATGCTTGAAAACTAGATTGCTTCAAGATGAAAAGCATATAGGTACCACCAAATATCTCATTGATGGTTTGCATAATGAGTGTTCATACCTTAGAAAAAAAACATGCCTAGAAGTATTTGATTATGGTGGTCGACTATTTATGGTAGGAATTAAGCCCTACATTTTTTGTTGTGATAATAATATCTAGTATTCTTGACAATCTATAGCATAATGATTGAAAATATTATGTAACACATAATATGGATCTTCCAACCTATGTGGAAAACCATAGTGGGTTTTTTATGTAACCTTGTCAAAAAAATCATCATTATTGAAGCATATAAGGGTAGTATATAGAATTGGAACTACAACTACTTATTTTAGAGTTTGCCTTAGTGTGGGATAAATCAATTTAGCAAACATATTGATAGTAAGGGTTCTTGAGGGATCTAAAATTTTGGAAAACTACTATGGTCCCATCATGGAAAAATCAAAGAGAATACTCCAACATGGTTTAGAAGTAACTAGGGTATGACATGAAGAATCTGGAACATGATCCATCTCTGACCTATTAACACCAACCAAAGGAGGGATACTATTTGGTAAATTATAATGAGAGAAATTGATATAAACTAAATTAATACAATGATAAAATGAATAATAATTAATAGAGTGTTGAATATATGATCGATAATGAAGGATTTTGTATCCTTATCCTAATCATTGTTAGTTAAGTATGAGTAATCAAGGGAATAATCATCATCATAATCATGTGTATGAAGATAAATGTGGAGGGAATCAAACAATCTGTCACAAGATGAAGAGTGTGGATCCATATTTTTATGAATGACCATAGAATAAAGAAACTCATCAGTAATTTTATTATATGAAATATGTCATAAAGAAGGGGAAACTAAGCTATAATTATAACAACTACACTAGGTTTTACTAGAATAGGGTAGGATTTTTTTTATAAAATAATTACACAAATTCAATAAAAATATTCCATCAATATGAAAATAATATACAGTGATATTTAACTAAATACATTAGTTTTTAACTAACCATTATAATGTATATAACTAATCTATTTAGCTAATGATCACAATATCAAGATCAAGTACAATGCTTAATACAAAAATAAAAACTACATTTATTTAAAAACAATATTATTACAAATTCAACCATTATTGATACAGTGTTATAACCAACTATTTTAATGCTATAAATAATCAAATAATATAGTTTTAGTTTAATATAAGTCTTAATAATAATGTACAATGACATAATGCTCCATAGATCATGTTAGGCTCAATGAACTCACAATATCCATAAGTAATCACGAGTGTAGTCACTAGTGAAATACTACTGAGGGGAGGGAGAGCATCATCTGATTGATTTTCCATACCAACCATGGACCATTGATCCTCCACACAATATACCAACTAGGAAATGTCCCTCCCTTCACAAATAGGTAGATAATGATAGTGTTGGAATCATGACTGACAACTAGGACTTGTGTGTTGTAAGATAACTAATACATGTTTTATATCATAAATAAATATGTTGTAACATGATATCGTACTAAACATGTAAACTAAATTAAATAGATGAAATAATAATGTTTAACCATAAACACTAGTTTGGCCAAAATTTTCATGTAGTTATTGATCTCCAAGATCCATGAATTCAATATACACCACTCAATTGGATTACACCATATCTATGTATTAATGACACTATTTAAGTAAGTGGAATCCATCTCACCTACTTATTTAGGGTCATCAATATTGGATTATTTATTTATTTAATAATAATAAAACCAATGGTTCATAATGAAAATTCCTTACTAATAGATATAATATGTTCTAAACAAGGAAATCTCAAATACATTCATTTAATCTGTCAAATGCAATGTAATGAATCTAAACATCTTAATTATTCATATCATAATAAAATTATATTTTAAAAATTCATCAATAAAATCAAACCATCCAGGTAAGATATATATCATGACCTCAAGTTACCAGTATATTAACATATAAATCTAACTTAATGGTATTCATCCATATATCATGAATTTTCCAACTTATTAATTTATTTACATATACCAAAAGTACAACAAATAAGCTATTTAAAATATTAAAAAAATTGAATATGTTTTTATTAATCTTTAATAACACATAAGTAGAAGTTCATTCAAACCAATACACATATTTAACTTAGCCTTGGTATTTTAGGTAACAAAAACACCCATATATATTTGTTATATCAGGTAGGATATGAAACATTGAACATATTATGTATATCTATATATGTTACACATAAATTATATTTGTAATCAATCATCAAATCATAAGTATCCCATATATTTATATACCAAATCAAACACTTAGCTATATCTTATAAAAAATTTAATCAATAGACAATATTTAAATCCTTGTATATGATATACTTTAAAAATAGAAGAGTTGTCTACATAATTAAGAGTATCGTGTATAGCTAAAGATGCAATATAACAACATAAACAATGAATTAAATCCCTTTTATAGTTATAAACATACATTAAATAAATTCTTTTGGCTTTAATCTCTATTAATAAACCTAACAGACTATCTCTTGAATAACCAAATGCACACTATCATACATGAACTCAAACTTATCTATATATA
Organism: Torreya grandis; assembly: GCA_037957365.1. Lineage (NCBI taxonomy): Eukaryota > Viridiplantae > Streptophyta > Pinopsida > Cupressales > Taxaceae > Torreya > Torreya grandis. The sequence continues at coordinate 354,696 of JARHVA010008763.1, forward strand.
AAAGTTTCATTATAAGAAATATATATTTCAATTACTAAAATTTCCATATAGACACAACTAATTATATATTAATATATTTAAATATGACTTAGTTTAGTATGTTGTCAAAGACTTACAAGTATCATACATATATATGCCTAATCTAATACTCGGCCATGTTACTAATTCAATTATTTTCAATATCAATCAAGGATTGAACTAAAGTTATAAACTTGTGACTAAGTTCCATATAACTCACAATCCACACTAAATAACCAATATATCCTACATTTGAGACCATACCCAGCCACATCTACATGTAGGCAGACTTTATTATATAGAAAGATATATTTCAAATAACTATAGTCCTATAACTTCTTGAATACATATCTTAGTAAATAGGTTTCAAAGTATATAAATATGTATATATTCATAAATATAACCCAATATAACTAGGTTAATTCAATATAAATATAATCATTTATATCAAGTTTAAACCCAAAAAAGTTTATTGAAGATTTTATCTATTTTATATTTCACACCAAAATGAAAACTCAAAGTTATGCTACAGTGAATAAACATTCCCCTAAAGTCACCTCTTATGGTTCATACACAATAAAAACACATTGATAATGTAAGTGTAAGAACCATAGTCTTGAGTTTCACACACACACACACATGGATATATTCACATCATCGAGTCTTCTATTAGAGACTCATAGGATATATGAATATAACTCTATATATTTATATTATTCTGGTTATCTCCAAATTCAAGTTTCATTAATGAAACAAAACAAAACTTGTGTTAAAACTTCCTAAATTCCTTAAAATTTTATTTATTATAACCCTATACACATAGCCATGCCCTATGTGGGTTTAAATGACTTGGCCTAATTTATATAAGTTTCAACAAATATGCTTGAGAAATGAAAGGAATGATTCAATTTAAGTTCTCAAAAACTGAATTTAAACGCACATATTTAGTCATTCCCTTCATGGGTTTATATATTACAAAATCTTGACATGTTTTAAAATAACCCATTATAAATTTGCATATCGAGCAAAGGATTTAATACACTATTTAGTATACTGGGTTTAACCTCTATTGGGTTTATATATATAAACTCAAATAATAATAAAATTTACCCTTGAAAATGTTTAGGGTTTCAACTTGCCCAAATACATAGAATTTCAACATTAATAACTTAGTTAAATATTTTGGCTAAGAATTGATAACCAATTCAAACTAGGGTTTATGGAATCATATACCTGGTTCTATGGATGGCCAAGCCATCTATAGTACCAGGTATATAACTCTAATTTTATTAAATAAAAGAGAAATGAAAACTCTTAAAATATTTACTAGAATTACTTATTATAATTCCATACAACATTTTTATGAATTTAAATGACAAAACCTACTTGTTAAATAATATCAAAGTAATGATGACTAGCAATGTTTTTCCTCCAAATTTCCTTGAATTCCTTCCTTTTATCCTTGTTTATATCATGTCCTATAGGATTTTCTCCCTTCTCTTCTTATTCTAATACATTCTAATTTCATGCCAAAAAAACTCTACACTATCTCTGCCATAAGTCAAAGAAACCTAAATATAATTCACAATATACAAGTTATGTATATACATTTTGCCATGCAAAACCAAAATGAAGTGATTATTTTATAAGGTGGATCAATTAGATAAATTATACTCACACATAACCCTAACTCTATATCATTCTAAACATAATGATTCTTTGAATATTATTAACAATATTAATAATCTAAACCTTATGAATGTTAAAAATGACTTTCATCGAGGCCTTTAATCATTGCAACTCTAATTAACATTATTGATTTAGCATAAGGTCAATATAACTATTGTCAATAAATTAATACAAGATCATGCCCAATTATTTAACATTCCTTGATACTTAGTTAGCTAATATTCATTTAGAATTCAATGCAATTATATTCCCTTAGCAAGGTATAAATAAGACATTCATTTTTCCAAAACATTCGAATATATATCCAAAGGCAACAAAAAAGACACTCACAAATTTCAAAGCATACATGAAGGCAATCATCATCATGTGAATAAATCAAAGTAAGATAACATAATTGTAAACACACAACCATGCTCAAGTATAGTAACCATGATTATAATAGAAAGTGACTATAAGGTATCTAAGTCAAACACTAATCAAGATCATAATATACTATTGTGGTGTGTGTGGGTTATTAATTTTCATTCTTTATTCCCTAATGCCTTTATCTACACCACCCTCTCTGATTATTCCCTCCCTCTATCATAGTAAAAGAGATTCATCTATCCTACATCCATCTTAAAACATTAAAGGTAGTTAACCTGAATCAATATATAATCTATAATATATTATTGTAATGAGCTAAATAAACATGATCATCATGTACATATCAAACAAGTAAAACTAACTCAACAAGTTAAAAATCATGTAAATAATCTACATATAAATGTATATAGATCAGTATATGAAATTCATCTTAACTTAAACATTATTTAGCTAATAAATAACCAATATATAACCATATAACAACTAATCAGTAATTTATCAAGTCTAGAGAGGAATTGGGATGTGACACCTTCCACCCTAAAGTTGGTCATCATCCCAATGACATTTATTCCAACATAAGTTATGAAAATAAACATTATACAACACAAAATTAAATAATATCCAAAAACATATTACGTAAATAAATGTGAAAACAACCTATAAAACTCATCGTAATCCTCTTAGGTGGTAATATCTATAAAATATTGGTCCCACTAGACCTTGTACTATGACACTTCTTTATTATGAAAAGTGAGTTAGTGAGTGTCAATTATTATGATTGATTATACTATGACCACCCTGAGATCCAAAACTTATATAGCATTCAAATATAACACATGAGAAGGATCAAAAACATAGTTTTTAAGATAGGACACATGGAAAATACTATGTAAAAGAGCTAGAGATGGTGGAAAAGAAAGGCTATACACTATAGGATTGATCACTTCCTAAACCTTGAAGGGTACCACATATATTGGTGAAAGCTTCACTAATTTTCCAAACTTAATTGAGCTTTTTTGAGTCTTAACCCATAGAATTACTTTATCACTAAGAAAAAAATGCCTTGTTGTTCTTTTTAGATCAGCATAACTTTTATGTCTATCATTGGCCTAGGAAATTAGTACACCTATTTCATGAATCTGTTCACAAGCATAGATGTATCATTTATCAAGTTTCCTAGTATGAAGTAAGCTACCTTGGTTAGTTTATCTACTACCACTAAGATCATATCATGATGGTTCTATGATAACTAGAACCCTTGGAAAAAATCCATGCTAGTCACTTGCCTATTTTATTATGGTATATCATGAGGATATAACAATCTTACCAGATGCACATGCTCAACCTTCACATGATAAAATTCTAAACAACGAGATGTAAACTCCACTGCATCCTTTTTGACCCCTTTCTAGAAATAGAGAGGTCTTAGCTTAGACACGAGCTTAGTTACACCAGGATGTCTTGAATATGGGGTATTATGAAATTAATTTATCACCATGATATTTAAATTTTATTTATCAGGTATATACATCCTACCATTGTACTTCAAAAGACCATCACTCTCTAACTTAAATCCTTTAAACTTGGGATTCAGAGCATTTTATGATAATCCTTTCTTGACCTATTCATAGAACTCATCTCTAAGGGAGAATTTAATTACCTGATAACATAAAGTACTCCTGATAATATCTAAGGCTATTATGTACCTTCTATGACTTAGGGCATCTATAAATCTATTTTCCTTACCCTTGATATAGTTAATATCAAATTTGTAATTACATAAAAATTCTAACCAACATCTCTGATGTGTATTTAGGATCAATTGGGTAAAGATGTAATTGAGTCCCAAGTTATCAGTCTTGAGCTCAAATGGTTTCCATTACAGATAATACCTCTAAACTTGAAAGGCATGCACTATTATAGCAAGTTCCAGATCATGAGGGGTATAATTCACCTCATAAGGCTTAAGTTTTTTGGACACATATGCTATAATTGAAGTATATTGCATAATAAATCATCCAAGTCCATCACTAGATGCATCCATGATTACAAAGAACTAACCATTTAGATTAGGAACTATTAGCATAGGTGCCAAAGTAAACCTTCTTTCCAGCTCCTAAAAGGCTTTTTCACACTTGTCTAGCCAAACAAAACTCTGATTCTTCTATTGGAGAGAGGTAATTGGGTTATATATCTTTGAGAAATTTGGAATAAATTTTCTATAATAACCTACTAAACCCTTACAAATTCTCACCTCATGTACATTTTTAGGCACTAACCATTCCATTATAGCTCTTATATTCACTGGATCAATTAAAACTCCATTCAAAAATATACTATGTCCCAAATCTTACACTTTTTACTAGAAAAATGCACATTTGGACAATGTGTCATATCTTTTGTACTTTTGTAAATGTTACAAAACTAGTTCTAGATGTTGAAGATGTTCTTCCTCATTCTTAAAGTATGTGAGGATATCATCTAGAAAAACCAACACAAAGTGATCTAGATAATCCCTAAACACACTATTCATGAGATTCATAAATGTTGTTAGAGAATTTGTTAACCCAAAAGGCAACATTGTGAACTCATAGTGCCCATATTGAGTTTTGAATGTTGTTTTAGGAATATCCCCATCTTTAATTCTTAGCTAATGATGGCCTATTCAAAGATAAATCTTAGAAAAGAATTTTACCCCTCACATCTGATCAAATAGATCATCAATGTGAGGTAATAGATAACTATTTTTTTATTTTTGCCTTGTTCAACATCCTATAATAAATACACAGGTGAAGATTACCATAATTATTTTTGATGAACACCATCAATATATCCCATGGTGAAACACTTGGTCGAATTAACCCTTTTGATAACAAATCCTAAATTTTAGCCTTCAACTCAACCAATTTGGTAGTTATCATCTTGTATGGTGACTTGAATTATAGTTCAAATCTAGGTATGATGTTAATCAAGAAATCAAACTCACATTTGGGTAGTAATTCTAGTAATTCCTATGGAAACACATCCTAAAAGTTTATAATAAAAGTATAATTCTCAATGGATGGTTCCTTAGATTCCTCCATCTCATTTACTTTAACAATAAATGCTTGACATCCTTTCCTCTTAGCCTTCTTGAGTTGAATTTCAAAAAATTGCCTAAGCTTCAAATCTCTTTTCTCGCCCTAAAGTTATGTCTAATTTCTAAAATCCTCTTAGCACTCTACCTTATTTAGATAGAAATCAACCTTATCTTTATGATCCATAATCCAATTAACTCTTAAGATCACACCATATGACCCTAGTGGTACAAAATATAGATCGACTATTGTAGTGAATTCAAGCAGCTTTATTTTAGCTTCCACTAGACACTTGTCAACATTAACCTTTGATTCATTCCCATACTATACTAACTAAGCACTTGTCATAATTATAACTTTTTAAGATAAATTATTAAGCATTATAGGAATAATAAAACATTTAGTATTCCTATTTTAAATCAAAATAGAAATTGGATGATCAAAAAAATACCTATCAGTTCAATAAGAAAATATTAGAACATAATTTGATAATTGTTAATAACTACATGAATTTTATACTAAAAATTTACATGTTTCAAATTATAACCCTTGTTCTTTCCATCTGATTTACCTTGAGTACACTCTCTATCATAATGATCACCTCTATAGATGAAGCATCCCCTAGGTGGTCATCTCCTATATGATTATTAGTTTCCCTTGAAACCATTTCTAGGTTTCCTATTTCCTAAGCTACTATTAACTTAGCATTTTGGTTCTTAAATTGGCTCTTGGAGTCTTCACTCTTTTAATTTTTATTTTTTAAAGTCATTTTATGACCTCCAAATTTGTTCTTGAATTTATCTCTAACTTGAGCAAGATATTTTCGCTTCTACTCCTTCTTAACTTCCTTATTGAATATATGAACCATGGTAGATGTACCATGCACATTGACCTCATAACCAATTTGGGGTTTTAATCCCATAATGAACTTCCTGATTCAAAACCTCTCATCCACCTAATACTATGGAACATATTTTAGTAACCTAGTGAATTTATCTCAATATTCATTCATGTAAAGGTCTCCTTTCTTAATGTTATAAAAATTCATTAGTTTATGATCAAAATATAGCTGAGGAAGCCACCATGACCTAAACAATGTCATGAACTATTCCCAAGTGGTAGTGGTAGAGTCAAGGTTCATCTCAAGATTCTTGTTGCTTCTCCAGCAAGCTGATATGCTTCCCAAACTACTTTGGTGACTTTTAATTAATATCTAATATTGAAATACTTTTCCCTCTCTGTCATCTATGCTTTAGCTCCATCTCCCAGAATGGTTCCATTAAAGTTGGGTGGATTCACCTTTTTCATATCCCATGCCAACTCTGTAGCCATTAAAGCTTTGGCATCTTGTGGTAATTCCTCACACTTCTACTCTTAAGGATTTTTCTACTTAACAAGATGATTTTCAAGTTCTTCCTGAACAATGTACTCAACATGCCCATGTACTTTCTACTCTAAGGTCATGATTCAGTCCCTAGTTTTGTGCATGGTTGCAAGGAACTGATCCAACTTCACAACTTGTTTAGTAATGAATTGATTTGGAGCCGCTTGAGGATTAGAGTTTGAGGTACCCTCACTTCTAGGTCAAACATGCACCAATTTTATTCCTAATTAACATGAGAATACATTTACATTAGTGGACTCATTATATCCTAGAGTTTGAAACTCAACTCTAATACTGCAATGTAACAATCATATTGGGTTTTACTATAATATTTTAAAACTTATTTAAAAAATAATAATTACAAAAATTCAATAAATAGATTCCACCATGATGAAACCAACATACAATGATCCTTAACTAAATACATTAGTTTTTAGCTAACCACTATAAGGTCTTTTTGATATATTTTGAACCAAAATTGTTAGAACATCTAGTACCCTAAGGGAGACCCATTCATTTATTTTTGTAAAAAGGCCTTAAAGTGACTTAAGATACCTTTTTTCTCAAGCCTAGTAAAAACTAGAGATTTGGGTACAATTTACAACTTACAAAGTTGAAAATTACAATCAAACCTCTACTTCTCACTTTACATATACCAAGGAAAAAAATTAGATATTTGGATGCAATTTTCAACATTGAAAGTTGAAAAATACATCCCAACCTCATCTTCCTACTCATCTGATGACCGATAAAAACTAGAACTTTGATCATAATTTGCAACTTTGAGAGCTGTAAATTGTAAATAAAACCCCACTTTCTACCAATCACATTGCCAATAGAAAAAATAGATTTAAAATGCAATTTACAACTTCTAAACTTGAAAATTGTAATCAAACCTCTACTTCCCACTCATCTAACTCCTAATAGAAATTATAACTCTAGTTACAATTTGAAACTTTGTAAATTACAGATTACAATCAAAGTTTTGCTTTCTACCGATTACCCTTCCCATAGAAAATATAACTCCAGTTACAATTTAAAACTTTTGAAGTTGAAAATTACACCTTAGGGTCCACTTTTCTACTTCCAGTTCACCAAACCACCTATAAAAAAGAAAAAGTTGAGTGAAAAATGCAATTTTACAAAATTGTAAAATTATGCCACAAATTCAAAACTCTTACCATTTCTCCCAACCATCAAATTAAATGGAATTAATTATAGGGTTATATTAATGAAATTAGGGTTTAATGGAGGTCATTGTTAACTTTTCACATTGGATAAATGGATCTCTATGTCAAGCGACCCTTGCCAAGCCATGACCCACCTATGCTAAGTAATGACATGCCTTGCCAATGCAGCACCAAACCACAACCACCATTTCCATCCCCTATAAATGGTATTCCTATTCTCTCCTCATATTTTCTAAAATCATTGTTATCTTTTGTAAAAAAAGCATATTTTTCCATTTTCATGCAAGAAACTAGTTTTTTTCCATTTTGCTCATTTTCCTTCTTGTTTTTTACTTGCTTGCATTTTCCCAAAGTTGTTTGCATTCATTGATATTTTTCCAATCATTTTTTAAGAATCTAGGGTTTTTTAAGATTTATTAAAATATATAATATTATCTTAAATATCCCTTACATAGACCCCATAATGTTTTGACCTAAAAAAACAACTATGAGGCCCCACATAGATCTAACTTGTAAAAGCAACCCTGAGACTCCATGGAAAATCCCTTTAAAAAAGTAACTCCAAATCCGTGTCGATGATCAATAAAAAATCAAAAACCCATAGGAAATTTTATTAGACATTTAAAGTGAATTTATGAGTCCAAAACCTACCAAAAATTTTTAACTATGATTGCAACTCCAAAACCTATTGAACCTTTTACTTGCGATTGAAACTCCAAAACCAACCAGATATTTGACCAAAAATTGTAACTCCAAAACCCACTAGCTCTTCAGTTGGATTTCCTAAATAAATTTTACCAAAACCTATGTTTGTGAGAGAAATTAAGTTCAAATCTAAGGGACATAATATCCCATTTATCTTGGACTCCAACATAAATTAAATCACAGACACAAACCTAGGTCAAATAAACCTTATTGATTTCTAGACAAGAGTGAATGTTGAATTCAAAAATGATTAGATTCAAAGCATTTAAGAATATGTATTTCCACAAGTATCACCCTTCCCATTATTAGTGTAGATCCTTGAAATTTTGTTCATGTTGGAAAAGAACCATGATTCAAAAAAGAGAGAAGTAGTGAATGACAAGGAAGAAAGGATTTTAAACCTAGACCTTGACTTCATTAATACAATATTCCTAATTCCAGAGTATGAGAGATGTCTTTATATAACCCCTAACTCATCTAATAATTTTTATCAATATAATAACATTAAATGTCTAAGGGTCCTCAACAAATAATGGCTAAAAGTCTTTATCCCACATTTATAAGACTGCTTAAAACCCTAGCAAGAATAGACTTCAAGGAGGAAGTGGGTGACATAATCATACTCTTACATAGAGTTACTAGGAATATAGATGTTAAAAACTTTTAATATTGGGTATACCAATACATATAGGTGATCTAAAAAATAAATATTATATCCAATGGGCCTAGTTTATCTATAACTCCATGCACAAATAATTGGTGGAAGTCCAAAATATAGGGAAGTTTTACATGACTTCATAGTCTACATATTATCAAAGGGAAGGGATTTTCCAAGTTTGAACATAGTAACCAACCAAGTCAACAAGGTATTTAAATAGTATCCTAACCTCACCCTAGAGGAAAGTATATAACATTTTAGAAGGGTAAATGATGCATTCATATACTACATCATAATTATGTTTGACAGAGCTAGAAAATAGGAGATTCTTTGATGCTTCAACTTTTGAGATCAAAAATTCAAGATCATATTTCATTCAATTCCCAACATATTCATACATCAGAGTAGGAGGATTTAGTGATTGTCCTTATACCCTCCCAAGGTATGTAAGTGAAAAATGGGTTCTAATGAAACTTGTGAGGTATCTTGTAAAGACTCATAAATTATTATAAAGCAAACATAAGTCAAGAATCCATTTCCCCATCAGTATATGGAGGTATACATGTCCTTCTCCATCAAAATCCAAATGTGTAAATGTTGATATGACTCAAATAACCTTAAGATATCTTAATGTAAGGCCATTTTATGATGTGACTGACAAAATTACTAGTATATTGGGGATCATAATATATTCTCACATTCCCTATTACAAATATTACTTATAAGACATGCATGATGAAGAATAAGAAGTGAGACTAATATATTATTCTAAGATGACCTTAGAGCAAATCAAAACTTATAACATGGTACTAGTGCCTCAAGACTTAATAGATGATGAATTTATATTTGATAGGGTTTACTTTGATAACAAGATCTTTTCTCAACCTCTTCCATCAGTTAGATGGTCCATACCTAAGTCCTTCTCATTGATGGATATGACCACCAATGAAATAAATAGGATAATTAACTAGATAAGAAGTAAAGGGGTCAAGGTTACCAAGGAAACCTTGAGCATCAATGATAAGTTGAGAGAAGTCAAAGAAAAAGGTATGGTAATAACAATAGAAGGTTATAGTAGTAGAACTCAAGTAGAATAGGAAAATACACTAGTGGTATCACATAAGAGGAAATAAAAATAAAAGGCTAAAATAGGTCAATCTAGTAGCCAAAGAACAACATCACCTTAAATGGATTAGCCAATTCTAACTACCACAAAAGACATAGTTGTTGCATAAGCACAAATAGTTCCTCCTCTTTTATTTACCATTTCACCAACTATGGTACCTCCTCATTTTGTCTCCACTCCATAATCACCTTAAATAATGGCCCCCTCCATTATTACTAGCTCACTTGTGCCAATGACTCCATTAATAATAGGCCAATAAATATAGTTGGACACTCAAGATTCACTTTCATTCCCCTATTCCGTAATTACTTCCATCTAATACCCAACATCCACCATCAATACATTAATCACTAACACCACATATTAGTACATGGATACAAATTTAGTCATCATAAATACAATCCCACTAGCCATCCCAAACAATAGGGTAACTACTACTTCATTTTTATCTCCCATCACTTTCCCCATTTTGTCAACCTTGAGTATCCCCACCACTTTGATTGATTAATTCACTACCCTAGATTCAACACTTCCATAGGTTCCCTTATCTCAACTACCCATGGCTACCACCTAACTTGTGTCACTTGTAGTTCTTGCACCCTTAGTAGGCACATCCATTTCCACTATAACTATTTTTTCCATTTCCACAATAACCCAAACCCCCACTAAAGAGATAGAGATAGAGGAAATCAATGATACAACTATGGCTACTCAACCCACATATGGAGAATAAATTGACAAAACATCACCTAATGCTTCAATGCCCATATTAGTGATATATATAATAATCGTCATAATAATCACCAATGTAACAACATCAGCTACATATTCATAGTTGATAGTGCCAAGATCATAGGATGCCACTCCAAGCTAGCTAGTGCAATCAATAGGGAATAATTAGAAAAAAATTGTGTCTCTTATCACACTAGACTTTGGCCTTATAGAAGCATCAAAGAGATCAAAGGTAAGCCCCATAATTATATTCATAATATTATATGATTTAACAGGGGAGAAATATGTAGAAATTTTAGTCCCCCCACTAGACAAACAAAAAGAAGATCTAGTGGTGGGGGATTATTAGATATCCAAAGTGCACTTAGGTTTTCCTATAAGATATGGATTGAAAAATGATGTTTAATCAAGTTTTATCTCTCTTTTTAAGAATATGGATAGTGATAAGGTCACGAGAGATAAATTGAAGAATAAATTTGAACAATTGACAATAACCTTGAGGAATTTTATAGAGCTAGTAGCCCAACCTACTCAGTCTCTTAGTTCCTTGATTAATAAATACTTTAAGTAGTGATATAGATCAATAGTATGGGAAAGGGCATAAAAAATTAGGTTGAATATCTCATCACCAAAAGAAACAAAGTAATTGAGATAATAATGGACCACTACAAAACTTTGAAGGATGATCGGGCATATTTGAAAAGATAAATACATAAATATGATGAATAAATTGAAAGTTTGAACCCATTCTTTCCAAAATTTAAATTTTTTGACCTGATTAAAATTGATAGCCTCATTATAGAGAAGATATTGAAAAGTGATGCAAAACATGAAGAAATGGATCAGGCAGCCAATTTCAGAATAAGGATACTCACTGAGAGTATTAATAAGGCCAAGGTTACATGTGATAAGGCCAAAAATATAATCTGTGACATTGAGAATTTGCTTAATAGATTGTAATGTGAAGTAATAAATCAACAAGATTAAATATTTTCAATTCAATAAGTTTAAGACAAGTTGAAAGGAGTGGTCAAGAGAGAGTCATCATGGGACACAACATTCAACTAGAGTTCCATCCACCAATTCATTAGGTATCATAATACACTAGATCAGATGGGGAAAGACACTCAAGTATATAGGGATGCATCTATATAACTCTTTTATACAATGGTATAATGTGAGATAATCAACCTATATTCACTTGGTCCTAATGAATATCACCTCTTAGAGATCTTTAAAGGCTTTGATGCTTATATTGAGAAGATACATACAAATAAGGACAAAGAATATTCAGAGGTTATAGTTTTAGATTAATTATTTTAATAAAATACATTCTATACATTAAATTTATTTATTGTAAAAGAAAATTTAAAGTTATAGGTTACAAATTTTAACTATCATTTTTATATCTCTTCTTGAGAAAGAGGCACTTGTAATTTTTATGTATCTTTTTGATAGGTTTTAATTTGCAAAAGTGAAAAATGTAAATTGTACTTTTCCTTTTGGTAAATTTTGAGTTGCTTAAATTTCAAAAAATAATGTTGTAATTTGCATTTTCAATTTCTTTAATTTAAATGACTTAAAAGTTATAAAATTCTCAACTGAAAAATACAAGTGAGGTTTTTCAAGTTATAACCTAAAATACCTAAAATCTTTCAAATTTTGCAAGTCTTAGTTCATTTTGGCACCTCATTCCATGGAAAAGTTAAAAATGACTAAACCAAGATCAAGGAGGACATTTGCATGAAGATTCAATGGATTTGTACACACCTCCAACACTTATTGAAATGCCTAACAATTGCATGTTCTTATACCATCCATTTACCTCACTACGGATGTCATTCAAAATTAAAGATCATGCCATTTGCATGAGTTTTTCTATATTTTCTTGCTCTTTAACTAGGTGTAGGGTTTTGATAACTACCTTTATTTCAAGAGATTATTTTATATAAATATGGTACCATGGCATATACCATCTTATATTTTTATTGTTGGAGAAATTATTCTACATTTTGAACAATTGATCTACATGTTTTAACCTAGAGAATGATAATAGATTGAAGTTTTACCTTTCTTGTCTGTGTTATCTATGTATATTTAAGGATATTTTTCAAGTTTGTAAATCCTTTAATTCTTATTTTAGTCACAAAATTTCATCCATGGTATTATTTTTCCCTTTTGAAAATTTGTTTGATTAGAATAAAAAATCATGTTCCTTATATGATAGGTGCCCAATATTACCTTTGGTTTCATATTTACATAAGTTTGTGCTCAAATATATTCAATATATTTATTGTTATATTATGTTAATATAAAGCAAAATTTAATTTCCACTATAATTATTTGGTGTAATCACCATTTTCTATTTTTACAAATTCATTTTTAAAACTCTTTTCCTCACAAGTCAAACCCTAGTTTAGGAGCAAGATCATTAAGAAGTGGAATTTTAACATGAACTGGTAATATTTTAGTTGCATCAAACTTAGTGAAAGGAATATGACCTCCATAGGTTCACCTTAATTAGACAAGGTCTTGTAGCTTGGAGGTGATCCCATTGTGTCATTAGATTTCCCATAGTTTGCTCATAGTACATAACACACTACCACACATAGACAGGTGCAAAATCTAAGTGATAATAATTTTTAGTTTTGCTTGGTGGGAAATGAATATCATTAATAAGATATTGGTGCTATTATCAACAATAGTTTTACAATATTCATACATAATAAAAAATAATAATTGGTAACTCCATTGGCCCATGGATTTAGGAAATACAAGCTTACGTATGCCAAAGATACAAACAAGATCATCTACTAAAGGTAAGAAAGATAACTTGCAATAATTATCATTTAAATATTAAAAAAATCAAGATTAATTTTACCTTATAATATATTATATCCTAAAAATATATTTTCATCTCTTACAAATACCCACAATAGTTTCATATCCCCTATTATGGCCTTGAGTAATCAAAATTTTGTAGCCATCAATGGAGGCATCCAACTTTAGTTGGCCCAGTATGATGATATAACTACCTTGACTCTAAAAAGCATTCCATATTTTACTATTGAAACTTCCACCACTCCTATAGAATATATACAAGCCATTGCTAATATTTGTTCAATTCACAATATAGTACAATAAAATGTTGCAATTAGACTTCTTATCTCCTCATTTAAGGGTAAATCCTTACAATGGTACAAAGGCTTTTTTTTCCTAGTTCCATATGTGTTTGAGATGACTTGGGCACTGTACTATGCATGCAATTTGAAGATAAGGGTGACCACCTCTCACTGGTTAAACAACTAATTACTATTTAGTAGGCTCTTCATGAGTTCGTGAGTGATTTCAATTTTTGCTTTCAAAAGACATGGAATAGAATTCTAGTCTTTCTCAAACCAACCCCAAATAATGCTTTTATATATTACTTGATAGCTTTAAATAGTGATATAGATATCATGATTTAGTCAATGGGCACCACCACACTCACCAATGCCTATGAAATTTAAATAAGAGCATAAAATTGCCTAATTCAAGTTGAAAAATTTTCCCCACAGCCTCTAATGCCTCTATTTATAGAAGTGCCTCCTATGAAAACTATAATTACCCCAATTCTCACCACAAATAAGGCACTAAAAATCTTAATCCTACTGATGATTTATATGAGGTTAAGTCACTACTTAAAAGCTTTGGAAATGAGTTGGTAGTAATTAAAAGTCAACAATCCCAAAACTATAGGTATTTTCAGTAAGCTAACCAAACATACCAACCTAATATGCAACCATACAAAGGAAATTCATAGCTATAAAGTCAAAACATGCAAGCAAAACCTCTGAAAATCCATGATTTACCTACACTAGGTATTTTTAAAGCTATTGTACCTATTCATAACAACTTGGCTTAGGAATAAGATTGGTGTTACCCTTGTGCAAAACTACATAATCATAATGCTTGTCCTAATGGTGTCATTATTAAATCCTTTATTTCAAATAATAAAAAACACTTAAGGACAAAAAAATGAAGCCACTTCCTAGTAGGAAAATACACAATAGCTTGCTCATAGTGAAGATACCCTTTTAACTTAGCAAGAGGAGGATTTTTTTGGTGTAAATTAACAGTAAGCACTAATTAGTGGTGGTGATTTAGTGGAATCAAATACTGTCAGGGGATCTATAGCTCTACCAATTAGAGCACAATTGATTACTTTCTTATATGCAATTAAACATAGAATTATACCAGAATGATAAAGTAGCTAGAAACTTGAGACAGCAAAAAATTTGAGAGACAATACACACTCTTGTATTAAATACTACTAGAAGAAAATACAATAAGGAAGATGCCACTTCTTCCTCCACCTCAAAGGCTTGCCACACCTCAAGACCTTCTTCCCTCTCTCTCTTGCTCAACACAACAACTCTAAAGCCTGAGTTGCTAGCCCTCCTTGAATGCTTCAGCTGATCTCCTTGACCTTGCTAGCTTCAATGCTATTACTTGCCTACTTGGATACAATTACAATACATGCCTTATGGGTCTATAAATAAGATCCCATGCTTACAAAAAATAGAACTCTAGTTACAATAATTATACATGCAACTCGTGACTATAATTAGTCGCTTGACATGCAAACACTCGCTTCACTTAACTGACTGTTCATCAACAGCAGTTCCGAAAATACACAGGTGACCGACGCTGGTCCCTACTAGTCTGGTGCTGCTGACGTCAGTCGACTCCATGCCATCACCGGTCTCCTTCTCCACTGTAACTGACCGACGTCGGTCATACTACCGATGCCGGTGGCTCTAGTTCTTCAGCATCCTTCCTTGTGTTTGCAAACAGTTGAATCTTTTAGCTCCACACCTTAACAATCTCCCACTTAGAGATAAATAGCTATAACTTGTACCTGTACTTGTACACCATCTATTTTGTTCCTTAGGCTCTGTATCCCTCTTCAACGTCACTCTTGAAGACCAACCACCATGCAAACCTATGATGTAATACCTATATCTTATGCCATAAGAATTTTGCTGCTCCCAAATTCTTCATGACACACTTCTGAACCAACTCTACCCTTAGCTCAGAAAACTCCTTGTATATGAAACCCTGCAACAAGTAACACAATACAGTAACAGGATAATGTAGCTAATATTATCCAACCTGGTAAAGATAAAATACAATGGTCAAACTCCATTGTTCTACAGCATAATCAAGACCATATACCATAGCCTTCTATCTCATGTGTCCATCCACTCTCTTCTCTAAAACGGGAATCCATCCCTCTATCCAGTGCTTCCTTCTAGCTGACAACACTACCAACAAATACCTATTTGGTTCTCCAAGGACTCACACTCCTCATCTATGCCAAGCTCCCACTATTTCTGGATTCTACCTGCATTGCTTCTTCCATCTTCCTAGTTCATGACTATTAGTAAGCAATATAAAGAAGGTGAACAATGAATATGAGGTTCACATACCTTTCTTGACCTCCACATGGGTGTTTGAGACTTATAGATCCACCCAACATCCGTTCCAGTGACCGATATCGGCCATCTCCTAGTCTGCTTTCAACTGATGTCGGTTCCCTACACTGACCCTAACTGTCGACGTCATTTCCCTGGCTAATGCCAGTGTCCCACCTATCGACATCGGTCCTTATGACCAATGTCAGACTTCTCCTATCTGACCTACCGACCCTGCTAGTCTACACATGACTGATGTCGGTATCTGGATGACTGACGTCGGTGCCAAGCTACTGACATCGGTGTCTATGTGTTCTTGTAAGTGATGAAATTTTCATCCGCAAGATCTTCTTGGATCATACCTCTGTCCATGCTACCCTGCTCAGATTTATTCAGCCCTTGTGACTGGTCTCTGTCCTTCATCTCCTCCATAAACACCAAGGCTTCTTTGTTCTTCATTTCCTCTTTCTGCAATGAACTATATTTATGCTTTCCAAATTTGAACACATACCTTTTGAATCAAGAACTTCCATTCCCTTCTTGTTCTTGTGACCAAGCCTATTAGGCCACATCTTCGAATCTACACCAAAAGTAGAATCAGTAGTACAAGTAGACAGATAAAGAGTATCTACTTTCTTACCTCTTGCTAGAACAAGTGCTCCCTTGGTAACCTTCCAAGAATCCGCTGTGAGGGTTATTGTGCATCTCTCATCTCCCAACCTTCCTACAAAAATTAGACTCTGCTTCAGAATTGGAACATGCATGACCTCTTTCAACACCCATGTGTTGTCAATCTGCAATCTCAGCTGCACTTTCCCTTTGCCAATTATCTGACAAGGCGTACCATCCCCTAAATAAAGCACTCCAAAATCTCCCTGTTCATACTCATAGAACAAATCTTTGTTTGGGGATGCATGAAAAGATGAACCAAAATCTAAAATCCATGATCCTACCTGACTATCCGAAGAAAGTATGAGAGCATCCTACATCACAATATTTTCATCCTTTGCTTCTTCCATACCTGCATGTTGATTCTCTTTATCTCTCAACCAACACTCCTTCTTTGTATGTCCTTTCTTTCCACAAAACCAGTAGGTAATACCTTTGGACTTAGATCTCCTTCCCGACCTTGATTTCCCTTGCTCAACCTCTCCCTTTGCCATCCCCTGCTTTCTGCACTTAGAGCATTCCCTGATGATTCACCTGTGCTTCTCCTACATATTTCCTCATTCAAGATCACACTCACAACATCATCAACTTTTAAGATTTTAGAAGCAGATGTAGAATTACATACTGCCATAACCATACCGTCCCAACTTTTAGGCAAAGAACATAAAATCAAGAGAGCCTTTACCTCATCATCAAAAACAATATTGACTGAAGCTAGTTGGTTTACCAAACCATGGAAATCACTGAGATGAGTATGTACCGATCCACCTTCCTGCATTTGCAAAGTAAATAGCTGCTTCATAAGATATACCTTATTAGAAGCCGAGGGCTTTTCGTATAAATTCACCAAGGACTTTATCAACTCTTCCATTGTCTTACACTGTGATAAGTTGGAAATCATAGACAATGCAAGGCTCAACCTTATGGAACCTAGAGCCTTCCGATCAAGAACATTCCATTCTTCATCCTTCATATCTGTGGGCTTGCATGCAACCCCACCCAATGGTAAGTACAAATCCTTCTGATACAGATAGTCCTCAATCTACATCCTCCAATGTTGATAATTCTTGCCGTTAAACTTCTCCATTTGTAGCCTACTTTCTTCTGCCATTGTTGAACTCCCACTCAATTAGAAAACCCTGTGAATGACCTATAATAAAAAACAATACCCTACTTCCTGCAAACCGTAGCTCTAATACCACTTGTCAGGGGATCTATAGCTCTACCAATTAGAGCACAATTGATTACTTTCTTATATACAATTAAACACGGAATTATACCAGAATGATAAAGTAGCTAGAAACTTGAGACAACAAAGAATTTGAGAGACAATACACACTCTTGTATTAAATACTACCAGAAGAAAATACAATAAGGAAGATGCCACTTCTTCCTCCACCTCAAAGGCTTGCCACACCTCAAGACCTTCTTCCCTCTCTCTCTTGCTCAACACAACAACTCTAAAGCCTGAGTTGCTATCCCTCCTTGAATGCTTCAGCTGATCTCCTTGACCTTGCTAGCTTCAATGCTATTACTTGCCTACTTGGATACAATTACAATACATGCCTTATGGGTCTATAAATAAGATCCCATGCTTACAAAAAATAGAACTCTAGTTAAAATAATTAGACACACAGCTAGTGACTATAATTAGTTGCTTGACATGCAAACACTCGCTTCACTTAACTGACTGTTCATCAACATCAATTCCAAAAATACACAGGTGATCGACGCTGGTCCCTGCTAGTCTGGTGCTGCCGACGTCAGCCGACTCCCTGCCATCGTCGGTCTCCTTCTCCACTGTAACTGACCAACGTCGGTCATACTGCCGACATCGGTGGCTCTGGTTCTTCAGCATCCTTCCTTGTGTCTGCAAACAGTTGAAGCTTTTAGCTCCACATCTTAACAAATACATTTTCTAAGAAGAGGGAAATTAAAAGTGATCAAACCTCTAGGTTTAAATATTCTACACATTCTAAATTTATACAAGAATCTAGAAAAGGTAATATAGTCTAGAGGCCACTCAATATGCCAATGGGCTAGTCAAAGTCAAAATTAATGACCCCTAATCTCATGAAAGAAGATATAGCTCCCAAAAAGGCACCACAGAAGGTTGTTTATATTACTTTTAGTATTTTATAACAAATTAATAAAACTAATTTGAATGTCACCATGTGGGAAGCACTATCTATTCTAGCATAGAGGGACTTACTACAAGAGGCTTTGAAAAACTTTAAAATAACAAATAAGGTTCCATTTAAGGGACCCAATACTATAGTTAATTTGTGTCAAACATAAATTTACACCAAAGCAATAAAAAATGGCAATCCTCCCCCTTTTAACCTTTCATTAATAGTTAGGAAACATATAATACATAACTACATGGTAGACTCAAAGGCTATCAGTTCTATTATACCTAAGAAAATAAATGATTCTCTTGGTATGAAGTATACACCCATCACAAAAGGTGTGGTTCAATTGGATAAAACTACTATTCAAATAATCAGCACTATTAAATTTTTAAACTTTACCATCCATGCATGTCCAAGCTTGTCAATTTCTTAAGTTATCTCAGTTATTTATCTACCCCTATTTTGTTATTTGCCTTTCCAAAGACTTCACTATAAAAGTAAGAGGGTATTTATCTACTGACAAGTCCCACATGTTCATTAGGATGAGATATAGAATTAGAGTGATGATAATATATTATCTAATTGATAAAGACTATATTGAGCCATACACTCCTATTCCTATGGATATGAATTGCACATTGAAAGATCAAGAAGAAAGGCTTGATCATGAGGTTAAAACACCCATAAAAGATATCTTAGACACTCATCTAGATGAATGGGAATCAAATATCCAATTTTATACTTATGATTATGTATAATAAACTAGGTTGGGTACATATTGCATCCATGAAAATGATGCAATCATTATGAATCTTATGAAACTAGTTGAGGATATCCAAAGAATGTAGTAACTATTATTTGATGGATCAAGAAGTAGGAATGGTATAGGTGTAGATATTATTTTTATCTCTCCGTAAAAGGAGAGTAATTTCTATTCTTTTATACTTTAGTTCAATTTCACTAATAATGTAGTTGAATATGAAGCATTGATTTGAGGTCTCCAATTAGCCAAATAAAGGGGAATACGATCACTACAAGTGTTTGGTGATAGTGAATTGATTTTTCACCAAGTAAGATCCAAAAGCATAACCAATAATAATTTTCTAAGATCCTAAAAACATAGGTTTTAGAACCTATTAGAATACTTTACCAATTTAAACATTCAAGTGGTACCAAGAGTATAAAATAAGGATGTTGATCTTATGGAATCATTAGGTTCCCAATATCACCTACCTAAAGAGATAAATAAAAATAATAGCCAACATCTAAATTTGATAGTTAGATCATTCATTCCTAACAATATAACCAACTAGTACGTTTTTTATAATGATCAACAAATTATGAATTTTTTGAGAGAAGAGGTTGAATTTTTAGATAAAAAACAATCAAGACTCCAAGTTCAATATAGAGATCAAATAATTCAATTAAAGGTAAAAAAATTAACCATGGGTCTTGTTACTTTATAGAGTATATTAAATTTTGATGATCAACTAAAAGTTGAAAGGAAGAATATTATGGTCATTGAAGAAGACTATGAGCCGATAGTCATTTTAGAGGGTAAAACATTTAAGATTGGAAAGGTATGCAATGTTTCTAAAAAATAGGATTTTATTAATTTGTGTCAAGAATTTGATGGTAACTTTGATTAGAGTTATAAATATCTAAGGGGGTTTGACCCTAGTTTAGCCCAACACATAATAGAGCTTAACCCAAATACCAAACCTATTAGTTAGAAAAAGAGACCAATCAATCCAAAAATAAAACCCTTAATGAAGAGTGATATGTCCAAAGTAATAGAGGCTAATATCATTTTCCATATCAAATACTCATCATGGGTTGCTAACTTGGTCCCTGTAAGAAAAACAATGGTGAAATTAGGATTCGTGTAAAATTTAGAGACCTAAATAAATAATCCCTAAAGGATTATTATCCCCTTCCACCCATGGAGAAAATTATTAAAATGGTATTAGGATATGAAAGGTTTTCCCTTCTAGATGGTTATTCTAGATACAACCAAATCCTAGTGTAGGAAACAAACTAGGTCAAGTCTACTTTCACTATAAAATGGGGCATGTATACCTATAAAAAAATTAATTTTGGTCTAACTAAAATTGGTGCTACATTCCAAAGATCCATGGATATGGATTTTAGAGGTTTGATAAATGAGATGATCCTGGTATACCTAGATGGCATCATTGTTTATTCAAAACATTTTGATGCACACCTAGATCATCTTAGGAAAGTTTCTAAAGGTGTAGAGAGTTTGGATTTTCCCTCAATCTAAAAAATGATTTTTTTATAGTTCATGAAAGGAAACTACTAGGACACATTATTTCAAAATAGGCTCTTACAATAGACCTAGAGAGAATAAGTTATTTATCTTCACTAGTAATTTCGATACATAAAAAGGGATTAAAAAGTTTCTTAGGAAAGATTAAATTAATAATAAGGTTCATTCCAAATTTTTCCTATATATCCAAGCCCCTTACTACCATACTTAAAAAGGGTGTCAATTTCAGCTAGAGGTAGGAAGGAAAAGATAGTTTTGAAGCCATCAAGTAGGCTAATTCTCAAGATCCTACCCTAGTCAACCCCAACTATGAAAATGATTTCATTCTCTATGATTTTGAAGGGGAAGGTAGAATATCATATATTCTAACCCAATAGAATAAACAATAGTTGGAGTAACCAATATCTTTCTTTAATCAATCCTTGAAGGATTATGAAGAAAAATATAGTTTTATGGAGAAGCAAGTATATGCTATAATAAAGGCTCTCAAAAATTTTAGGAATATGTTATCCAACAATAAAATCAATCTAATGGTTAGTTACCAAAGTGTCAAGGAGTTCTTGTTAATCTAAGAAAAAAATAGCAGGATAGATCACAAAACTCATGGAATATGATGTGAACATAAAAATTACAAATCTCATAAGAGGAAAGGGCTTATGTGAACAACTTGCTTCTAATATAAGGACTAATGAGACAATATCTGATGAAATATATTCTTAAAATACATCCCAAACAACCACTCTACCTCTATTCAATAGCTAGATCCAAGACATGACCATTTTCATATAGACTAGTGAGTACCTGTATGATTTCCAATAGTCCAAGAAAAGGTGTTTTAGAATCCAATCTACTCCTTATGTTCTTATTGATGGAGTATTATTTAGTAAATATATGAATATAGTCATGTTGAGGTGCATCAAGTATAGTCAAATTCCCAAAGTTCTCTAAGAGTTTCATGATGGTTCATTAGGTGGATATTTCTTTGGAAGAACCACTACCATCAAAATAATGAGAGGGGAATATCATTGGCCTTATATATTCAAATATGCCCATAAATGAGTAAGGAATTGTGATAAGTGTGCTTAATTTAAAGAAAATAATAAATTAACATATCTCCTCAAACCAATCTAAGTTGACCAACCATTTTATTAATGGGGATTAGATTTCATTGGCATGATCAATCCACCATCGAGTGTAGGACACAAATGGGTACTTATAGAAATTGATTATTTCACTAGATGGACTAAAGCAGTTGTACTAAAAGATGTGATTGAGGCATCTATCATGGAATTCATGGATGACACTATCACAATATTTGGTGTTCCTTACACCATTATCTCATACAATTCCAAAGCTTTTATGGGCACTCAAGTGAGTAAATGGGTTGTAAGGCACAATGTATAACTAAGTACTTCATCCAATTATTACCTATAGGGTAATGGATTGGATGATTATACCAACAAAAATCTCATAAGGATTATCAAAAGGATAATGGAATATAACCTAAGGACATGGCACATAAAGTTAAAAATGGCACTTTGGGTTTATAGGATCACTCCTAAGAGAGCCATTTTAAATTCTCCATTGATGTTGGTATATGGAAAGGAAGCTAGAGTTCTATTGTCAATTGAGTTACCATCTCTAGATCTCAATCATCAGTTGGAATTGATTGAAAATGATTAAATGATAGTATAATTGGCATAAATTATGGATCTAGATGAAGTTAGGAACTAGTCAATGAAAGTTTTGGAAGTAAATTAGACACAAAAAATCATCTAATAACAGATTCAATGAAGGAGATATGGTTCTAAAATGGGATGCTATAAGGGCCAAACTAGGCAAGCATACACAATTTGATGAAATATGGAGTGGTCCATACATCATAACTCAGTGAAAGGGAACAAATGCATTCAAGATATCCAAGCTCAATGAATTGGAACTACCTATCACAATCACTGGGATATACCTCAAAGCTTAATTTTGAGGTTGGAATTCTTTCCAAAAAATATTGTGTATATTAGGAATTTTTGTTTCCTTGTTTGTTTATGGTTTGTTTTTTCCTATTTCATTATTTTTTAGGCAAAATATCAATTTTTTTCTTCCCCAATTAAAAGTGTGTTATGATTAAAATGACTCCATGCCTAATAAACTAGAAGGATACTAAAAAGAAACTGATTAGTAGGCAATCACCCCATAGAGGTTGTAAAAAATATTTATATTTTTTGAACCAAAAATGTCAAAACATATATCACCCTAAGGGAGATGCATTATTTTTTTGGGAAAAAGTCGTTAAAGTGAACTAAGATACCCTTTTCTCAAGCCCAATGGAAATAGGAGATTTGGGTACAATTTACAACTTGCAAAGTTGGAAATTGGAATCATACCTTTGTTTCCTATTTTACATATACCTATTAAAAACTAGATATTTGGATGCAATTTGTAACTTTACAAGATGAAAAATACATCCCAACCTCCATTTCCTACTCACCCCATGAAAGGTAGAAATTAGAACTCTGGCCACAATTTAAAAATTTATTACAAATTATAAGTACAACCCCACTTTATGCTAATCACATTCCTAGTGTAAATCAAAGATTCAAATGAAATTTACAAATTTCAAACTTGAGAATTATAATCAAACCTATACGTCCCACTCATCCAACTCCTAGTGGAAATAGGGACTCCAGTTATAATTTGTAACTTTATAGGTTGTAAATTGTAATCAAAGTTCCACTTTCTGCTGACTACCCTTCTCGTAGCAACTAAAAATTTAGTTTTAATTTTTAGATTGTGAAGTTTCAAATTACACCTCAAGTTCCAATTTGCCACTTCCTTTTCACCAAACTACCCAATGGAAAGCAGAAGTTAGAGTGAAAAATGCAATTTTGTAAAATTACAAAATTGTGCCATGACTTTAAAACTACTACCATTTATCCCAAACATTGAATTAAATGGCATTAATTATAGGTTTATATTAAAAAATTAATGTTTAATGGAGGTCATTATTAAATTTTCACATTGGATAATTGGATCTCTACACTAAGCAACCCTTGTTAAGCCATGACATACTGATGTTGAGCAATGCCATACTGATGTCAAACTACGCCATGCCTCACTAATGTAGCACCAAACCATGAACACCATTACCATCCTCTATAAATTATATTCCTTTATTTTTATTTCATTTTCCAAAATAATTTCTATCTTCTGCATAAAAGTATTAGTTTTCCATTTTCATGTAAGAAACTATATTTTTTCCATTTTGCTCACTTTCCTTCTAGTTTTTTACTTGCTCATATTTTCCCAAAGTTATTTGCATTCCTTGAGTTCTTTACAATAATTTTTAAAGAATATAGGGTTTTGGAAGATTAATTAAAATCTATAATATTCTCTCAAAGATCCCCTATATATAAACCATAGAGTTCTAACTTGAAAAAATAACTCCAAGACCTCGTAGAGATCTAACTTGCAGAAATAACCCTGAGACTCTATAGAAAATCCCATTGGAAAAGCAACTCTAAATGCTCATCAAGGATTTTACCTACAATAACAACTCCAAAATCCACCCAAAATTTTGTCAAACATTTTAAATGTATTTTGAAAGTCCAAAACCTATTGGACCTTTTCCTTATGATTATAACTCCAAAACCTACCAAACATTTGACCTTCAATTCCAACTCTAAAACCCATCAACTTTATAGTTCACTTTCCTACATCAATTTTCCCAAAACCTATGTCTAGAAAATAAATGAAGTTTAAATCTAAGGGACTTGGTGTCCCACTCATCCTATACTCCAACACAAATTAAATCATAGACATAGACCTAGGTCACACAAACCTAGCTGATTTATGGACAAGAAGAAATGTTAAATTCAAAAAATATTAGATTTAAAGCATTTACAACTATGTATTTCCCTAAGTAGAAACCTTCCCATTATCAGTGTAGATCCTTGAGCTTATGATCACATTGTTAAAGCACCATGATGTAGAAAATAAAGAAGTAGTGAATTACAATGGATAAAGGATTCTGAACTTAGACCCTAACTTCATCAACATAGTGTTTCTAATTTTAGAGTATGAGAGTTATCTTAATATAAACCCAAACTCATCTAAGAAGTTTTATCAAGATAATAACACTGCATGTCTAAAGGTCCTCAATAAATAATGGCTAAAATTCCTTATGCCCATATGTACAAGATTACCTAAAACCCTGGCAAGAATAGACTTCAAAGAAGTGGGTGACATAATAATACTCTTTCATAGAGTTATTGGGAACCCAGATGCCAATAAAATTTAGGATCAGATGTACCAATACATTTGAGTGATCCACCAAAATAAATAGTATATCCACTAGTCCTAATTGATCTCTGAATCCATCCACAAATAATTGGTGGAAGTCTAGAATATAGGGAAGTTTTACATGACTTCATATTTAGTCTACATATTAGCAAAGGGAAGGGATTTCCTAAGTTTGAAGACTATACCAAACCAAGTCAACAAAGTATTTAAATATTACCCTGACCTCACCCTTGAGGTAAGTAGACAAAATTTCATAGGGCTAAATGATGCATTCATACACTACATCATAATTTTATTTGACAAAGAGTTATAAAAGAGAAGATTATCTGATGCCACAAACTTCTAAGATCATTAATTATGGATTATAATTCATTCAATTCCAAATATATTCATACATCATAGTAGGATGATTTAGTGGTTATACTTATACCCTCCCAAGGTATGTAACTGATAAATGCGCTCTAATGAAATTGCAATGTAGCTTGTAGAGACTCATAAATTGTTATCAAATGTGTAGATGATGAGATGACTCAAATGACCTTAAGATCTCTTA
Organism: Torreya grandis; assembly: GCA_037957365.1. NCBI lineage: Eukaryota > Viridiplantae > Streptophyta > Pinopsida > Cupressales > Taxaceae > Torreya > Torreya grandis. The sequence continues at coordinate 381,040 of JARHVA010008763.1, forward strand.
ATGTAAGGCAATTTAATGATGTGACTGATAACATTAAAATTATATTAGGGATCATGACATATTCTCACATTCCCTATTATGAATATTATTGGGAAGACATACAAGATGAAAAGGAAGTGAGACTAAGAGATTATTCTAGGATGACCCTAAAGAAAATCAAAACTTATAACATGGCATCAGTCCCTAAGGACTTAATACATGATGAATCTCTAGTTGATAGGGTTTAATTTAATAATAAGATCTTTTCTCAACTCCTTACATCAGTTAGATGGTCCATACCTAAGTCATTCTCATTGATGGATATGACCACCAATGTAATATATAGGAAAAATAATTGGCTAAGAAGTAAAGGGGTTAAGGTTACCAAGGAAACCTTGTGCATTTGTTATAAGTTGAGATAAGTCAAAGAAAAAGGTGTGGTAACAAAAATAGAGGGTTCTAGTAGTGTAACACAAGTAGAATACGTAAATAAACAAGTATTATCACACAAGTGGAAGAAAAAATAAAAGGCTAAAAAAATTTAATCTAGTAGTGAAGAAACAACAACACCCCAAATGAATCAGTCAATGTCAACTTCCACTAAAGACACAACTACTACTCAAGCACAAACAATTTCACCTTTTATCTCTATCATTTCACTAGCTATGGTACCTCATCCTCTTGTATCCTTTCCAAAATCACCTCAAATAATGCCCCCCCTCCATTCCTACCATTTCACTTATGCCAGTGACTCCAATGTCAATAGGCCAATCAATAAATTTAGACACTCAAGCTTTACTTTCACTCCCCTCTTCCATAATTCCTTCCATCTCATCCTTAACATCCACTAGTACTCCATTAATCACTAACACCACCCAATCATACATGGATATAGTTTTAGTCATCCTAACTATAATCTCACTATCCATCCCAACCATTGGGGTAGATACTACTTCATTTTCATCTCCCATCACTTTCCCCATTTCATCAATCCTGAGTGTTCCCACCACTTTGATTGATTCATTCACTGCCCTAGATTCCACACTTACATAGGTTCCCCTATTTTAGTTACTCATGCCTACCCCCCCCCACCCCCAACTTGTGTCATTTCTAGTTCCCATAACCCCAATAGGCACATCCATTTCCACTACACTCATTTCTTCCATTTTCACAATAACCTAGAACCCCACTAAGGAGGTAGATATAAAGGAAATCATTGATATAACTATGGATACTCAACCCATATATGGGGAAGATATTTTCAAAAAATTATTTGAGGATTTAGTGGTCATATCAATGATAGATAAAGAACTCATCATAATAACCACTAGTGCAGTAAGTTTAGCTATAGATTCATAGTTGATAATGGCAAGATCATAGGATGCCACTCCAAGATGGATAGTACAATTAGTAGGGAATAAGTAGAAACAAATGGTGTCTCTTAGCAAACTAAACTTCAGCCTTATGTAAGCATCAAAGAGATCAAATTCAAGCCCCAAAAATATATCCATAATATTATATGATTCAATGGAGGAGAAATATGTAGAAATTATAGTCCCCCAACTAGACAAATAAAAATAAGATCTAGTGGTGGGGGATTATCACATATCCAAAGTCTACCTAGGTCATCCCACAAAAAAGGTATTGAAAAATGATGTTTAATCAAGTATTATCTCTCTTTTTAAGAAAAGGATAGTGATAAGGTAAAAAAAATATTAATTGAAGAATAAAGCTGAATAATTGACATCCCTGAGGACGTTTATAGGGCTAGTAGCCCAACTTAATTAGTCTCTTGATCAGTTCCACAATAAAGAAACACTTAAATCAATGATAGAGATTAACATTATGGGAAGGGCCAAAAAATACTAGGTTAAATATATCATCACCAAAGGAAACAAAGTAATTGAGCTAATAATGGACTACTACAAAACTCTGAAGGATGATTAGGCATCTTTGAAAAGAGAAATAAGAAAAATATGAGGAAGAAATTGAAAGTTTGAACTTATTCTTCCCAAAATTTAAAGATGTTGACCTAAATTGAAATTGATACCCTCATTACAAAGAAGATATTGAAAATTAATGTAGAGCATGAGTAACTAGATAGGGCAACCAATTTTAAAATAAGAATACTCATTAAGAGTATTAATAAGGCCAACGCTACATCTGATATGACCATAGATGCAATCTATGACATTGAGGATTTTATCAGTAGATTATTGTGAATTAATAAATCAACAAGATCAAATCTTTTAAATTTAAGAAGTTCAGGGCAAGTTCAAAGGAGTGGTCAAGAGAGAGTTAGCATGGGACACAATATTCAACTTGAGTTCCATCCATAAATTCATCAGGTATCACAATACACTAGATCAGATAGGGAAAGACACTCAAGTATATAGGGATACATATAAAGAACTCTTTGATACAATGGTATAATGTGAGATAAATAATGTATATTCACTTTCTCCTAATGAAGATCACCTCCTAGAGATCTTTAAAATATTTGATGCTTATGTTGATAAGATACATATAAATAAGGACAAGGAATCTTCAAAGGTTATGGTTGTAGATTAATTCTTTCAATAAAATACATTTTGTATATTACATTTATTTATTGTAAAATACATTGTAAAGTTTTAGGTTTTAAATTGTAACTATCATTTTGACAAATCTTTTTTAGAAAGAGCCATTTGTAATTTTCATGTATCTTTTTTTACAAGTTTTAAGTTTCAAAAGTGAAAAATGTAAATTGCACTTTTCTTTTTGGAAAATTTTGAGTTTCTTAACTTGAAAAAACTTGTGTTGTAATTTGAATTTTTAGTTTCTTCAAGTTGAATGAATTAAAAGTTTGATTGTCTAAGGCTTTGGTAGAGAAAATTATTTGGAGAAGAAGATTCTAGAAACACTACACAAGAATTTTCAAAACTTGACATTTCGGAACCCATCATCAAGAGAAAAAAAACATATTTCCACAAAGAGAAGATAAAATATAAATAATATGTTTTTCAATGCTTGGATTTCCATATTCCCCTAAATTAGTATTTTTTCATTAATTTTATTAGAGGTTTTCATGATCTACTTAAATTAAACCCATCATCTTTATTCAAAATTTGAGGAGTTTTTCTATATCAAGTGCTTCCATTACTCTATTTTTTTTCTAGTGATCCACCTTAGCAATAAGTTTAGTGTCTTCAATTTAAATGTGATGTTTGAAATTAAATGAGTGTTCTGTAATGCCTATTTTTTGATTTGTTCATTCAAAATGTCTCCAGCGTGTTTTTTTAGTCAAATTTGCACTAACCTTCCTGTTTCATTGATATATTGCTTACCGCATGAAAAAAAAATGGAGTACACCCCACCATATAATTTTTTATCCTATGGGTCTTTCTCTCTATCATGGATATTTCTTATAGTTTCAAGAGGGGTGAATACTACCTTGACACCCATTTTTTCTAAAGTTCTCACAATTTTATCTATGATTCTTTGTATGTAAGGTAGTTTTACCAAATGATTTATTTGATTATCATTATCTCCCTCATTTTTATTTCTCTTATCTTATTTTGTAATGGCCCATTTGAATGCATTTTGAATTTTTTTGTCCCCATGTCCATTAACTAGAAAGACCTTTCTTAGATACTCTAATTCATGTTCTAGATGGTCTTTATTTGACACCCTTACAACTCTTGTTGCCAACATATTTAATACTACCCTTTTTTGGGTGGGTTGGTGGTATGAATTATTTCCCAAATAGAGATCTATATGTGTCTTATTTCTATATACATGATGTTATAAAGACCCATTAGGTCTCCTAGCCACCAACACATCTAACAATGGAAGACCTATTTCTTCCTCAATCTCCATTGTAAACTAGATATGTTCTAATATACTATTGAGATGGTGAAGAAAATGATAAAGATTTTATCTGCCATTTGGAAAATATACATTGGTATCATCTATGAATTTGAGCCACCATCATGGTTTTTGTAGTGTAGAATGAAGAGCCTCTCTTTCAAAATTCTCCATATACATGTTAGCTACTACTGGGGATAAGGGAGATCCCATGGCCACACCTTTCACTTGTTCAAAGTATTCTCATCCAAATGTAAAAAATGTAGATTCAAGGCAAAGTTTAATCAAATTTTTAATTTCCTAAGATGTGATTTTTCCAGTGATATCAACAACTTTTACAAGTGGAATTCTAGTAAATAATTTCACTACATCAAAACTTACTAGGATATCTATATTCAAAACCTGCTCTTCCTTTATTTTTGTTACAAAATGCATTGAATATTTTAAAAAGGAGCTTGAATACCCCACCATGTTTTTATCTTTTAAGCTAAAAAATAAGCTAAATTGTATGTTGGCAAACCTTTTGTGTTAACAATAGGTCTCAGTGGGTTCCCTTGTTTATGTATTTTTGTAGCTCCATATATACAGGGTATAATGGGAGCATTGGGCATGATTTTATTTTTATAGCATCTATGAAAGAGGAGTTTTTATTTTATTTTTTACCTCCCTCATCAATTTTTCCATGGGATTTTAAGGATTCTTTTATAGATATCACTTTCATTGAGATGTTCTTACATTTTTATGTTGTAATCATCTTTGTTTAAAATCACAATTACATTTCTTTTGTCTGCTTTCACAATTACAATATTCTCATTTTGTCTAAGATAATTAAGTGTTATTTCTTCCTCATTTGTGATATTACTATCTGGTGGTCTAGATTTATTTAGAGTATGAGATCATTCCATCCTCATCTCCTTAACATATTTAGCATGCAAGTCCAATAATTTGACTTAAAAGTTATAAAAGTCTCAAATAAGAAATACAAGTTAGGTTCTGTAAGTTATTACCTAAAATACCTAAAAAATTTAAAATTTTCTAAGTGTTAGTTCATTATGACACCTCATTCCTTGGAAAAGCTAACATCAACTAAACTAGAGACAAAGAGGACATTTGCATGAAGATTCAATGGATTTCCCCACACCTCCAACACTTGTTGAAATTCCTAATAGTTACATGTTATTATTATAAATATTTACCACACTAAGGACACCATTCCAAATTCAAGATCACACCATTTTCATGAGGTTTTATAGATTTTATTACTCTTTAATTGGGTGTAGGGTTTTGATAACTGCCTCCCTTTCAAGAGAGTATTTTGTATAAATATGGGTACCATGGTGTATCCCATTTTATCTTTTTGATTTTAGAGAAATTATTTTATAATTTTAATAATATATCTACATGATGTAACCCAGAGAATGATAATAGATTGAATTTTTGCCTTCCTTGTCTGTGTTATCTTTGTGTAAGCTAGGCTATTTGTCAAGTTTGTAAATGCTTTAATTCTTGTTTTAGTCACAAATTTTATCTATGGTATTATTTTTCCCTTTTTAAAATTTGTTTGATTAAAATAAATAATCATGTTCCTTATATGATAGGTGCCCAATATTACCTCTTGTTTCATATTTGCATAAGTTTATGCTCAAATATACTTTAGTATATTTACTATTCTATTATGTTCATCCAAAACAAGCATTAATTTCCAATATAATTATTTGGTGTAATCACCATTTCCCATTTTTACAAATTCATTTCTAAAACTTTTTTCCTCACAAGTCAACCCCTAGTTTAGGAGCAAGACCACTAAGAAGTAGAATTTTAACATGAACTAGTAATATATCAATTGTATTAAACTTAGTGAAAGGAATCTGACCTTATCTAGAGGTTTACCTCAATTTGATAAGGTCACTAACATGTATATATGGGTGTAAAATATAAGTGATAATAGGTCTATAATTACTTTATTTAGCTAATGATCACAATATCAAGATCAAGTACAATGCTTAATATAGAAATGAAAACCATACTTATTTCAAAAAAGTATTATTATAAATTTATCCACTATTGATAAAATGTTATAACCAACTATTATAATGCTATAAATAATAACATAGTATAGTTTTAGTTTAATACAAGTTTTAATAATAATGTACAATGATACAATACTCCACAGATCATGCGAGTCTCAATGAACTCGCAACATCCATAAGTAATAATGAGTGTAGTCACCAGTGAAATAGTACTGAGGGGAGGGAGAGAATCATCTGAATTCTTTTCCACACCAACCATGGACCATTGATCCCCTACAAAATATCTCAACTAGAGAATAAACCTCCTTCATAGATGGCTAGATAATGATGGTGTTGAAATCAAGAATGACAACTAAAACCTGTATGGTGTAAGATAACTATTACATGTTGTATATCATAAAGAAATATATTATAACATGATATCATACTAAACATGTAAATTATATCAAATAAATGAAATGAAAATGTTTAACCATAAACACTACTTTGGCCAAATTTTTCATATAGTTATTGATCTCTAGCATCAATCAATTTCATACACACCACTCAATCAGATTACACCATCTCTACATATTAATGACACTAATTAAGTGAATGGAAATTATCTCACCTACTTATTTAGGGTCATCAATACCAAATTAGTTTTATTTATTTAATAACAATCAAACCAATAGATTCATAATGAATATTCCCTACTGGTAGATACAATATGTGATAAATATATAAATCTCAAATACATTAATTTAATCCATCAAATGCAATGTAATCAATCCAAACATATAAATTATTCATATCACAATAAAATTAGACATATAATCAAATATAAAATAGTTATCCATAAAATCAAACCATTTAGGTAAGATATATATCATGACCTCAAGTTACCAACATATTAACATGGAACTCTAACTTAATGTTATTCATACATATATCATCAATTTTATAGCTTATTACTTTATTTCCATATACCAAAAGTACAACAATAAGCTATTTGAAATATTAGAAATACTTAATATGTTTTGTATTAATATTTAATACCACATAATTAGAATTTACTTCAAACCAATACCCATATTTTAACTTAGAATTGATAATTTAGGTAACAAAAACACCTATATATCTTTATTATATCACATAAGATCTAAAGCATTAAATAGATTATGTATATCTATATATGGTATACATAAATTATAACTGTAATCAATCATAAAATCATATGTATCCCATATATTTATATACCAAATCAAACACTCAATTATATCTTATAAAAAATTTAATCAACAACCAGTATTTACATCCTTTTATACAATATACTCTAAATAAACAAGAGTTATATCCATAATAAAGAGTATCACATATAGATGAGGATGTAATATACCAACATAAACATTGCATTAAATCCCTTTTATAGTTATAAACATAGATTAACTAAAGTGTTTTGGCTTTAATCTCTATTAATAAACCTAAAAAACTATCTCTTGAATAACCAAATGCACATTGTCATACAAGAACTCAACCATATCTATATATATATAGGTTTTGTTATAGGAAAGATATATTTTAAATACTAATATTCCCATATAGACACAACCAAATATATATTAATATAGTTGAATATGAATGAGTATAGTATTCTATCAAAGACTTACAAGTATCATACATACATACATGCATACATTAATACATACATACATACATGTATGTATGTATGTGCCTAATTGAATACTCATCCATGTTACCAGTTCAATTATTTTTAATATCAATCAAAGATTAAACTAAATTTATATAGTTATGACTAAGTTAGATACAAATCACAATCCACACTAAATACCCTATATAACATACAGTTAAAACCATACCCAATCACATCTACATATAGGTAGACTTCATTATATAGAAAGATATATTTCAAAGATATGCAGTCGTATAACATCCTGATTACATATCTTGGTAAACAATATTCAAATTATATAAGGATGAATGCATTCATACATATAATCTAATATACCTAGGTTCATTCAATATAAATATAATCATTTATATCAGGTTTAAACATAGAAATGTTTAATGAAGATTTTATCTATTTTATCTTTCACATGAAAATGAAAGCTCAAAGCTATGCTATAGTGAATATTCGTTAACATACAGTCACCTCATATGGTTCATACACAATAAAGACACAATGATAATTTAAGTGTAAGAACTTTTGACCTAAGTTTCACACACACACACACACACACACACACACACACACACACACACACACACACACACACACACACACACACACACACACACACACACACACACACACACACACACACACACACACACACACACACACACACACACACACACGCACACACACACGTGCACACACACACACACACACACACACACACACACACACACACACATGGAGATATTCACATCATTGAGTCATTTATTAGAGACCCCTAAGATATATGAATATATCCTATATATTTATATTATTTGGGTTATCTCCAAATTCAAGTTTCATAAATGAAATGAAATAAAAATTATGTTAAAACTACCTAAATTCCTCAATATTTTATATATTATAACCCTATACACACAGTCATACCCTATGTGGGTTTAAATGACTTGGCCTAATTTCTATAAGTTTCAAAAAATGCATTTGAGAAATGAAATGAATGCTTCAATTTAATTTCTCAAAAAAATAATTTAAACTCACCCAATCATGCCCTTCATGGGTTTATATATTACAAAATCTTAACGGTGTTTTACAATAACCCATTATAAATTTGCATATCAAGTAAAGGATTCAATACAATATCTACTATACTGAGTTTAACCTATACAGGGTGTATACATATATATATATATATATATATATATATATATATATATATATATATATATACATACCTAATTAATTAAAAAAAATACCCTTTAAAACATCTAGGGTTTTAACCTGCCCAAACACACAAAATTTAAACATTAAAAACTCTATTATAAATTTTGGACAAGAATTCAAACACAACCATTTCAAACTAGGGTTTATGGAATCATATACATGGTTTTATGGATGGCCGATCCATCCATAGTACCAGGTATATAATCCTAATTTTCATAAATAAAAGAGAAACAAAAAAATTTAAATATTTACCATAATTCCTCATTATAATTCCATATAACATATGTATGAAATTAAATAACAAAACCTACCTATTAAAGAAAATCAAAGTAATGATGATTGGTAAGTTTTTCCTCCAAATTTTCTCAAATTCCTTCCTTTTATCATTTATTCTATCATGTCATATATTATTTTATCCCTTCTCTTCTTATTATCATGCATGATACTTTCATGCCAATATAACTCTCCACTATCTCTACCATAACTCTAAGTAACCCAAAAATAACTCACAACATATTGGTTAGGTCTATATGTTTTGCCATGCAAAACCAAAATGAAGTGATTGTTTTGAAAGGTGTCTATATTAGCTAAAGTAAATTTGAACTTAACCATATTTTAATAACATTATAAATATAATTATTCTTTAAACATTTTTAATAGTAGTAATAATCTTAACCTTATGAATGTTAACAATGACTTTCACTGAGACCTTTAAACATTGTAACTCCAATTAACAATATTGACTTAACATAAGGTCAATAAAATAATATAACTATTTTCATTCACTTAATAAAATATCATTTAAATTATTTAACATGCCTTGATACTTAGTCAATAATAATAATTTATCACTCAATGCAATTATGTTCCCTTAGCAAGGTATAGACAAGATACTGATTTTTCCAAAACATTCGCATATATATCCAAAGACAATAATAAAGACACTCACATATTTAAAATCATATGTTAATTTAATCATCATCATATTATTCAAGCTAAGAAAGATAAATTAATTTTAAACACACAACCATGCTCAAGTGCAATAACCATGATTATAGTAAAAAGTGACTATAAGCTATCTAAGTCAAACACTAATCAAAAGCATAATATACTATTATGGTGTGTGTAGGTTCTCAGTTTCCATTATTTTATCCCCAAAAACATCCATATATGCCACCCTCTTTGATGATTCCCTCCCTTAATCATAGTCTAAGGGACATATCTATCTTACACCCACCTCGAAAAAGAAAAGGTAGTTAGCCTAAATCAATATATAATCCATAATATACTATTGTAATGAGCTAAATAAACATAATTATCATGTACATATAACATAATTACAATTAACTCAAAAATTTAACAATCATATAAATAAGCTACATATAATTGTCCATAAATCATTATATGAAATCTAGCTTTACCAAAATAGTAATTAGCTAATTAATAACCAATCAATAACCATAGAATCCACTAATCAATAGGTTATCAAATCTAGAGAGGAATTAGGATGTGACAATAATGTTAGAAGGGAAGTTTCAGGTTTTGATATGGGGCATATATCACTAGGTACATCATCATAAAAATATAATAGGCATGTGTAATATTATCCATAATCTTGGGGTGACCATTATATCTATAATTAGAGTTGATGGGATAGTTATTGTGTTGATATTTTTAGAAAGGGTGCTAGGTAAAGATTTAAGGGTAGTTATTTTAAAAAATCCACATATTTAAATATTTAAAAATTATAAGGATTAATTTCACGTTGAATTTTATAGATATAAACTTTATGGGGAAATTTGACACATGTGTGATGAGTCTAGGGTCAACTAAGCAAAATGTTATAGGATAATGGGAAGTTAAATATCGTGACCTTAACTCTAACTGTAATGAGAGGGATGGTGATAGGAATCCAAACACAAATAAGATGTGGTATTACCTTATTATCATATCCTTTAAATGTAATTTGGGTAGACTTAAGGTTACATTCAAAGTATTAAATGGTTTTTATGAACTAAAGGGAGGTAACACAAGTGTTAAACCCTTCATCTATCAAGGCATGCTTGACTTTAATGTTACCAACTTGGACACTAATGAAAATAGGAGGGTTATCCAGATGAATTAATATTTCATTAGGGATCATGGAAACTATAATAAACCTAAGTGAGATAAAATCATCCATAATATCATCAAATTAAATGGATATTTCTTCAGACTATTGTAGGATACTATCCTCAAACCAAGGCAAGGTAGTTTATTACCCAATAGATAGAGGTTGAGGGATATTCATTTAAAATAAAATATACCTCAATTGATTTCAATTACATGGGTAAGTCCTCATGAGCTCAAGGAATGGAATTTGGGAAGGGAACTTAGAAAGGTTTGAAATGGGATCCCATTCATCAAATTCTAAGGAAACTAGGTAGGACTAAGATGAGGGTGTATAATGCTAAAGTAGATTAGTTGAAGGAGGGGTTGAAGTGCATTTAAAATGATTAGGGAACTATATATTCTTGATTTAGATATCATATTTTGTTCAAAAAAAAAAAAACATCAAGTTGATAGATGTAATATGTCACATAGAAGAGCTAGAAACAAACTATATCAAGCTAGTCAATGTATTAAAAATGGAAAAAGTGACAAAAATGGATTTTGTCAAACTAGGTGATGTAGTAGAGAAAGAGATATGAATATAAATTTAATTTTTTATGCTAGGTGATACAATTAGTTTTTATATATACATAACTTATTATATTTATATAAATGATGCAGTAGTAAAAAATAGTGGATAATTAAAATACTATATTGAAAGGGATGATATAGTATGAATAGTCTTTAGAAATGAAAAATGTATAAAGATAGATGACATAGTAATAATATCTAAATTGGTAAGTATTTTATCATAATCAACATCCATAAAATGAGGTAGAGAGGAATCATGAACTATTATATGAGTAGGATAGGGAGCATTAATAGAATAAGGATAAGGGTTAACATAAAAGAATACAAGATTCATGTTGACCAAGTTCTATTCATTGGTATAATATTGAGGTTTTACCATGGTTTCCATACCATTAGTGGTAGTATGATGATTGGGACTAGGTTGATGGTGTTGATTATGATTAGGAAGTGGATTTGAATAGATAGCAAGGTGATAATTAACTTACTTAATAGCTTCATTTTTAACTTTGGCATCATGGTATTTAGAAACCTTATCATAGGATTGTTGATGTTATTATATCATATATTCATGATCAAAGTTGGAACCAAGGATAAATTAAAAATTAAGGTTATTAAGTTATCTACAAGTTTCATGGAAGTGTTCTAAACTTATGTGATACCATATTTTTTTAGGGATCATATCAATGCTTGGTAGGGTGAAAAGGATTAAGCTGCCTATTTGAGGGTTTAGGAATATGTTTCTTAATTTTAGCTAAGGAAAGGGGCTTGTTAAATTTAACATTGATCACATAAGTAAAATAAGGAGGATATTAAAAGGGACTTCATGTAATGGGTTGGGAAAGTGTCACTTAGTTGGAGCCACCAGGGAGGATAACATGGATGGTTTGAATGGAACCATATGTACCATGACACCATCATTATTAGCATGTTTATTTTTAGGCTTCATAAACATATGCCTTCTATAGAGTAATTTATTACTCTACGTCGTATTTAATTTATTTTTATTCGAGCACTATAATTTTGGTTCTTATGCACCTTGGATGTCACAATAGAGTTTTGAAGTAGAGGGCAGGTTCATTTTGCCTAAGTGTCAAAGTGCAATGGAAGCTGCCAAGTGTCATCCTCTGAGCACGGGTCTTTCCCCCCTTCTTGTTTCCTTCATCCCATTTTTTCCCAAGTATCAAGTTCACATGGAAGCTGACAAGTGTCACCTTCCAAAACATAGAGCTAAATAGTTGGCACCCTCTGAAGCCCTGTTTTTGACTTTCAGGAAGGCCATGAAATGTGCCACGTATCCAATAGCAGTTAAGCGGAATGCACCACATGCCAGCATCTTCATCTCATAGAGGCACCAACATTCATTCTAATTTTTTGATAAATACTTTCAATGAGCTAAGCAACAATAGAGTGGAAAGTACCAAGTGGTAGTTGCGGAGGCCATGAACTACCTTTTTGAAGAAGAAGTGAAGATCGCCACGTGTCGACATCTAGGAGACGTGGGTCTAATGATTTCATTCAATACTTTCATTTAATACATAAGGGCATCATTTAATTTTTTCTAAGTGTCAAAGTGTAGTAGAGGCTACCAAGTGTCACTCTCTAGTCCCTTTCCACTCCACCCAAAAGTTAGTAGAAGATGCCACATCCCCCCAGAAGGAGAAGTGAAAGATGCCACGTATCTTCCCAGGAGTAGCAGAGATCACCACATGTCAATTTTTGAGGGACCATCTTTGAGCCTAATTTTCAAATGAAGATTGTGGTGGGTCTCAGACATTACTTCAAAGGACTAAGGAAGCATCGAGTGTCAACAAGTGAAGACTGTCACGTGCATCCATCCTTTCCTAAGAGTTGCCCAAGCAAGGTACATAGTGAGTTTTGTTTTAATAAAGCTACAAAGTATAGAGAAAGTGAAAGTAGCCAAGTGTCATCCTCTGATGCCTTCCAAATAAAAGGAAGAATTTTCATGAATTGACTAAGTGTCCTCTTCTATTTCAATAGAACAAGGTGACCGTCTACCTGTTACAAGCAAAGATGGAGGGAAAGCTTGGCGGGAGTTATTTCGAGTAGATAGAATAGTGCACTGGGTAGATTTTTGGGGCTTACAAGCATTGAAGATACTATCTATTTGCCCTCTATAAGTGGAGGTAGAATAGATAGTTGAGCGGCCAAACAGGTGATGGAATGAGGAAATTCAGGTGCTAAGGGAGGTACTAGACATGAATCACCATGCCATAGTCAGGGCAGTTCTTGATAAGACTAGGATGTATTCAAAGCATTGAAGGCACCATTTGTTTTGTCCCTTACAAGTGAAGGGCAGAGTGGAATTACACAGGAAAGAAAGTGATGCAGGGAGACATCCAAAGCTATATAAGAAGAATTGTAAAATCAAAAGAAAAGGGGGGGATTTTCTCATAGTTTTAGACTTTTTGAAGTTTTTGACTAGTAATATCATTTGCTCTTGTCTCAATTTTCTTGAGTTGTAAAGTTGATATAACCATGCATGTTTTTGTGCCCTTTATGTGGCTGAATGAATTAAGGAAATTTGAGATTCATGCCTTGGTTGGTGTTGTCTATGTCATTTTTGAAGTAGTCTATACTATAGATTCTCTTGAGTTGTGATTAGGAATGTCATTTGCTTTTGTCTCATTTTCTTAAATTGGAAGGTTTACATAATTGTACATGACTTCTGTGCCTCTTATGTGATCGAAAAAAATTGTTAAGAAGATTGAACACTATGCCTTGGTTGACATTCTATGTGTCTCAGTGAAATACCTCCCTATTGTGAGCCTCTGTTTCTATTATTTTGAATCTATTACATTGATCATGCACTTGTCTGATCTTAAATGTAACTGAGTCTTATAATAGTTTCACTATGCTCAGGTTAGGATTAGGATTACACTCAGGCACATCACCATAGTTAGGTTTCAATTCCTACATTTTGCATTTCTGTTTAGTTTCTAATCCCTTTTCCCCAATACCTAATATAAAATAGAAGAGACTAGCTTGATTAAAATTTGGAGGTTGTTTCAAGCCGCATCATCCCATAGCTTGAAACTTCCCATTATTGATTGATTAAGATCAAGCACAATTTTTGTCATCAACAGTTTCTTGCACGCCTGGTGGGATTCAATCTTTCAAGGAGTTGAAGAAATTTTGGTGTGTTCTTCAGCCAATTAGTCTTTGGAGGTTTTAACAACACCAACAATGACTTTGAGTCAAAGCAGTCAATCAAGTAGTCCTGGTATCATCAAAGAAATCACCTTTTGGTATGTATAATTATATTACTCATAGCTATGAGTCTTATTCTCCTTATATATTTAATCAAGAACAAGCTTCTCCTAGAATCATGTCAAGTAACAAGGATGTAGATGGTTATGAGCTATACCAATCTTATAACCAGTCTCTCCAATATGCCACATCTCATGCTCAAATTGACTTCATTTTCACCTTCAAAAAAACATTGCTAGGATTTAAAAAATATGTGTTAGAGCTTGACATTGGAAGGGGATATGGCCAAGAAATTCCTTGTCATGTCATCCATCAAGTAAGGGATGCAATAGACCTGATTAAAAGTGAGTGGGATCCCATTAAAAGGGAAAATTGGCAAGAGCTTATGTATGAGATGTTGGATGTGTGTGGATTGATTGCATTTCTAGAAGAGAGGCTAAGCGTTCATGAGAACTAGCCTTACCAAGTCTACCAAACTTCATATTCACCACCACAAATCCCATATCAAACATATGCCACCCCTATTCATGAGCCAAATCAAACCTATCAAGGTCATTTCCACAATAAATTAGAATCCATGATAGTAGCAAGGGAAGAGGACCCCAAACTTTCACTTTCCCCTCAAGTCCCTTCCACTCTTCCTCAAGAAGCTTCTTGTTTTTTATCACAGCCTTCTTCTTCATCCCCTTTTAAAGAAGAATATATTTTAAAGGAAGAAATTGAGTATGAAAAAGAGTACGCTCAATTCATGGCAAGTCAAGAGGATTCCATGAGTAAAAATAAGGAGGAAATCATCGTA
This sequence comes from Torreya grandis, assembly GCA_037957365.1. Taxonomy (NCBI): domain Eukaryota; kingdom Viridiplantae; phylum Streptophyta; class Pinopsida; order Cupressales; family Taxaceae; genus Torreya; species Torreya grandis. The sequence continues at coordinate 396,503 of JARHVA010008763.1, forward strand.
GGTTCCCCCTTTGATGAGCAAGAGGATAAGCCGTGAGCTTTTTCCTTCACTTTAGATGAAGAGGAGATTATTTCTAACTTTTTCCTTACTTTGCAAGAAGATATGGAGGAACATGGATACTCCCTCAACCAAGTCATTTAGATGGATGACACTATCCTACAAGAAGGCTATGAACTAGCCAGACATGGAGAAGACAGCATCGAGACTTAGCTGGGTATGCAGAAGGAATGTCAACTTTCAGATTTATCCTTTCAAGAGGATGAAGTCATCATGGTGCATGATGATGCAATATAGCTGGTATTAGAAGGAGATAAGCTGAAAGAGAATGGTTATCAAAAGGCACAGAGTGAAGAACCAATAGCCAATGATTTCTTGATGACACACGATAGGATGAAGAACTAGTATTCGACAGGCATTCAAGGACAAGAAGAATTTGTGGGTGTCGAACACATTTTTTACTCAGACTCATTCAAGTGTAGGCAAACCCATGTGGTCAGCACAAAGGACATTCCATCAAAGATATACCCGTTACAATCACTGATATGACAACACAAGTTGGCTTGTCATAAAGAAGACATTGGAAAGTTCATTTTTGATCCCAAAGGGAAATAAGGATATTCAATTAATGTAGTTAGGTAGTTTCCCATTCCCACATTATTTTTTTTGTTTTTTTCTTTCCCACTTTTATTTTTAAAAATAAGCATTTTAAACGCACAGTCAGTGTCTTAGAAGTTTTAATTCTTTAAAATTTTGCTGCAATAAATGCTTCCCCAAATCTTTCGAGATCTCCAAGGTACCTTGTGCTGCATAATGTGTCTGCCTCACTATTTCCCAAAGATTGAGTAAGATTTGCTAATGGTCACCTTAATTTAATGCCATTTAGGACTTAATAGGCCCATAAATACTCCTTAGAAAATTTTAAAGTTTACAAACTCTCAAGCATTCCTACAAAAATATCTTGCTCATTGTGATTGTGGTGCCTAGTGAAATTTGTTGCAGCAAGCATATTTTTTATCTTGCACAAGGTTCATACCAGGTTATTATACAAGAGATTTAAAGATGGTGGGAACATCAACTTCACAACAAGGAATAGGGGCACCTGGATACCTTGATAGGTTGCCAGCTAGCAAATCATATGCTACAGCTCCTGTGCAACCACCAAGAAGCTACCTGAGAACAAAAGCCCTAGGAGTCGGTCAAACTAGTGACCCATCCAAAGTAAGGGACTATGTAGATGGAATCATGGACCCAATTTTGAAAAGAGCCAATATCAAGAACCTCAAAGAAGGGGCACACCAAATGTGTCTCCAAAGAGCTAGGGTAAGGCAATATGTAACATTTGAAATGAGGATATGGACCTCACAACTTCCTTATTTCATTGTCCTAATTGTGCACCCATGCCCAAATATAATTGAATTGTGCATGGACTTGCTCCATCCATAATCTTACACCATCCAACAAGGCCCCTTCTTGCTATAGGTCACCCCACAAGCTATCAGGGACATGCTTGCCCTACAATACAATGGTAATGCCACCTTTCCCACCATTGATAGGATGCAAAGGACGTGGGTGAATGATAACACTCAGACCAAGTTTTTGAGGTCTAAGTTACAAATGGCTAATGGAGATACAATGGTACCCATGCTCTTGGCATCAAGAACTCAATTTGTGCCCACTAGCCAAGACGCACTATCGATGATGGCTCTCATATTTCACATGAAGGATGACATGGTGGTATATGTAGAGCAAATGGCCATCCTCTTCAAGCTCAAAATAGTCGACAAGACGTAGGAGTACCATCTTGACTTCTCAAAACACATCACCTTCTCAATTATGGAGTAGCTAACCTAGTTCAGGGAAAAAGGGATATTCAAGTATTCCTCCTTTTTGTTTCATCTCATACTGCACCAGAACCCTAACCTTTTCACCTAATTTATGAGTATGAACCTATACGACCCAGCTTTTAACCCCCAAAGAACCATCCCTATGTCTGCATGGACACATATTTTATCAAAAACTAATGACACGTATGACTTTTGGGAACTATTCATCACCCCTATTCTTCATTGCCTCAGCCCTGAGCTTGTTATAAATAGGTTATTCCCAAGTTTTATGAACCTCTTGGTTAGTTGTCCCATCCCATGTGACTTCTATTTTGGGGCCCATCGCATGACCATAAGGGTCCATGGATTTTGTGGGGAGCTAGTGTTACTACCAAAGTTTTTAACTCTTTGATTAGCATCCCTAAAAATCACCACATAGGTGTCGATGGTTGATAATGAATATGGCTCTGAGAAGAAGAGGAAAATGTATAATCTCCTGTGGATGGTAGGCAATGTAAGCCTAGAAGCCAAAGAAGATGAGACCATGCTGCTAAGGAAACTAACCTTCCTAGGGTTCCTATTGGTTAAGGACAAGTGGGTTTATGATCCAGCAAATTACATAGCCTTCGTAGTGAGGACAAATAGGATTGGAGCCAGGATTGTGCATGAAATCTGCCCCTTTTAGGAGACTAGGAAAAATCCTATGGAAGACACCCCTCATCTCTATGTTGAGCTAACAGACCTGCCCCTCCCATCGAATAGGCCATGGGAGACCTTCTATGACAAATAGAGGGATTACGATCCCAAGGTCAGGATGACTTCTAGTTTAAGAAGGATGCTGAGAAATAAAGGTTGGGACGCAAAGAAAATTGAGGCCTATTGGAAATATAGGCAAGAAATTTCCTAGAACACCCATGCCTTCAGAGGTGTAGACTCAGATGAAAGGTGGGAAAAAATCAGGGATGAGTGGCATCCATCCTCTATATCTAGCCCAAAAACAAGCCAAATGCTGACACTCAGGGTAGAGCAAGCAGCTGGAGCGGGACCAAGCCAATAGTCGTAGACTTCATAGCAAGCTGTAGCTACTATAAAACAATAAAGAAGTGTGGTGTCTTCACCAACATAAGCCTCCACATCATTAAGTTTAATTGAAGTCCCTGGTTCTCCACATGCACCACTGGCAGCCACGGAGGTAGCAGGGAGACAAATGTAGACAGAGGTAGAGACACCTAGAAAAAGAAGGGTACAGTTCCAATTAGATGTAGAGGAGGAAGAGGAGCCTTCACAACACCCAGTGTAGAGCACTATGACTTCCCCTAGGTAAGTGTTAATTCCCCTCTTCCCTCTCAATCTATTCCTCACCCTATCAGCATGATGCCTCCACCTAGCTAGATAACACCTCCTACCACTATTGCAATTCCCATCTCACAAGCCACCCCATCATTAGTGCCTTTGGCCCTAACACTACTCCATTTCTCTCCCTCTATCCCTAGAAAGATGCCCCTATAACTCACCCCTATCCAACCAATGGCTCTCTAATATGGCTTGCCATAAGGGTTTCCCTTCATAAGGGGACATATTGCATCCATTTCCACCTTCTAGACATAGGCTGATGCTGCTAGGAGGGCAAGAGAAGCTAGGTTGGAAAGGAAGAGGATTAAAGATAATAAAGCACTAGCCATTCCACATTTGTGGTCACAATTTGACCCTATACAATAATAGTGAATGGTGACCCATTTGTCACCCAATGTTGCTAATCTGAGTGAGCAAATGTAGCTGGAAGACTACACCATGAATGCAGTGGCCATCGACATGTCTCTGTTTAGGCCCCAAGACTGAGTTGACCTGCTAATTGAATCCACTTTTACAATCATAGAAGATTATTTGAAGAAATCAAGAAGACTATAGAAGACGGAGGCTGACTTGGCCACAAAAAAGGCAAAATGCAATAGTTTGGCCAAAGAGATAAACAAGGACAATGAAATAACTAGTCAACATAAATAGTTGCAAGATATTGTTTCCCTCCAGACTCAATGGGCAGTCTAGGCCTATTCATTGAAAGTAGAGCTCGCACTTGCCAAAGATGCAGCAATAGCCCTAAGGTGGGAAAATGCAACATTATAGGGAAGAGTCAAAGGACTCCAACTATAAGTTACCCAATCACAACAAAGGCTACTAGAAGAATAGAATGCAACTGCGGCTTTGCAAGCCCATTTCCAGGCAGAGCAATAGAGGACTGTGCAACTGGCGATTGAGTTGGCCAATAGGCCAAGAGGTGTCAAAGTGGTCTAGTTGGTGAAGGAGATCTATAGGTTAGTGTGGGAGAGAATCTCTTTGGAGATTATTCATCTCAGGCCATTTTTCACCTTCCTGCTCAACACACAGTAATTATATGAAAGGGTGGAGAATTCAGTACAAAACACTCTGGCCATGATCTCTAGAAGAGACACAAACTCCCATTCACTACTAGAGAAGCTCTATGACATAATGGATGTGACATTGGTAGCCACAGGGATCCCTAACAGAATGGCCACCACAAAATGGGTTAATGAGTAGCTCAGTCATAATGCTATAGCCAATAGTTGCAAGAGTTGTCTCGATATTGTGAAAGAAGGCATTAATGAGATGAGGCACCGTATTGAAGATCTGGTGCAACTAGGCCTTCCTTCCCCATTCTTGGATGTAAAGATGGTCCTAATGGCTGATCAACTTCAACCATTGATGCTAGCTAAACAAAGGGATCAGGCAATTTTCCAAAACTTGCAGGATGATTCCTCAGCCTCAGAAGTTGAAACTATTTTGACTCCTATTTCTAGGCTAGAATTCATGTTGAAAGCCACAGTCCATATCCTAAAAACCTTTTCACATAAGGATCTCATTAACTTGAATCTGGCCTTCATTAAATTATAGAGCAAGTAAGGATTATCTGACCATGAGTGGTCTATCTACCAAATAACTCTTTTGAAGCTATAATTTCACAATTTTGAAATTTTGACCGAGTGGGAGTCAGATTCTTTTTGAGCAAGCTCAAAAGTCTTAGAGGTCACCAATAACTGTAGAGTAATTTCTTACTCTACATTGTATTGAATTTATTTTGATTTGAGCACTGCAATTTTGGTTCCTACACACCTTGGACGTCATGGTAGAGTTTTGAAGCAGAGGGTGGGTTCGTTTTGCCTAAGTGTCAAAGTGTAGTGAAAGCTACCAAGTGTCACCCTCTGAGCATGGGTCTTTTTCCCCTTCTTATTTCCTTCATCCTATTTTTACCCAAGTATCAAGTTCATGTAGAAGTTACCAAGTGTCACCTTCCAAAACATAGAGCTGAATAGCTAGTGCCCTCTGAAGCCTTTTTTGTGACTTTCTGGAAGGCCACAAAATGTGCCACATATCTAATAGTAGTTAAGCAAAATGCACCACGTGCCAGCATCTGCATCTCATAGAGGCACCCACATTCATTCTACTTTTTTGACAAAGACTTTCAATGAGCTAAGCAGTTGTAGAGCAAAAATCACTAAGTGGCAATTGTGGAGGCCTTGAACTACCTTTTTAAAAAAGTAGTGGAGATCGCCATGTGTCAGCATCTAAGAGACATGGGTCCAACACTTTCATCCAATGCTTTTGTTTAACGCATAAGGGCATCATTTCATTTTTGCTAAGTGTCAAAGTGTAGTAGAGGCTACCAAGTGTCACTCTTCGGTCCCTTTCCACTCCACCCCAAAAGGCAGTGGAAGATGCCACATCCCCCTAGAAGGAGAAATGGAAGATGCCACGTATCTTCCCAAGAGTAGTGGAGATCACCACATGTCAATTTTTAAGGGATAATCTTTGAGCCTAATTGCCGAATAAAGATTGTGGTGGGTCCCAAAAATTACTTCAAAGGACTAAGGAAGTGTCAAGTGTCAATAAGTGAAGGCTTTCATGTGCATCCATCCTTTCCTAAAATTTTCCCAAGCAAGGAACATAGTGAGTTTTGTTTTAATAAAGTTGCAAAGTATAGAGAAAGTAGAAGAAGCCAAGTGTCATCCTCCAGTGCCTTCCAAACAAAAGGAATAACTTTCATGAATGGACTAAGTGTCCTCTTCCATTTCAATAGAATACAATGCCCATCTACCTTTTACAAGCAAATATGGAGGGAAAGCTTAGTGGGAGTTATTTTGGGTAGATAGAATAGTGCACTGGGTAGATTTTTATGGCTTACAAGCATTGAAGATGTTGTCTATTTTCCCTTTATAAGCAGAGGTAGAATAGATAGTTGAGTGGCCAAATAGGGGATGGAATGAGGAAATTCAGGTGCTAAGGGAGGTACTAGACATGAATCACCATGCCGCAGTCAGGGTAGTTTTCAATAAGACTAGGATGTATTCAAGGCATTGAAGGTGCCATTTGTTTTGTCCCCTATGAGTGAAGGATGGAGTGGAATTACATAGGAAAGAAAGTGATGTAGGGAGACATCCGAAGCTATATAAGAAGAATTGTAAAGTTAAAAGAAAAGGGGGGGATTTTCTCATAATTTTAGACTTTTAAAAGTTTTTGACTAGTAATATCATTTGCTCTTGTCTCAATTTTCTTGAGTTGTAAAGTTGATATAACCATGCATGTTTTTGTGCCCTTTATGTGGCTGAATGAATTAAGGAAATTTGAGATTCATGCCTTGGTTGGTGTTGTCTATGTCATTTTTGAAGTAGTCTATACTATAGATTCTCTTGAGTTGTGATTAGGAATGTCATTTGCTTTTGTCTCATTTTCTTAAATTGGAAGGTTTACATAACTGTACATGACTTTTGTGCCTCTTATGTGATCGAAAGATTCTGTTAAGAAGATTGAACACTATGCCTTGGTTGACATTCTATGTGTCTCAGTGAAATACCTCCTTATTGTGAGCCTCTGTTTCTATTATTTTGAATCTATTACATTGATCATGCACTTGTTTGATCTTAAATGTAACTAAGTCTTATAATAGTTTCACTATGCTCAGGTTAGGATTAGGATTACACTCAGGTGCATCGCCTTAGTTAGGTTTCAATTCCTACATTTTACATTTCTATTTAGTCTCCTATCCCTTTTCCCCAATACCCAATATAAAATAGAAGAGACTAGCTTCTTTAAAATCTGGAGGTTGTTTCAAGATGCATCATCCCACAGCTTGAAACTTCTCATTGTTGATTGATTAAGATCAAGCGCAATTTTTGTCATCAACATCTTCCATATGTAGGTTGGGAAGGCTTGAATTCTCTTATGAGGAAGTATTGAAGTTTATATTGATCAATGTCTTCTTACAATGATTAAGGAGAGATGGTCCTAATTCAATATTGATATTTAGGATGGAGAGCATTGGTAAACATGTGGAAAATATTGTATTCCAACATGTTATACTCAACCTTAATAGATAAGGCCTTCAAACACTATATAAAATATTAGGTATTTTTAGATTCTATATATTTGAAATTAATAAAATGGGCTAGGTTATTTTTATCAAGTTCATTGGATTAAAATTCTTGAAGCAATGTGTTAACTAATTCTTCTAAGCTATAGATATTAATATACTTAAGCTGATTATACCAAACTAGGGCATCACCTAAATTTTTTTGGCTATAATTTTGGTATCCTTAATGGTGTTTAAATTAATCTAATCTTTGTAAAGGTTGCTAAAATATTAAAAATTCAAAGTGTTAGTGGATCCATTGTAGGTGATAGTAGGATTGATATCACATATGTATATGCTTAAAATTTGAGTAACTAAGGTTTTATATTGAATATGTTTAATTGATTTGATAAAAGTGGAGGTTGCATAATTAGATTACAATGTGTATATCTAAGGGTTGTTGGGGTGGCATTTTTATTTTTCACTACCTATTGAAGTTATTGAGGATAATTTTATAATTATAAAAGTTGATTTTACATTTACATCATGTAATTAAAATTGGTGTTTTGGAAGGTATACATTTGATTCATGGTTTGCAACAATATTTGATGAGTATGCAAAACATATTGAATATAAGAGTAATATTGAGATGAAATAGTGGTAGCATTAATGTGAGAGTGTTTATATGAAAAAATTAAGTAGGCCCACTAAAATAAAGACCTTCTATGTTAGTATTAATACTAGGCATGGTGGAAGAGGAAGAAAAAGAGAACTCATGTGATTAATTTCCCCAAGTCCTATAAAAATCTAGGCTTAGGGCAAGGAGAATTCTCCATATGTAGTGCCATCATGAGATGATTAACCACTATATGTTCCTTTCCCATATGATAATGATCATTACTAATGTAGATGATCATTACATGAGTATACTTAATATTACAATCATCCTCAATAATAGGTATGTATAGAGGATAATTAAGAGGATCAATGGGTTTGGATCTATTAAGTGGACATTTAACCCTAAATTTTTGATGTGGTGAGATAACATTCATAATATAGAAGTAGTTTAAGAACAAGGGTGATAAACTAATCTAAAATAGGAAAATTATTTGAAAAATTAGATAAATGAATATTTTAAATTATAATACTTAGATAAGCTAAATATAGAATGTACTAAATTTTAAAGATGTGAAATTGATTGAAATACCAAATAGATATGATACTTAGCTATGTTTATTGTGTGCAATTAGACATGGAAATGGAAACATATGAGAATTATGTAGGATCAGTCATTAGATTTTGGAAATTATAATTTTATAGATGTGAATACTAACATCAGATCTACACACTATTATCAATGCTAGTGTCTAATTATGATGTAGGTGTCAAATATATAGTAATAAATAGATCTCAATATGACTAACTTATTTTTTCTAGTTTTCTTTAACATTTTTGCTTATGTATTTAGATCTAGGATATAGGTTATCACTTTATTTCAATTCATAAAACCCTACACCTTCACCCTCCTTCACCTTTAAAATGAGTTTGCTAAAAATGGGTTAGTGGGACCATAGTGTTGAGCTAACCCTATATACCCCATGTTTAATGGGAACTGCCTACATAGATAATACTTCAAAGAGGACCTTAGAATTATATAGATCTCCCATGTGTGTGGGAAAGTGTTTGTATAAGGGTAAAATATATTATATAAATATGCATGTAGTGATATAGCTAATAATTTTACAAGAACAACTCATGGGATGACATTTGAAATATTCATATGTCTAATATGACTACTCCTATACTTGATATGAAAATAGGGATGAATGGGGAAAAATAGATGGGTTGTGTAGTTTATTCATTGATATTTAGTAGGTGTTTTATTAGTATTTTATAGATGAAGAATAAAATTGTTTCAATACCACACAATTTGAAAATATCTCACGGTAGGGTTCAATAAGACAAATACATTATTCCATAGGTTTCAAAACATTTTTAGTTTGGATGACTTCTAGAAACTAGACACTAAATAAGGATCTAGATGCTACCATTGAGGGTATTATCCCTATATGGCCAATAGTGTTTATAAGGCTATAAAATAGGTACAAATATGAAATTGATAGTGAATTATGTTTATCAGGTTTTAATATTTCTATGCAATGTAAGGGACCAAGGTCATGAGAATTATATGGAAAGAGATGAGAATTTAAGCTCTATGAGATAGCTAATATGAGAATTTTAGTAGGAGGGATGTCTATAATTGAAGGGTAGATCCTTGAGTGATATTTATCAAATGTATAAGACTAAGATATTATAATATTTAATTTTAATATCTACATCTCCCCCATTTAATCTAGTAATGCATAAGCATTAAATTACTATTTTAAAGGAAATAAATGTGTACTTAGGTGTGTATAGCACACCTTGTCTTTGTTTAAGTCCACTTTGAATGATTTTATAGTGTATGACTTGTAACCAAGAGCATGTTATAGTATATATAAATGCATAAAATCTAAAATTTAAAAAAATTGAAATAATTCAAAAGAAAGAGAGTAAGGAAGGATTACACCTGTGTGTCAATACAACCATGTTACATCTCAATGTTTTTAATTGGTAAATATGTGTTTAACCATTAAATTTAACCTAGATTAGTGTTATATAGATTTATTAAAGGGGTATATAGAAATGAAATGTCATAAGGGTGATAATCATATCTATAATAGGCCAATTAGATGTTAAACTTAGATATAAGCATACACTAAATTTATTATGATAAGATAGTCTAAATATGGAAATTAAAACTATGCAAGACATAAAAATGACAAAGAATTGAAGTATTTTTAGCTTGTTTTGATACTAATGTAATTCTAGATCTAGAACAGGTTGAATGTATAAGGGAATGAGATTCTAGAATAGTCATCAATTTCTAGATTTGAACCTTTTAGCACTCTATAAAGTAACATCAACCTAGGATGGCCGCATTGATGCTACTATTTGGGTTCGATACTAGTATCCTATATAGAATATATGATGAATTAGGATGTGACCACCTAGTTATTTCTAGGCTTTTCTTCACCTTCACTCTAGTGCATTTAGATCTATGTCATGAATTATCACTCCTTATGAAATGGAAAGACCCTAGCTTTCCATCTTTAATGAGAACTTGGGGAAAAATGGGTTAGTGAGCACATAATCTAGAGCTAACCCTAATAACTCCACTATAATAGGATGTTACTTACATAGCCAATACTATGAAGAAGGCTTTAGACTGATGTAGTTCTCCCCTATGTGTTGGCTTGTGTGTGAATCATACAATATGTGCAGAACAAGTATAATAGTGACATATCTTGTAACTTGGAAAATTAGGATCTTAGGTTACTCCTTTAGTACTTTAGATCTACATATGTCTTTACATATGACTAGTATGGAAATATGGAATCTTTTATGAATTAAATGCTTGATAGAGTGATTTTGATAAGTTACCTTGGTATATTTAGTCTTTAATAGGTATTTGTAGGTGAGGAATGAATGATGGTTAATATTGTATTTATATAAATCCCTTTGGAGTAATAACTCACATTAAAGAACTTAGGTAGACCATTAGAATATGTTTCATTTGAAAATTAAATGATTTTAGGGCATTGGATACTTGCATTAGGTCAAGTTAGTAATGTTAATACTACTATATGACCCATACATTAGTGTCCACAGAGAAAGAAAATATATAGGTTCAGAACTTGTAGAGATTTGAGATGAGTACATTTTAAGAATTATGGGAAAGATAGAAGACCTAAGTCAAAAATATAGGACCAGTTAGAGTAAGAGATACAAGCCAAGGGGCATAAATATAGAGTAGATACAAGACTTGCAAATTTAGGAAAGGTATAGAACTGAGAGTAATAACCAAGGTCTACATTTACCAAGTGTATAATACTAAGGTGATATATAATAAAAAAATATCATATACATTTCCCACCTTTAATCTAGTAATAAAATTGCTAGTTTAAAGGAAAAGAATGTGTACTTAGGTGTGTGTGCACACCTTGTCTTTACATGTGCCCAACTTGAGTGCTTTGATGGTGACTAACCTGAAACTAAGAGAGTGTTACATTATAAAATTAGTGGATATAATATGGATTGAAATTACTTGAAATTGATTGAAATTAAAAGAGTAAGGTTTAGGAGTACACCTATGTATCGATATAATCACCTTGCTTATTGACAAGTTTTGAAAAATATGTATCATTGTAAGACTCTAAAATCTAAGATTATGAAAAATATTGATAATATTTAAAGTGCATATATCAAAGGATATATATATATATATATATATATATATATATATATATATATATATATATATATATATATAGAGAGAGAGAGAGAGAGAGAGAAATAAGAAGGCCCAACCCCCAACTTTGCAGCAAAAGTGAGTTTTCACTTGGCAATTAAGATTAGATCAACTATGCATCCTAATGATACTTATAACTTGGTGAGGCTAGATGATCAATTCCAGTCTAAAAAATTGGAAAGATTGAGTGATTTTATCACCTCAACCATACCAAAAAGTGAACCATCAATAAATTCCTATAAAATTATGTGGGGTATCAATACAAAATTATCTATGATGTGGTAAATATATAACCATAATAGTTTAAAACTTTGTTATCTAGGAACAATGCACATAAAGGATGACCTAGAAGACCACGTAATTATACTAGAAGGAAAATGTGGAGAATGACAAAGATGAGAATCTTTTAGTTGTTGATAATTCAAAATATAAGTTGTTAAGATATAAGTTGTAATACAATCGATGAACTATATATTTAGCTTGAACTATATATTATTTTGTGTATCTTAGATTATATATAGTTATTAACTATTTAGAGATATATATGGATGTATGTAATTAGTGAAATTGTTGTTAAGTTGTTCATTGTTGAGTTTCTTAGATGATCCTAGTTGATCTTGAAATTTTTACTATTGACTAAGCTTATATTCTTTTACATTATGATTAATAAAGGTATACTAATTTATTATGAATCTTCTATGTTCATTGGGCATTCATATTCCTCCTTCATAAATCTATGTGTTTATGGATTATACATTAGTTAGTTTATATAAATCTCATCTCCCACTATTTATTCTCATAATTATCTTGATTAAATAGTTGAGTTAAATCATTGCTAACAATGGTGTGGTGGTCATGGAACTACTTCCCCTGGTTGATCATGTTGATTGTATGGTCATTGGCCATTCAAACCAGATGTATTGTCCACATTCCCTAAGGAATAAATTCCACTAATGTTGTGATGTTTACTTGGACAAAAGAATTTTGAGACATGGTTAGAAGAGAAAATCAATGAATTTATGTCTATATAGGAGAGAAGAATAGGTTGTGAACCTAAAAATATTATCCAAGATTACCTGTATGGAGATGTATATGAGATCTTTTAGTGCAAATTCCATGATATTCTAATGGTATGGCTAGCACATGTAGAAAATTTATATTATTAGCAAGGAAGTACCCAATAGATTACCTAGAGTGAAGGAAACCTAGAGTGAGTGTACAATCTAGATACTACATGGGCTCGAGCTGTGGACTACTAGGTAGAATCAATTATTGAAGGGTACATTTTTAAATTTATAGTTCAAATATGCACTATAGTATGAGTGGAATAAGTCAAATTTAATAGTATCATACACCAAATTTTTTTACATCTTCTTAATTTGATTAAGATGTTGATCCTTAAAAAGGGTGTCACACCAAAACCTATTAATGTGGAGTAGTTAGGTTGAGAGATATGGGGATGTGCATATAAGGGGAATTGAGTGTGTGAGATGATATAGACTATGAGTTAGATGAAGGGATAAATTGGTGTAGACATAAAGTACAGTCAAGAGTAAGAACATGAACTATGATATAAGAGAAGATGGGAGATTCTACTGACTGCTACTAGTAGTAGAAGTAGCAATAGTGTAGAAATTAAAGAAGAAAAGATGGTAAAAGAAGAAGTAAGAATAAGAGAAAAGAATATTTGAGAAAGTGAAGTAGATAAGCCTAGGTAAAGTATGAAATAAGTAAAATAAGAAAAAGAGAGCTAAAGAGTGATGATGAGGGATTGCATAACAAGGTAGAGCTTAGTTGTTTTTAGGAAGTTGGTGGTTCATCCTCCAATCAAAAAGAAGAGTGGATAGAGCACATAATTAATCAATGATGTAGTATTATACCTATCTAGTTAGAAGGTAGATTCATGCACTTAGTTCTTATACCCCCACACCATACATCCCCCATGCCTATAATTCATTCATTGTAAGAAATAAGTAACCTAGTAGAAAAAGTTAACATACATGATTTGTAAGATAAGCTTATAAAATTAGTTAAGGAAAATTTTGGTAAGAATGCATACAAATATATCATTTCACAAAATTAGTACATTAAAAGAGTAGCTACAACTATCATTGACCCTATTCTCTTAGCATAGATCAATGATTGGATCATGCAAATCATATTGTGGGGTGACATCCCAACTATACTTGAGCTAGAACTGGGATCACTACCTAGCATTAGATATGATGAAGAGAATAAATCTACCTTTGAAAGAACTAGCAAGTGCAAAACATGTGCCTTTCTTCATCATATCCATCAGGTAGCACTATAGAAGCTCTTAGTGAAATAACCACTAGATTTCTTAAGTATTATGTAGACAATTGATCATCTAAAAGTATGCAGTGAAGCATAGAAGTGGGAACAACAAGTTCTCAAATTGGGTAAGGTGAAGATCTCAAATTGGGAAAGTGATCAAGAAACTTCTTCATCAAATAGTCCAAGCTTAGAAGAACATGAACCAATTATAGGTCCTTTGGTTAATCTATCAACACCTCTAGTTCAGACATCTCTAGTTAAAAAACCTCTAACTTAGACACATCCAAGTGTCTAACAGAAACCCATCTAGTCATGAGGACAAAGGATGGCTCTAATTAGAACATTTATCAATCTAGATCCTTATGATGGGTTTATAACCTATAATAGTACATGTTGACTTAAATGATGAAATGGTAAGTTAAAGGGATCATACATGAAGATGTTAAGAAGTGTGAGCTAATTAGAGTACTAAGTGGATGTGCACTAGAATAAATATTTCATCTTAATGCTTCACAATAGACAGATTTTCAATGGGATGTGAATAATTGGCTTACTGCAAAATTGAATACTAAGAAGTCTATTAGCCAGATCATCCAAGACCTAAAAGAAATCAGGAAAGGACCCTAGGAATTGGTAACCAAGTATGACAAGAGGTTCTTCGATGTAATGAATTGGGTAGAGTTTACCTTAGTAAACCTCGATAAAGTTATATGGTTCATCGAAGGTCTACAACCATGAATTTAGTTTGCCATTACACAAATGTAGTTCCTCATGTAAGTAGATGCCCATTCTATTACAATATGGGTAGAGAAGATTGAGTAATATATAACTAGTTTTGAGCCAAAATCTCAACTGGAAAACACGCTTTGAATGATCATCCAAAGGCTATAAATATAGCAAGGAGTAGTAGAAAGGCTGAAAACTGGACTATGGTGTGTCCACTGTGGTAGAAAAGGACACCATTAAAATGATTATCCATGCAACAAGGTTGAATATTGTGATTTATGTAAGACTCTGGGTCATAGCACAGTCAAATGCCATCTACTACAACACTATGTCACGATCCCATAGATCCTTTTCTATAAGTTCTAAAAATCTATAAATCATGAGGATAAAGATTATAGGACCTTGCAAGAGCTAAAGGAAGACATCATTAAGAATGTCTTTGTAGTCACTACACAATAGACAATACAACTAGTTTCTCTTAGGGTTGATGCAACTAGTGGTACACCATTGAATAATGGGGCATGTGGAGCCCAACCTCCACCCTATTGCTCATAAGGAGCAAGTAGGTGGATAACACCAATGTAGCCAAACTAGTTTTTGTATCCTTAGTTGTGAAACCAGATGCCACCAAAAAAAGGATACTTCAATTATGAGCCTCTAAAATAGTAGTGTAATGATTGGGGATACCAATTCCAAAGAGGATAACATAATGGAGGCTTAGGTACATTCTATGATGGCACAAGTCAATAATGACCTAGATGTGGACCCTCAAAGTGTTATCTATGTGGTGAATTAGGCCACTTATAATGGAACTACCCTATAAACCCATATAGATAGTCTTACTATGAATAATGTCAAACCTATTAGGAGCATTACATAGTGGACTATCCTATCTTTAAATCATAGTGAAGGGAAAAAACAATGCATAATGTAAACCTAGTGAATACGTAGACTAAGGAAAATGCTTTTATGTAGTTTGTCATGCATAAGTAACATCATGAGCAAGGGATCCCATCATTACAAGCATCACTTGAATTTGGGATTTAGAAATATCATGCAAACAAATACCTAGATCTAACATTATAGAAGGACCTAGTGAGGTAGGATATGTAGTTACTAAAGATTGCATAACAAGAGGAGATACTAGCTGGTGATGAAACCACCATCGATACACAAGTATATGGTAAGATAGTGTGCATAGTGAAGTAAGATGGAGTTTTAATTATGCTCATGGAATTGATGTAGCTAGTTAATACCCTAAGAAATGAGGAAATTTATCAAAATATTAATAATCTAGTACATCACTTGATGGATTTTGCATAGAAGGGTTAGTGTATAATAGATAAAATGGTCTGGAATGTTAAGACCAAAAGACCATGGGACATAGATGTGTGCATAGACATCAAATTATTAGGGTATAAGATACCCAATTCCATGTTTTATTTTGGTAGCATGGTAAACATGATACCATAGTTTATGTGAGAGGCTATTAGATGGCCTCTATTAAGCTATAGCCCAGTTACATTGAGTTTGGTTGATTATGGTAAGGTAGAGCCCATTTGTAGGCTCAAAGATGTTGAAATCACAATAGTAGGACTGAGCCTATGAGATGATTTTGAAGTGATAGATATGAAAACCATGAATACACATTATCTACCCCCCATGATAAGCAAAAAGTGGGAGTATGATGGTAAGATGACCATTAACATAGTTTTGAACTAGCTAGAGTCACAACAGGAAGACCATCTTCTTATTATTCCTTTAGTTACAAACCCCACCAATCCTTACATCATTCCAAGGGAGCCACTAACTCTACATTATCAAGAATAGAGTTGACAGATGGTCAAAACCACTTTACATACAAAATAATGACCATAAGAATGCCCAACACTACTCAACAGGAGGGTGCACTAGAGCATAATGCACCAAGTAATCTACCTACTATCTCTCTTCATGAGTTGTCTCTGAATTAGGAAGATGATAAAATAACTTAGGTGGTGTACTCACCAAAATGGTCCCAAATATACTTTGTATATCAAGATGCATATATGGACCAAGATTACTCAAATCCCAATCTAGCAAGGACCATTCATTGGGAGGAGTCCACAATTAGTGGTGACTCAGATACGTACCTCCTTAACTGGGAATGAGGTTACCATGAGCTTCAACCTTTACACATGGTATATGTAAATAAATGATAGATACCCCATTATATTCCCATTGAGGATATTAGTGAGTTCATTCTCCACTTCAAAGAGTATGTACCCAACATAGAGCAAAGGATCAATTCACTATAGTATGTGTTAAAAGGGATCACTGCTAATTGGTGGGTTGTTCACAGTGAATAACTAGATTGGGAAAGTGCATGTGCATTCTTGATTGCTTGGTTCAGTATACTTGATGTTACACATAAACATTGGCCATTGTTTAAAGAAGTGGAATGCCTTGAAGTAAATATACAATAATGCATAGATGGATGGGCTCAAGAGGGAATACACTTGAAGTATTGGGTCCATAGATTTATCTACACATTAGGACCACTCCCAATGACTTGGTATATCTAGCAAGAATAGTGGTGAGAAATAACCAACTAGACATAGGTCTAGAATGATTTATTCAAACTTTCATCTTCAAAATCATGTAGCTAGACATACATCATGCATTAAAAAGATAGAAACCTTCCCCTATGAATGGGTCACTATGGATTTGACAGTTATGCATACTATAGATGATAGGTTGACTCAAGCTTTACAGTAGTTTGAGTTGCTTAAAGAGAAGGGAAAATGCTTGTTGTAGACCTACTATTGAATTAAGGGGGAAAGTGATGATTAGTTGACTGACTCAAATAAAGAATATCTTAGTCTGGGTGATTTCTTTAAACCTTCCAGACTAGATGAACCACTTCCCCAACCATCTTCCAAAGAGGAAGAGGATGAATAGTTGAGGTAGATAACTTTCTCAGCTATGGAAGGTGAGCATGCTATCTACCATAAGTTAACTAAAGAGGAGTGAAATTTATTCCATGAGCAATTAAAGGTGTAGGTTTCCAATATCAATGTAGAGGATAACCCCAAAATTGAGCACTTGGGAGATTACTGGATAGAGGTAGAAGTCTCTGAAGTACTTGAGCTACTACATGACTTTGAGGATATGGTTCCCACCACATTATCTAAAGTCAAGGGTGTGGATCCTTTACTTGGAGAGATGCATATCAAACTGAAGCCTAGAGTAAGGCCAATTAAGAAGTGTCCATATAGACTTAACCCAAATATGAAGGTTAAAGTCAAAGCTGAGTTATAACACATACAAGATGCAAGAATTATTTTTCCCATCAAAAAAGCTTATTGGGTTATCCCAATGGTAGTTCAATTAAAAAAGATAGGCAAGATTAGGTTTTGGAGACTACAGGATCCTAATTGAATCCTACGCAAATGATTCATTTCCCATTCCATGTATAGATGAAGTCTTGGAAGCTATGGTAGGACACATAGTCTACTCCTTCACAGATGGTTTTAGTAGATACCATTAGATTCCCATCATATACAAGTATCAAAATAAGACTATATTCATAGTCGAGTGGGGATCATTTTCATACAAGGTAATGCCATTCAGGCTTAAAATGCACCTGTGATATTTTTTAAAGTGGTTGTCAAGGTGTTTCATGACTTCATCCATGAATTCTTGAAAGTCTATTTGGATGATTGGGCTATCTTTTCCTTATATAAGGAACATTTATTCAAGCCACGCCTCATGCTAGAAAGATGCAAAGCACTATGGTTAGCACTGAACTTAAAGAAGTACCTCTTTTTCACACCATTTGGGGTACTTCTGGGCCATGTAGTGTGTAGTAAGGGAATCTTGGTTGATCAAGGCAAGATCACCATTATCATAGGGATGTTTCCCCCTAAGACCTCCAACAAAGTGTACTCATTCTTGGGTCACACCAAGTAATACTATAAATTTATCAAATGATATGCATCAATCTTGGTACCACTGGAAAAGCTATTGTGCAAAGGTGTCTAATTCAAATGGACATAAGAGTGTCAAGAAGCTCTGGACCAATTAAAGCTCAAACTAGTAAGTGCACCTATCATAATATTTCCAAACTAGAACAAAATATTTCATGTACATGTAGATTCATCCAAAATAGCTATTGGCATAGTATTGGCCCAATTAAGAGAAGGATTGGATCATCCAATCTATTTTATGAGCAGAATGTTATTTGATGTAGAAAAGAATTATACAACAATTGAGCATGAATCCTTATCCATTGTCTTCAACCTCTAAAAACTTAGACACTACATGTTGGCTACTCTATTTGAGTTGCTTACAGACCATCAAGCACTACACTACTTGGTGATTAGACCAATGTTAGGAGGATGCATCTCACAACGGATGCTACTATTCCAAGAGTTTTAGTTTTGTATAAATGTAAAACCAAGAAGAGAGAATGTGGGACCTAAAAATTTGAGCTACATAAGGAATGGAGAGAAACCTAAAGAGTTTTAGGATGAGCCCCCATATACACACCTATTCAAATTAGATGCCATTCCTAAACACCTAAAATAGATTACATAGTTCTTGGAGAAGAGGATTATTCTAGAACACTACACCAAATGGGAGAAGAAGTAGCTAGTGACCCACATGCTCCCCTTCAACATTATAAATGTGTTCATATATCATAAGGGCTTAGGTGATATCATCCATCAAGTAGCATTGGAACACGAGTGTCCTTAGATATTGGAATAAACCCATCAAGGTATCATGGGAGGCCACTTTGTAGGTGAGGTAACTGCACATAAAATATTACAAAGTGGAATATGGTGGCTAATTATATTTCAAGATGCATAGAAAGAAGCCCAAAAATGTGACATCTATTAGTGGATTAGGAATTCCAACCATAAGGATGAGATGCCATTACAACCAATGATGGCATATCAACCATTTGAGCAATGGGGAATCAACTTTGTCAGTCCCATCAACCCTCCCAATCATAGAAATCATGCAAGATACATCATTATAGATATGGATTACTTCACCAAGTGATTTGAAGCAATCACAATGCTAATCTATGGTGCATAAGACATAGCCAAGTTCTTATATGAAAACATCATTACATGGTTTGATTGTCTAATCTAGTTAGCCAGTGATACGGGTACACATTTACTTAATTAAAATATTGTTAAAATAACATAAGATTTTTTGATTTTACAACACAAAATTACTACGTATCATCTATAGATGAATGGATAAGCCAAAGCTACCAATAAAGTCATTGTGTGTATACTGACTAAGATCTATGATGTTTAATGAAATGATTAGGAAGACCGCATCCCAATAGTACTATGGGCATATCACACACATTACAAGCACTCAATTTTATTCACCCCATTTCAATTATTTTATATCTTGGAAGCTATAATGCCCATGGAGTACCTAAGAGGGTAACTATGCTAAACAATGCAATGTCATAGATAATATAAGGCCCTTATATTATCTATGACATTGCATTATTTAGCATTAGAAGCTATAGTTGTTTGTAATAGTTTAGCATTGGAACCTATAGTTGTGAAAGTTTAGCATTGGAAATTATGCTAAACAATGCAATGTCATAGACAATGCAATGCCATAGATTCTTGGGAAATATATTACCTGGTAAGGTAAATGGGTGTTGGCTTAAACCTTACCATTATTAGTTTTTTCAGTATAAAGTTTGTATAATAATCAAGTGTGTGCACACCTTTAGTTGTTTGTAATTGTTTATGCCTATTTGTATAAGTATTCTATTGCATTAGTAGTTGAGCTAATACATATAGTAAATTTAAACATTTCCCAAGAAGTGGAATGTAACAAATAGAAGAAGGTTATCTACCAAGCTAGAAGGATATACCACATCAACATTACATGTTCAGTGCCCCATAGGGATATTAAAAATGGCTAGAAGGGAGAAACCCAAAAAATATTGGTTCATGGATCTTGAGTATTAAAGGTATTATTTGTTTTCAATCCCTAAGAGATTTGATTAGAGATATTGAAAGGACACGATACCCATACATAAAGGTTAGTTACTTCAACATTTACTAATTAGTGGTGGGTCAACCAACTCAGCCATATAAGATAAAATAGTTAGAAGTGTATGAAGATGTGGTGATGATGTGGGGTTGACATCAACATCTCTAAATACAACTTCATCATGCCACGTATATAGATCCTAACATTAAAAGCTAAGAAATTAAATGCCACAAGATCATCTGACATGAATCAAATCTAAGGAATATTAAATTCATATCAATTGGCATAAAGAAACATGGTCACATCAGGTAGAGAATAGAGGAATGACAAATATGCTAAAGATTTGTTCTGATAGATCTGACCATTACTTACTAGCTTGTTGCATGCCTAAATTTATAGCTGCATACACTGACTTTCTCACATAATGTTATAAATAGATTTTAGGGCCATGACATTCCCACTTTATATTTTTCATTTAAAGTAATCCAAGAACATGTGCATTCTCAATAGTTTCCCATCACATCACTTTGCATTCTCTTCCCTTGAGCATAGCAATGGCAGTCAAGGAAACCTTATAAGAAGTGACTCAAAGGATTAGGTCCATGTTTATGGCACAAACATCTTATTTGAGCATAGGAGTGAAACTCCAACAAACAAAGTTCTTTGATTACTATGGATTCACTCTCAAAGGGATCTATCATGGATGGTTATTTGGAGACAAGGGCCTTATTCCATAGAATAAATGTTTTGACATTGAATGGCTTCTCAGGTTGCCTACATTTGGTGACCATGATGATTTAATGTAACTTCTATTTGTATGGTATCATGACCAACAAATTTTCCTAAGCTAGGATGTCACCATTTTTATTAACATAAATTCCATTACATATTCCATTAGTCTATGGTAGTGAGGGAAATATCTAACCCATTATAAGTCTACCAATTCACCCATATCTAATGTTATTAAATAATAAGATAAATGGGGAGGCAAAGGTATTCCACTGGACACCTTCTCAGCTAAACTAGTGCACCTAGTTGTATATTGTTTAAAGCTTTGATATTATTAGATGACTAAGGCTACCAAAAAGGTAACCAAAGGTGTCATGGACATTGCTCACATAATGGTGAATGAGGATACAAATTTTAATTGTCCAGAGTTCCTATACCATGAGCTTATCACAAACATCAAAAAGGTATTACAGGAGCTATAACATACCTTTCAATACCAATTCCTTATTTTGTTGGTAATTTTTACCCAATGGTGGGCACCTAAAGACACTACACATCTTCACATTGATTATTGGCTTGATGGGCACTTCAACTCATTACTTATCATGTGTTCTATAGGAACTTCATACTTATAATAGCTGGTCAAATTTTCATAGTGGAATGAGGACATTATACAGATGGTGGACACACATCTACGTGTTCCTTTGAATGTTATGAACTATCTCAGATAACATGTCATAGTCACCAAATTTCCTTTACACAGCAATTTAGATCTATTAGGTATCAATAATGCTAGATAAGCCCTATCCATTCTTTATTAGTATGTAAATTTCACAAGAAGTAGTGGTGAGGCAAAAATAGATGGCCATTATGCATGTAATGCCATTACAAGTTAACACATCTTCCATGCAACCCATGCAAGAACTTGGTTCACTCATAGCAGCTCACACCAAGAGGAAGGATCCATAGACTATCATTGAGCCAGCATAAGGGGGAATTACTCAAAAAACTAGAAGCTAGACTTCTTAGCTCGATGATACCTAGGTTCTATGCATCATGAAACTTTATAATTTGCACACATTTGACATCGATGAGGATAAGGTATATAATATCATGAGGGATTACATGAAGGAAGACTACTATGATAAAGAGGAAGAGGAGTTTTTATTTTAGAAGGTAGTACACACTATCCAAATTTAGAATGCTATCATTAATGACTTGTTGGTTCCTATACCCCCTATCCTCCATCTATTACAATTGATATAATCCAATAAGAGGCATAATAGAAGTCAAGCTTAACTGAGTTCCTTGCAAAGATGAAATAGGTGTCCCAAAAGGTAGAACTAAGTGAGGAATATAGTGGGTAAGATGTGAGTCCTCTACTGTGACATCTTTGTACTAATTGTGCGTCATTAGAGCTTGTGGAATAACTAGTAGAGGATTAACCCTAGCTTAAATGGAAAAAAAATGATCAAGCAATGTGACAAAGAATAAGTTTCTTGAGTTGAGGTCCTACCATCTAAGGAATTAGAGAGTGATTTGGAAAATCCAACTGCTAAAGATAATTAAATGGCCAAAGAGTAGGTGCAAAGACAACATCAATGGAGGTAATTTATACAGTAAGAAGAGGATATTGATGCCACTCCATTACATGATAAGAAACCCCCACAAGCACCAAGTATAGTGACCTTTAGGGTTCAATTTGAATAACTTAAAGAGTTCATCATATAGTAAAAAGATGAAGAACTAGTCCAAGCAAAGCCAGTGTCTGATCAATAGCTAGTGCCAATACAAGATTCAAAGGATACTACACTATAAAAATATATTATTGATTAGCAATTGGTACATGAAGAACCTCTAATGTAACAAAAACCACCAGCCACATCTACACATGCTAAGATAAGTGAGGCACCTAATATAACATAGTCTATAGGATAACAACCATAGGTCATAGAGCAACTATAGTTGGAGGTATTTGCAATGCATGAAGAACTAGAGAAGGATGACTTTTCAAGTCTCTAGTTCTAGGATGAGCTAGATGAGGATGTGAATCATATAATCTTCCACCTAGTTCAACCACTCAAGAATGCACCACCCACTGCCACTACAACTGACTCTTGCACAATTTCTATTACTATAGAGGTTTCCTTAGATGTTTCCAAGTTATCTTTGTGAACTCAATTGGAAGGTGCCTCTACCTTCCATGAGGCTATTCAATAGTTGGTAGTTAGTCTTAAGTAGTGCAACCAACAACTTTTTATTGAAAATTTAAAACTCTAGAAGGAGGCCAAGGAAGCACAACAACATGAAGCCCATGTCAAGTTACTTGAAGGTACCTTTGAAAAATCTTGCAAAACCATTGAAGTTAAGAGCCCTACAATCATACAAAATGCTATTATCAATTTTATAGAGTTACCATCATTGGTGGAGAAGTTGGCACAAGAGTGGAATCTATTAAAGGATTGACCTGACATAATAGTGGAGGACAGGAAAGTGAAGCTAGAAATGGTTTCCCTATTTTAGGTGATAGCTAAGTACCAAAAGGTTATGGACTCTACAACTACATAGGCCACCCAGATTACCAAGTCCATCTTAGACTAGAACACATGGCTTGACATAGTTATGGCCAAGGTACAACCTCTTTTTGACATGGCTAAACAGGTAACTTCTATCTAGAACAATCCCAAGGCTACTCCCACCACTATGGAATAGGATTTATAAACTTCACTTGGTGCACAAATAGCCTTTCTATAATAGATGTAGGAATGGAAAAATTAAGCTATTTGTGATACCTTTGTAGGCATTCAAGATAAACACTATGTTGACCAGTGCGTGGACATGGCTAAGGAGATCCAAAAAAAGGTTAAGGAAGCTCAATAATCTTTATCTACTATGGCAAAAATAGACTTTTGCTACTTATATTTAATTTAGGCACTAATAATGGGAATCTTGCACACCATTCATCACATTTTGTTGGGATGGACATCATATAAGGCTAATTTGGCATAGATATATCCTTCAATCACTATGGAGATAAATGAGCTAGAGTTTATCAATCTAGCCACACTAGTGAAGAAAATTAAAGACAAATTAATGCCACCACCCAAAGACATTAACATTTTTCCTGTGACATAGTTTGATACAACCAAGCCTTCTCCCCCATAACCATGATTAGGTGATTATGCCAATTTTGAAATTTTGGTTCCACTATTTTTCCATAGGACTTACAGCCAACTAAAGTCAACTAATTAAAAACCCATAAATGGTGGTCAATTAGAACATTACTTAGCTAAAAACTAGAAATGATGGTTAAGTAGGGCACCCAAGATAAAAAATAGTGATTATGCTTTGGTGTTCTTTAAGACATTATATAGTTCTCCTATTCAGGTCATGTAATTAGCTCAGTGCTTTATCTCAAGATGAGACAAACGATTAAGTTCTAAGAAAGTGTTAGCTGAGAATAGTGCACATAAAGGATGACCTTGAAGATAGCACAGTCAGACTAGAGGACAAACATGGAAAATGATAAGGATGAGAATCTTTCAATTGTTGCCAATTCATAATATAAATTTTTAGGATATAAGTTGTAATACAGTCAATGAACTATATATTTAGCTTAGAACTATATATTATTTTATGTATCTTAGATTAGATATAGTTAGTAACCATCTAGATATATATATATATATATATATATATATATGGGCATATGTAATTGGTGAAATTATTGTTAAGTTGTTCAATGTTGAGCTTGTTAGATGATTCTAGTTGATCTTGAAATTGTTACTATTGATTGAGCTTATATTATTCTGCACTATGATTAATAAAGGTATTCTATGTTGTTCTAAATCTTCTGTGTTCATTACGCATTCATATTCCTCCTCTATGAATCTATGTGTTTATGGATTATGCATTAGTTATTTTATGTAAATCCCATCTCCCATTATCTATTCTCATAATTATCCCAATTCAATACTCGAGTTGAATCATTTTCTAACAAACTTTATCAATTATTGATACTTTCTCTCTTTTAGGAACCCATTGAGTCTTAATTTCTTTGAGTGCATGCCCTAAGGCGTGTACCAAGAAAGGGTTGGGCAGAATCTTAAAATTGTTATCCCTATACTAAAACTTGTAATGTACACAACCATATCTTAAAACACTTCCATAATCTTTGTCTTCTCTTTTGCACCCTCCTCTTGTCACATCCCAATTTCTCTTTAAGCCTAATAACCTTTTAATTCATGGATTATTATGGTTTTTTTATTAAATATTATTTAGTTGAGATTGATTTCATATGTTTATTATGGGATAATTATATGTTACTTTACATGATTGATTAGCTATGGAGTTAGTTGTACTTTTATATTATGCAAATTATGATCATATTTTTTAGTTTATATAATAGTATTTGATGTATTATACATGTTTCAGGCAAACTATCTTATTTATTATGAGGTGGATGTATGACAGATCCATCCCTCAAAGTGTAATAGAGGGAGGGAATCATTATATAGGGTGGTGTAGATGGAGACATTGGGGGATGAAAAAAGGAAAAACTATAAACCCATGCACACACCATGATAGATTAATATGTTTTATTCATTTATTAATTTAGATAGTTGTAGTATGTCTTTGATTGCTAATATATATGTCTATTGTCATCTTGTTTATTATTTGATGATCATGTTGATTTAGTGGTGCTATTTATTTAATCTAGTTATGTTACTACATTAATAGTTTTAGATTAAGGTAAAAACAGGTTTTGAAGGGACCCCAAAACCCTAAACAAGAAGAAAGATATACATTTGAGCACAGCCAGGTTAACACAAGAACCTGATAACCAAAAAAGAACCAAGACCAAGTTTTACAGGGACCTGTTACCGACAGATAAGAACATGAAAAAAATAGCAGTCAAAACACTGAACTGAAAGAAAACCAAATGGATTAGCAAACTTCCAGAACCGTAACCAGCAAACCAAGAAAAAAAGACCGGTTTGCTGCCCCCAAAAAAACCAATCAGCAGAAAGGAACTTTGGATGAATCTTTTAAATTCAGATTATTCTTTTTGCATGATCGAAGATTCATTTCTAAAGGAGGGACCAAAGGCTTAGCCTTCTTTCTTCTGACTGCTGTCCAGCCATCTTCTACCTTAACTGCCTCAGCAACCCATGCCTCAGAAGACACTGATCTATGGACACCAGAAGGCATGAACTCCTTGTGACAGTCAACCACAATCTGGCTCTTAGAAAGATCCTCCAAAATAGGGGAAGAGATCTCCGCCTCCTCTTTAGGCTCAGCTGTATCTTTAACTTCAGCCTCCTTAGAGGCTACATTTGATTATTTCTCCAGTGATTCCTCTTCATCATCCGAATCAGATTGCAACCTTTCCTAGTTCTCGGTCTCAGAATCTATTGTTATCTCCAAGAGGTTGTTTGTCTATGCTATATTCAGAGAAATCCTTTGGCCACCAAGAAGGTGAACGTCTGGGATTGTTTTTTCCCAACACCACAATGGGCAGCAATATGTCCCGTCTGGTGACACTTCCTACACCTAAAAGGAATCCCCTCATAATCCAAGATTTGTGTCCAGGAACCCCTTGGGGAATCAATGCAAATCGCCTCAGGAAGGCCCTTTAAAACATCCAGGTCAGCCAGAAATCATGCACAAGTCGAATGGTGGCTCTTAGTACTATCTTCTTCATATAGAAACTCCCCTATAACATTTCCAATGGTTTTATAAACCGCCTCCTGCCACAAATGTATCGGAAGATAAGGGAGCCGCACCCATATAGGGATCTTATTGAATGATTCCGAGAGAGGATTAAAATCCTTGTGCCAAGGTTTGGCCATCAGGGGAAATCTGCCCTGCCAAGAAAAATTATTGTGGCACAAAATAGACTTCCTATCTTCAGGGATTTGAAATATTACTATAAAAAAACCCCTGGCACAGGGCTGTATTTGACCATCTTTGATATGCAGCCAACTCTTTGCAATCTAGTTCTGTAGATCTACGAAAGAAGGCCAGAAACCATGAAAACAGAAGATGGCAGCACAAGAGGAAAACCGTTTTTCATCTTGAAAGATAGTTTTTTGCTAATTCAGGGTCTAGAGTTACCCTAATAGGTTTTTAAATCACTTATAGGTGAAACACGGGTAGGTACAGGTGTTGTATGAGGCCGAGCATCGTA